>JAQFVV010006308.1:3761488-4233649 GCA_028023455.1 Epiperipatus broadwayi | reverse complement strand
ATATATATATGAAGTGAAACATAATGCCTTGTTTAATATATTTCAGTTTGAGTTTAAACTCGTAATTCAAATTTAAATCTACTGGATAGCATTTCACAATAATTCATTTCTTTCAATCTTTGTAAGTTTACAGTCTCTTTTCAATATTATAGAAATAGTTAAGATTTTACTTCATTAACGCTTAAATAAATTAATATATATATGTGTGTGTGCTCTGCGCACAGTTCCTGAAGCTATTAATAAATTGTCAAAATTTTTACTGCCAAGCGCTTTCGGGACAGTCTACAGTCCCATATTCATAGTGAGTTATTCTGTTAATAACTGTAAAACTATGCAAATTTTATGCAAATTTATATGCAGATGTTACGTGGACCATTACGCCTCACTCACACAAACTTGCAGCTCTCTCCTCATTCATGTTTAGGAACCATAACTTGTGCAAATATGAGGCAGATAAAAGAAAAAATCTCATCAATTATATAACTGATTTAAGGAAATTTGGACACACTTATTCATCCATCAACAGAAAAGTCAACAAATTTTTCTATAAAATAAACCACAACCACAAGAAAGAAAACAAACCAAGAATCTTAATCCCATACGTTCACTCTACAGCTAAAAGCCTTATCAATCAACTATCATGTGACTTTGAAGTCGCTTTCCATTCACCTCCCAACACCAATAGACTGATAAATAATACCAAAGACAGGATCAAACCTGAACTCATCCCTCAAGTTGTGTACAAAATTACCTGCCCCCAAAGAAATTGCATGGTAACATATTATGGAGAGACCAAAACTAACATTGCCACCAGAGTAGCTCAACACCGATACCTTTACAATAAAACCAAAACAAAGTATGAAGGTAATTTGATTTTTGTCGAACACGAAAGAAACTCTGGACATGCTTTTCTACCTACCACAGCCAGTGTCGTTTGCTCTGAAACAAACGACACCAAACGTAAAGTTAGGGAAGCTTACTTCATTGCAGCTGACCCATCGGCAATCAACAGAAGAGAGGCCTGCTATTCCCTATCTCGTAAATGGTCCACGTAACATCTGCATATAAATTCGCATAAAATTTGCATAGTTTTACAGTTATTAACAGAATAACTCACCATGAATATGGGACTGTAGACTGTCCCGAAAGCGCTTGGCAGTAAAAATTTTGACAATTTATTAATAGCTTCATTAACTGTGCACAGAGCACATATATATATTAATATTATAGAATAAAAGCCATAATATCTTACTTGTAAAAACAAATATTTGTCCTATATCCTAGGTTTCAAATATCAGTTTTTTTCTCTATAATAACTGTCGATATCATATCAGTTTTCTTCTCTATAATAACTGTGGTAGTCTTCATAAATTTCCTTAAAGTGTATATTTCTTCTCTTCCCACACTGTATATGTAAATTAGCATTATATTAGAATAGTGCACATAAAAATACATATAATTATTCAGCAATTTAGTTGCACAATTCAGTTCTTTTGTTTTACTGGACAATTATAAAAGGTAGTGATATAATTTCATACACTGTGTCATTGTTTATTGGATTGAATTGCATAATCAGATATTTGGGTTAATATACTACTTGTTTTTTTTTGCTAAGCTTTTCATGGCAAAAGATTCACCACTATAATAAAACACTCTTACAGCTTATAATACAAGTGTTGCAATTTCAATTAGTAAACTCTTCTCCACACGGCTCACTTCAACTGCTTTAACATATATCTTGCAGTTTTGAATCTTTGAATGATTAACTGCTTACTGTCTGCATTATTAGTTATCGCCCATACCTTAATGTAGAATATTCTACCATCTCTGACCCTAGAGAAAAATATTCCATTGTATTCTTCAATAAAAAAAAAGCAGATATATTAATCTTTAACTGAGGTTTAAAGTTTATATCTGTGCTAGAGATAATCTCTAGTTTCGAAAATGGTTAGTAATAATCATTAGTGTATTTATCTGAAATGGATGGCATCAAAGTTGTAAGTGGAAGAAGTTTGACAATGGTAAATGAAAATGTAACAAAAAAAAAAAAAAAGAAATAACAGTTTGCTTTCTTTTCTTTATCTAATACACATTAAAAGAGATAAATTCTTTACCAGCTTTTATTTTATTTATAATTAAAAAAATTGTCTTGCGTTGGCAGCCGCCATATGCAAGCAAATAGTTGTTTCCAGACGGTTGTGGTTTCGCGTCCCGGCCGATGCTATGACATATGAAAAAAAAAATATTGTTAATTCATAATTCCTTTTTTTATTTTTTTTTTTGGATTCTATTTTCTATATGAATCGATAAAATTTTATTTAAAACATGATACGAAATAAGTGAAACCAAAAAAAAATTTTAAATGCCCTTTAATTTATAAACTGCATATTTTCTTTCTTTACTTTATATATGCATGCGTAGGTGCACACACACACACACACGTTATTCTTCAAATATGATTATGTAGCAGTTACACTCCTGCTACTAGGGTTATAATACCAAATAATACATTACAATAATTTGTTCTTGTTTTTTTTTTTAACTTAATAACGTTAATAACAATTTTAATAAGATGGAAAAAATAATAAAATACTATAGAGAATTTTAACATAATCTGTGTGGGAGAAACTGACACTATGTTATGAAGACTATTCTCAAAAATATATTTTTTAAGAAATACAACATTAATCACTTCATAAGGAGAATATTTTATGCAGTTTAATGCAGGAAAAAAGTAATAGAATTTAGATCTAAAGTTTAATGGATTACTAATAGTCAGACATCATGTGATCTCTTCATTTACTAACTATGCAATTATTTGTTATTGGGGAAATATTTCACGGGGGAAGCAGATGCTATTTATATCATGAAATCTATCTCAAAGATATTTCAAAGATGTACGAATTAATGGTTTTCAGCAACAAAATGCTTTGTGGGAAAGGAGAGACCACTTTTACTTAATTAAGATTATATTAAGAATGTCCCAAAGAGATACCATATTAATTGGGCTATGATGCTTGAGGATAGAATAGAATGACAAAGTACAACTATATATGGTAATAGTGTCTTTAAAAAATAAAACAACATTATAAGATATCATTCATATAGATTAGATGACTATCTCATGTTAAATGTTATATTTATGACATACAAATTGTTTGAAGAGACTTTGCTAAACTCATCTTTAATTTATTATTCTTTGTATTTCTACATTTTTTAAATATCTTTTCTGGAATTGAAACTGCCACTCTTCTTTGGGAGTGTCATTATAATTATCGTCATTATGACATTATCACGTTTTGCACGAATACATTTACCTGTTTAATAATAATAATAAAAAACTAATGCTCTTATGCTTTAATTTTTATTTTAATTAATTGGTTATCTCTTTAGATATTTTTTGATGAGAATACAAACTCAAAAATGAAATTTTAATTTATTGTAATTTATTAAAATATCCTACTAGAAAAGGAAACATTTTGTTTTCTACTACTATATTCCTTGAGATTAGGAAATATTTAATTAAACAAAATACCAGATCACACTGAAAGATAGTTTCTTGATTTTTTGAACTACTACTGATGTTAGTAAAAAGGTTGAACTAAGTGAATGCATCTGAATTTGAGATACAAGTTTTTACCATCATATATTATTTCTTCACTATGACTAACTATGAAACTCATATTTTGCATTAAGAACTGCAATTTAAAATACCACTTTACTCCAAAGAATTCTATTGTAAGAATGAGTAAATAATAGCCATCAGATAATCATGCTTACAATAGATGGCTCTGGAGTAGAGTAATAGAACATATTATTATTCTTGATGTTAGATGTTAAATGTAATCTAGAAGAATCATGTAATACTTTGGAAGACCATACTATTAGAAATTGTGTACTTACTCAATATTCATCTCATTCTTCATCATCATCATTATTTTTAAGCACTATCAATCCATGCAGTTGAAGGATTTTCCAAGTTTAATCAAATTTCTTTAATACCTAGCCTCTCCACCATATCACACTAATAAATTTTTTATTTCATCCATTAATCTCACATATGATCTCCTTTTAGGTCTTTTACAAACTTTTGAGATTTGGTTGTCTATATGTTATCATCTCTTCTAGTAACATGCCTCTCTCAGATCTATTTAAATTTCTTAATTTTTTTCAATGATGTCATTGATACTTGTTTCTTCTTCCACCCACATATTTTGATTCTTTCTTGTCATCCCAAACAAAAATGTTTCTATGCTCCATTTATATTGTGTGATGTCTTTGAATTTGCCCTTATGTTAAATTTTCAAGTCTCAAATGCATATGTAATAACTGATATATCAATTAAAGAGCTTTTCAAACATATAAGCATATTTCCTTTTATTATATTTTTTAAAAAAGCACTGCATACAGTTATATCTATGCTTAATTTCATTCATTATATTATCCATCTTTATTAATAATATGATTAAGATATTTGTAGTTGTTAACTTTGAAATGCCTAATTATCAGTCTTTATTTTTTTACTTCTATTTTCTTATTTTCGTCTAATATCTCTTGCAATATTTCCTGCGGCTCTGAAACATTATTCACAAAAATGATCACATTCCCTGCAAAATTTAAATAAGATCGAAATATTTTTATTTCTTGACTTCTCATTTCATTCCACAAAATTGCTCTAAAAAGATTTTAGAGATATGGAATTTTCCTATTGTAAATCTTTATCAATATTAATTTTCTTAGTCCTTATATAATCTAATCATAGCTGTTGTAATTTGTTATTCTTCAGAAATATAATAATATTCTGCATCTAATAAGTCCAAAGCTTTAATATTTGGGGAAATGCTTGTAGAAACAAATGCCTAATTTATGAATTTGAAGCACAAGAGTAACTCATTTTCATTGGTTCTTTATACAACTTCTTTTAATACTTGAATATGATGCACTGTTCTAATCATTTTTAAGACCATATTGTCTTTTGGTTAGTTTGAGTACACAGTTTCATTGTAAATGAGTTGTATATTATTAACACGGTAAGAAAATGATGAATTGGTAATACATTCTTTATCATCTTTACTAAATATCAATATGACTATTGCTTTCTTATAATCATCTGTTACCTTTCCACCATTTAAGCATTTGGTATATATAGATTTATCAACATTTATTTATTTATTACAAGTCTCATTTCTTCATTTAAAATGTGGCAATTGAAAAGATATAATAATTGTAGTAGTTATTTTATTATCTTTTTTTTATTAGTTATAGAATTCTTTTAAACTTTTCATGATTAAGTCCCTCTTTTAAAATTTTTTTTCATATTTTCTTCTTTCAATACCAAGATGTTTACGATTTTTGAAACTTTTATTTTCTCCTATAAGCTTTTCTTTCTAAATCACAGTTATATTTTCTTATATCACTATTAACTCTTTTCACACAATTTTACAAAATTCCAGATAATTAATTCTTCTTAGTGGATTCCTTTTAAATATTTTCATTTTCCTTTTTTTCTTTATAGATTATATTATGTTGAGAATTTGTTGTAAATTGTCGCGTTTTTGTACAAATTATCCTTATTGCAATTATCAGAGTATTAGCTATCTTCTAATTTATCTCAATTATCTCTGATCCAGCTTCAAAATTAATTAATAATTTAGAATTTTAATTAATTGGAGTCATTCTGAAGGTTAGGAATATCAAATATCAATACCATTTTTTAAAATATTTTGGAATTTCTAGTCTTGTATTAACATGTATCTTACAGCTTACTTTCTACGTTGAATCTATTAAAACATTACAATCTTGAAACACATATTTTTTTTTTACTAATCAGAATGTAATCCAATTCTGCTGTACTTTCATTTGAATGCTTCTGTGTCCATTTTTTACTTTTCTCAAAGAAAACATTCATAATATGCTATTTCCCCTGCAAATTTCATTACTCTGTGATTTCTCTTATTTTTATCACCAAAACCAAATTTACCTACAAAACTTGCATTTCAATCATATTCAAATTCTATGATTAAAGTCTTCCATGACAATCTTAAAATGTTATTTGGTATGAACAAAAGCATTTTCTATGTCCTTATAAAAATTCTTTACTTTGTCATTATGTTGAAAACTTGTTGGGGCACAAAGCTAAATTATCTGCATTAGTATCTTTCATTAATTTTCTGTATTGTCTTGGCTGATAATGTAAATATAACTGAAGGAATATGAGATACAATTTATTTTTCTCTAGCACCCAATCTTCAGAATGCTGTTCTTTTTTATCTGATTCCTTTGTATTTACAATATTTGTGTCTTTATAAAAAAATACATGTCCACTTTTTAAATTAATTGTCATTTCAATTTTTAATTTCACAAAATTTAATAATGTCTCATTTAATATTAGATAGTTCTTCCAATTTACAGAATCTGCTTTCACATAAAAACCAGTTGTAGATAGTTTAATACAACGTTGTCATAGAATAGCAGCTGATTCTTAGCACACACTGTATTTAGACATTTAAAGTATTTTGGGAATAAAAAACATACTTTAATTTCATTGGTCATAATTGTAAGTATTTAAAAAATTATTCACCTTCATATTCATCAATCTGTCAAAAAAATTTAACTGATATTTTAGTTAAAAAATTATGAGACAACTAAAAAGAAAGACCATGATACTTCTTGGCTTAAAAATAAAGATAAAAACCAGTCAATTCTCAATGGATGTTAGTGATTATCCATTCATGCAGATGTAGCATATGAATAATCACATGATGATAATAGATGTTATGTCAAGAACATATGAAATGAATGTTAAGAATTTGTCTTGCTCATTTCATTTAAGATCTCAAAGAGGAAGCAAAGAATCTCAAACATACTTCCTTTTGCAGCTTCATTCTCCATATTACTAGTTATTTACTTTTGACCATTTCTGATTGAATTTTCCTGTTTGAAGTTTTTTCCTTATTCATTTGAAGATTATTTGAATTTAAGGTTCACCTAAAAATAAAAATAAAAAAGTTTAAAATAATAATAATTATTTATTTAGTAAACAATATATATATATATATAAACAAAATAGAATACCTCCAAACAAGAAGAGACTTATGTGAGGAGATATTTATAAGAATCACTAGATTCCAAAATAATTACACATAAAAAGATATCTGCATTACCTACTTCATAATTTAGAAATATATGATCAAGTTTATTTGAAAAAATAGTTAAAGAAATAATTATTTAAGAAGTAGTTTTAAAATGTAGTTTTGTAAAATATTGTGTTATATTGTGCTTTTAAAATAGAATAAAGAAAAGTGGGTAGGGAAAAGAATTAGAAAAAAAAAAGATATTTAAAAAGTTACTTTCCTTTTTATAAGCTAAAGGACATTAAAATAATAAAATATCTAAAAATAAATCTTAGTGACAAAAAATCTAAAATAAAAAAAAGATTAATTAATTAGTGAAAGTAAACTTTTGAAATGCCAGTAAGATTTCTAGCTGATAATAAAATCAAAATCAATAATTGTAATAATTATGAACTATGTAAGTATCTTATCAGAATATGTGTAAAGAGATAGTAGATTAATCTAGAAAAAAGATTAAATTAAAGAAAAACTGTAAAATTTAATTTAAAAAATAGATTTGAGGTATAAAATTTAAAGCTATGATAAGAAAAAGAGTAATGGAAGAGAAAAGGTATAAAAGTAACAACTATCTATTGTTATATTATTCTGGTTTTCAATTAAATTATTCCAGGCTTTATGCTGTTATTGATTCATTATAATATTCATTGCTTGATTCATCCAGTTACACAGAGATCCAGAAATCTAAGTACAGAATAGAGCCAGTCATTACTACTGTGGAAAATATTATTGCAGAAGCTGCAGAACTAGTAACATGTATTGTTAGACAACCTTAGCTTCAGACCCCAAAGTCCTATGCAGAATCAATTGTCCCACCTGAACCCTCACTGGAAACTGATGCAAACTCTTTCTCTTCCACTATCAAGCCAAAAAATGAAAGACAAGCCCTGAAACCATCAATGAAAACCAAAAAGTCAAACGGTTGGAAAGTAATATTAATGAAACCAAAACCAAATGAACTGTGTCATCTAATATTTAAAAAACCCTAGGTAAATATATTTTTCATAATAATTGTCTATAGACACTTTATATTTTTTAATAAATGAACTTTAATGAAGTACTATTATAAAATTTAACTTGAATTAATTATTTATATTTTTCTATGTAAAATTTTATTATATTATGTTATATTACAATGTGCGTGCATGAATAAATACTAATTTTGCTTAATTAATTGGTCTATTCTCTGTCTCTCTTGTCACTGCATCACAATTATTTAAAGAGATAAATGTTTATATATGTTAAGTTAATGCACTGGATCTCTTGATTAAGACTAAGAGCTAATTTGGGACATTTCCAGCACCGTATTGGTGTGCCTGTTGCTCAAGAATGCTAGCTATATAACATATGGTTGGCTGGCACTTGAGTTTGATTCTCAAAACAAATAAAATGCTCTGGCTGGAAGGACTTTGTTCCAGCAGTTGGGATGGCCCACTGTTAGAAAATGTGGCCATGTTATGTTTTGTATAGCCCAATATGGCCATGAGTAGCATTGATCTACCAATGGTATTCTCCCCTCTGCTTGAAGTGGCCAATCTATTCCCATGTTTTAGAGATATAATTGAATAATTGCATAATGAAATGATAAATATAAAAGATATTGTTGAATAAATAATGCTATGAATAGAAGAAAAAGGAGAAAGATGAACTATGTATTGAATTTGATAAGCTTGGCAAAGCAAAAAGATATATAAAATAATAATTACCAAGAAAAATATGTATTAAGCATGATAATAAGCTTACTAATGTAAATGTATTAAAGTAAATGTTAAAACTTATTAAAGTTTAGATATTAAAGGATATTAAGTATAGCAAGTAAAGAATAAATAGTCATCAAATACTCTACAACAAAGTAAGTACAGAGGGATCCAGTTCAATACTAAAATAAATATTTATTAATGTCCCAAATTACATAGACATTTATAATTGAAATGTTCTCATTCCCAAGTTAGGAGACTAATTTATATAAATGGTTACCATTGATTTATGAATTTTAAATATTATAATAATAACCTATATAAATTTTAGGTACTATTATACAAGCAGAGGATTTAATATAGTTAATATTTTTACACATTAGCCATACCAACATCACAATAAGATTGTATTAACTGAAACACAGGCTTATTATAGACCTGTGTCTATACATATGTAATATATAGGGTATATGAGCACAGACTTTCATATGACCCACCACTCTCCATTCTATCTAGTAACACTGATACATTTAAATACATATATGTTGAAAAGATAAATAATCACCAATATACATATTTTATGCTAAACCAGCAATCATCAGTTGGTCCAGATTATCATCTCCCACACATATATACTATAAGTGCTCAGATATATATTAAGATAGACAATCTTCATACTTTAATGGACAGGCTCCAATCTACTACACACTCCAACTCTTCAACCATCCATCCAATTGAAAATCTGATCATGGAATGCTCGAAGGCCACCCCGAGGCCGAGCTTCTTGTCACACCCATGTTGACCTAAGCATTCCATCATCAGATTTTCAATTGGATGGACAGTTGAAGAGTTGGAGTGTGTGATAGATTGGAGCCTGTCTATTAAAGTATGAAGATTGTCTATCTTAATATATATCTGAGCACTTACAGTATATATGTGTGGGAGATGATAATCTGGACCAACTGATGATTACTAGTTTAGCATGAAATATGTATATTGGTGATTATTTATCTTTTCAACATATATGTATTTAAGTGTATCAGTGTTATTAGATAGAGTGGAGAGTGGTGGATCATGTGAAAGTCTGTGCTCATATACCCTATATATTAAATAAGATTGTATATAAATATACAACCCATGCTCATCTTTCAAAACTGTTGCACTCACTTGATAACTGTAAAAAGCAAACGCCTCTCTTATGGATACTTTTATTTATACTGAAAATAAATCCTTGGTTGTCATCCAACCAATGACTGGAATACCAACAAAAGGAGGTTTTTAAATGGTTCAAGTGCTTAATTTCATGGCCAGCTTTAATCAGCAAAAGACTGACATAACACTGGCTATCAGACAATGTATATTTAAACACATATATAATTGATACAAATTATCTTTATTAATATTGTATGGTGAGGTACAGAGAGACAGAATTAACACAAATTAACAACTTAAAACAAGTTTATTTATGAAAACATTAACACAATAATCAAAATAAAAATAAACTAAATTACACTAATTACATAATTAGTTATTATAGATCAGTTCACTGTTAAATAGATGATAAGAATTTAATATTTTTTTTGTGTTATAAAAGTTTGTAAAAAGACTAAAATTTTATCCTATCAATTTCCGTCTAGACTTTGAATTATCATATATATTTACCTATGTTTTGCTATAGTTTTTTCTCTTGAATGATCATTTTTGCCTTCTTGAGAATTGACTGAGTTCATGGTTGGCATTTCTGGGTTTGTTTTAAGAGCTTGTCACTTTTTCTTTGCAGAGCAGCATATATCTGCATGGTTTTGTTCGTAATAGTCTTCTATAATGATGGTAGGGGTCTCAACAATGGCAGATCATGAATATTTGTCACATTTTCAGGCAGTCAACTACAAAGGAACTGTGTGGTAAAAAATACCCTTTGAGAACTTAGCACTGCATGGTGATGTTAGGATGTAGTTATACATTGCTGATGGATGAACTCGTCATTCACAATGGAATCAGCAAAACTAGTATAGGTAGCTGAAGTTGAAGCAAGTCAACAAAATTGCATTCAAAATAATGGCAGAATAATTCTAATAGTAGAATGAATAATAGCAAACTTCTTTAAAAACAGTACAAACTGAAATCACAGCAGAGCAAATACAATGGAAATTTAGTTGCTTTTATATCCTTGCCAAAATCATTGTCTGAGACCACCTACATCATTAATTAGTTTTCAAATTCCTTTTCTAATTACTTAATTCTATCTTTTTCTTAATTACAACTTTAAACACTATTATGGATTATCTAATCAGTTGAAAATATTATTGATTTACAGTAAAACATAATCCCCTTCTGATTAAATAATTTACAAAATTATTTTGATCTCTGATTAAATAGTAATTTTCTTTAAATATTCTGGATAATAATTTTTATACAATCATTTAATAACATTTTAAAGTTACAATTTAGTTTCTTTTGTCTTCATTATTCATCATACTATTTTGGATTTTTTTTTCTTCTATTTAAAAAAAACAGATAAGCTATCTTTTCAAATAGTAACCCCCCAAATTCCTACATTGCAATATGCTTTAATTATATTTTACCATTATTTCCTAACAGATTTATGATTTATTTTATTTTTAGTATCTGTTAAGCTATGACATTCTGCTTAACATGTTTTCTGCCGGTAAGATTTCATCGGAGATTAGATAAACGATGTCATAGCAACAAAGACATTGGCCTGACTAATCCAAAGGAATGGTGATTTTTTGATCATAATGACCCATGAGATTTAAAAAGTCGAGAGACCTTTGTGAAATTTTGTGATGTCTCTGTCTTTTGTGGTTTGCTATCGGCATCAGCATAGTGACCTTTTTGATCATATTGAGAATATTTTTATATATTTCATATTTAATATTGACATTATATTAATATATAGAGTGCATTTTTAACTGTTGATTTGATGATATTATACTAATTTTCCATTGCTGCTATTTGTAAGTACTTTTCATTTTGTTTCTTAATAATTAAATATAGTACTTTTTATGTTGCCATTACAGATTTTTTATTTTCTAGTGATATTTGTGGTATTATTTTTAATTTTTTTTTTACGCATTTCCATATATATTTAATGCTTGCTTCTTTTACATTTTCCTTACAAATTATCCTTATTTTCACTACAAAAAACATTTTATAATTTTATATAGTACCTTTTAAACCATTTTTACGTCGCCATTTGCACTGTAAAACAGGTTTTTATTTAGAAATGTAACGTTACCAGGCCAATAATTTTTTGCTTTCTGTTCTCTGACAATTTTTACAATATTTTTAGAAAATTTGCGAACCAACATTATTTTATAAATTACATTTTTAATTATATTATACATTTTAATGCATACCACAGTTTATGGACCAATAATATTTTCTAAATTACAATTTATAATTGCATTAGACATTTCAGCATGGAGCAATGGCATGTGTGGGAGGGGGATCCAATGGTTTGCAGATCCAAAGGATGACAATACATGCACTTATATGAACAAACCAAGGTTTCAGTGCATAGTGCTGGAATGTGTGTGTGTGAGGGTCCAATGGTTTGCAGATCCAAAGGATCAGCTAATAGATGTGCTAATCTGAGCAAACTAACCTTTCAGCATATAGTATGGCTTCTTTAGTCTTTTTCTTGCTATGAGATGACTTCTTTAGTATTATTCTTGCTATGTCTTTTTTAGTCTTATTCTTGCTATGTCTACCGGATGGCTTCTTTAGTATTTTTCTTGCTCTGATGTATTATCCTGAAAATGTACCACTCTAATCTTTTGATCTTTAACATAATGCCTCCATGTGATCTGTGGACAAATTTTTAATGATTAACTTTGTCTGCTAATCACTAGGAGACGTTATTTTAAGATTGGAAAATTAGAGTAGTACGTTTTTGGGGTAATACATCATAGCAAGACAAATACTAAAGTACCATTTTATTTATTAAACTAACAGTTCTTTTCCATTTATAAAACAATATACTTTTTTTTTCTGAATATTATTTTAAATGTTTTATATAACACATATTTACATATGTGTTTATATTATACCCCTTCCAATTAAGGAATAAAATTATGTCAGCTACTTTCCTTAGTCATTGACTAATTTTAATTCTAAACATTTTATTTTTAAACCCCCCAAAAAAATTATACATTCCTTATAAATAGGTATCATGATGAGTAACATTACAATGAGTAAATATTATGAAAGAAGTATCCAACTTAAGGACTTTGTATAACACATGCAGATTGATTCTGTGTTAATTAAACCACATTTAATTTGCTACTAAAGTCATGACTACAACATGGGCCAAATTTTGCGCAATATGGGTGAAAAATGTGGACCTGGAATTTGTGAATGACAAGATTATCTCTACTGCCCATTTGACTTATGATATTTTTTCTATTAACTTGCTGGGAATTTTTCTTCCAGCTACACTGCTATCATCATCATCGTAATAGGGCTTTACACACACACACAACCATCTGAAGATCAAAGTCTTCAGAAAGAAATGGCTTAATCAAACACAAAATATGATCTGGAATTCTTACATTTATTTATATACATGTACATACCTCAATCTATTGTTTCCTTCATCATCATTGCTCAACAAATACTGAAATGAATGATATTATTATTAAATTTACTCATGTCTTTACATTATTATTATTATCATCATCATCATCATTTTTATTTTTCACTTTAAATGATTTATTTTAATATTTTTATTTATTTTGTCAAACTGGGCTATATCCAAAGTGCAGACTTATAAAATAAATCAATTTATAAAGCTAAACAAAAATTTTCCTAAATATCACAAACAAAAGTCAATCTAAGTCCACCAAAAATAATATGTATGATTTAATTTTGCAGGATAGATAATGAGCATTGTGAGTAAATACTACAACCACATAAATAGATATTGTATAAGACAATATACTTTGATAATAAGTAATGTAAATAGTCACCAAAACAGATCTAAGTAAAAATTTTACCAAATAATAAAACAAGTGATTAATTTTACACACCCAAGAATATAAATAAACAATATGACTCCACCAAAATAACCTGAAATTAATAACATCTTATCATCAAAAATGATAATACCACAAATATAAATACTATTGCGATGGACCTTATATTGATTACAAATAGTGACATTCAGTCAATATGAAGAGTATTTATATAAAAAAAAGACTTCCTCTTGTTTTATTATGATTGACTGTTAAACAATTAAACATAAACCAGTTACTAATTAATATCAAATCATTATTAATTACCAATTCAAGAATTTGATATGAAATAACCCTAAATCACTAAATTCAAAAATAAATCAAAATCAATTACAGATCTTTGCAATAGAATTCGATGATTAGCGAATTTAAACTAATAATAATTAATCATAAATAATTTCAATTTTATTTCAAGTGCCAAACAACAAACAATAATCAATTACTGAATACATACTTAAAAAACAGTAACTCTTATATTGATACAGTGATAAAAGTATAGAAAAAGCAAGAAAAAATTAGGAAAGAAAGATAGATGTATGCATGATAAGATTACAAATTATACTTTAGTTTTAGAGCCTTGCTGAATTTATTAAAATCAAGATGAAAAATATTGTTATTCATAAAATCCATTATAATTACTATTTTTAGAAATACAGGAGAACCTGAGGCATCTGAATGACAGGGAATTAGATTTAAAGGGTTGTGTATCCTACTATACTAGTGAGAGAGATGGAAATATATATTGGAACAAATATGAGATAATTGTAAATTTGGAGATGATCTTGTATAAATATGTAATGTCTGAGTTTACTTTTTTGCATCAAGAAAATAAAAATGTCATTGAAATGATTATATTTAGAATATCTAACAAATACAGATTGAATTTTATGGATATTTCTTCTAATATGAAGATTCCAGATAACTAAACCCATTTCAGAAAAATCAGATGAAGGAAAAGTTTGTGTTTTGTTAAATGATTAAGAATTTTGCCTTGCCGATATATGACCCTGTTATTTTAAAAGCCTTATTTACTATGATAATAATATAGATGGAAGAAGCTATTTTTTTAAAAAAAAGTATTTCCAGATTTTTCTGGTTATTTTTAGAAATTATTTTAAAATTATGAATAGAATAGTGAAATTGTAAATTGTCAGATTTTTTTGAGTAGGAGACAATGGAACATTTATTTTTATTAGTCAAAATTTTGTTTATTATTACACCATATTGTAAAATTATCTGTAAAGTTTTGTAACTAATGGCAATCAGGGAAGGAATTAATGAGATTGAAAATTTTACAGTCATCAGCATAATAGAGAAAGTGAGAATATTTTATACTATCCCTACAATAATAATAGGGCTACTCCAATGAAGCAAGAGTAGTAATGATATATTATTTTTAAATTTAACAAAAGCAATTTTATAATGTATGAATAATTCAAATCATTTAATTTGGGATTTAAAAAAATCTAAATTATATAATTTTTAGAAGAATATTATGATTAATTTGGTCAAAGGCTTTAGACATATCAAAATAAATGATATCAAGCATTAAGATGTGGTATAAGGTGGAATTTTTTCCATTATTTAAGAATAAATTAAAAATATAAAAATAAAAAATTTTAAATTTAATTTTAAAAAATACAAACAATTTATTAAATAAAACAAAAAAAAAAATAAAGGAGGTAAAAATTAAAATTAATTATATTAGTTTCAATCCTCTTTTGGTTAGGGAGTTGATACGAATATTAACAATAGTTGATTATAAACAGAAGGAACCGGGGCAGGACAACAATAGAGAAAGGGAGAAGTATAACACGTCAATTACTGGTTATTCTAAATTGTTTTATAGTTTTTTTTTAATAAATAGTTGTTTATATATAAATGTTAAAATTAAATTTAAAATTTTAATATTTTTTAAATTTAAATTATAAATAAAGAAATGAGTGTAACATATTACATCTTATAATATACCATCATTACAAACCTTCAGACAAATATCAAGCATTCTCTGATTCTTTATGGCATGAGCAATATGATCAGAGATGATATTGGGTATAAAACCATATTGTTTGGAAGTTAAACATTTGCTAATATATAAAATGACTTGTCATATGAGAGAATACCCAAAAGTAACTGAAATTTTATAATAAAAAATTATTTATTTTTAAGTGTTATAAATTTATTCACTTTTAAATTACTATCCATTTTATTCAATACACTAATCTAAACATGTATTTCCTTTTTCAATGTAGTCCAGAAATACTTTCAAAGTGATGCCTTTTAACTCCTATAGCCTTTTTTCACCACTTTTAAGCTGCAAAAAAGAGACTTTTTTTTTTTCATTCAAGAGATTAAAAATAAATTATATGAAACATGATCCAATAAATATGGCTGATAGATAAGCTGGGGCATATTAAATTTGATTAAAAAGTGTTTCACATTCAAGCTTTTGAGAGATGATGCTTTATCAGCATGAAGCTTGCACTCTTCTCTTTGCCACAAAATGGGACATTTACATTTTACCACATCATGTAAATGTTTTGTAACTTTCAGATAAAAATGACTCACTATTACAAACTAAATCTGAAAGAAAAATGGTGCTTGCATAAAAAGGCAGTGTTGTTTTGATTTGAACTTCACTTGCCTTTAAGGGATGTGATGAATTTAACATTGCAATTAAACCAGTTATAAACTCATGTTTTTATGAGATCAGTTTGCTTGTAATGTGTTTCAAGCATTACACCTGTTTTCCCTGCCATTTTCTGTAAGTGAAAGCAGAATTTCACATTGTTCAAACTTTACAGTCATTATAAAAATTGCCAAATACATGAAGTGCACTTTACAAAATAATATGCTACACAATACCACAATTTCACATGGCAATGTAATTTGGCAGATTGATATAGAAGGGTTCCAGTAAGAATTATGTAATAGTGGAAGTATATACTATAACAGGTGCACAAACCAGAAAATGATTCCAGTTATTTTCATATATTACTCAAAGATTCTGACAAAAATGTTTAAGTAATAGGTCTATAATTATAAGCTAAGTTTTTAAAGTCATTTTTATAAATGATAAAAAAACCTTTGCCATTTTCAATATTGTGATGAAACTATCATATAGAACAATTAAAAGTATGACAGAGAAGAGAGACAATAAATTTAGCACATTCCTTATATATAAAATGAGGGGTGTTATCTGGATTTAAACTAGAGTTCAATCTGAGATTTTTGAAGGAATCAAAAATTATTTTATCTATAGTAAATCATTGGAAGTACTAGTTGTAGGATGATATTGAGTTGAATTAGTGATTTCAAAAAATTATTTAATAAAATTATCTGTCTCCAATGTGGAATTAGTATGTTGTAATTTCCTTTTGGTTAGAGCAAAATCTTTAATAAGGGACCAGAATGGGGGGGGGATTGGAAATATTTAACTCTATATTTCATATAACTTTTTTATAATTTGGCTTGTAAATGATTTAGATAATCTCAATAAAATTAATAAAGTTAGTGTAAAAGAGGATATTTTTTTGTTTTGAGGTATTGTCTGTGATAATATGATTTTCTTCTAGTTTTTCTTTTTAGCTGCTGAGAACCATGGAAGAAAATGGTTGTTTGAGGAACTTTTTGTTGGAACATAAGAATATAGCAAATTATTAAGTATGCATATTAAAAATTCAATAGCAAAATTAGTATCAGAGCAGTTGTAGAAAGATTCCAATCAACTTTTGAGAGCCCAAACATAAACCCAAATAATCTTTTCTGCATTTTCTCTAGAAATTTGAAAGGAAATAAGCCTAAAGTAGTAAATATTTGCATGAAATTCCATTGAGGATTAGTAGACTTAAAAAGTGAAGAAACTAAAAAAGCTTCACATTCTTAAATTGGCCTATATAAGTGGGAATTTAGGTTAAAGATAAAATGGTTGTTCTTATCTTTATAAAGTTGCTACCTTGTATTGAGGTTTGAGAGATCCCTCTACACTAAAAAAAATACATCATTTGACTATTATAAATGTTCAAGGCACATATGATAAAGGTTAAAACCTTTCTCTAAAGAATTGACATACTTCCTATGCATTTAATAAATAATCACAACTTGACATAAGGATTAAATAATAATTCATTTTTTAAATATTAGTTCTGGGCATTGCTTACATGAATGACTTCACAGTTGTTGTTTTTTTTCAAGAAACAAATCCCATAACTGCTTAAATTACTTTCTGATTATTTAAATAAATTTAAGCTAGTTTTAATAAAGATAAAAACGATTATGTCCCTGGCAAATATATTCAGGAAGATGCTTTAAAAAACATTTTAAAGAGAGCCTAGCCCATTCCTGGGGTTCTAATTTCACCTGAATCACAAAGCATTGAGGACATTCATTCAAGAAAAATTAAAAAATAGAATATATAATTAAGTCTTAGCCAAAATTTTACCTCTCACTCTATGAAAACGTGTCTTTGTTTAGTATCTTAATTGCAGAAAGCTGCTGTGGAGTAAAAGAACAATGGCAGGCTCATTAAAATGATTTCAGTGTTCGCCATCACAATATAAACTTCACATATTCAGAATTCAAAAGATTCTCAACATGACTTCATTGAGTAGTAAAGTCATTTCAAATTTAGAAATAGTTTGCAAAATTGTCCTTACAGGTCTTCCATTCATTAGGTATTGGAGGACTTTTCTTACGCTATTGTCCATTCAGAATCTCAATTTCTGTCTGCCAAAAAAAAATCAAATCCTGGGAGGTCCATGGATTACTATATTCTTTTTTACAGTATAATCATAAACCCATACTAAATATAATATATAAACAACTTTGCCATAAATGTTTATTCTGGTCTCTAGGGCCAAAATACTTCTATTTCCCTTTAAAAATAAATCTTGCATCGCTACCTACCTTATATTTTTTCAAATTCAAAAGACACTTTCAAAATCAAATATAATATCATGTACTTTTCACATGTTTTTTCTAAGGGTATTTCTTAAAATATCCTCACCAATATGTTAATCCTATATGCAATACAGTGCACAAGATGCATTTTTATATAAAACATTAATTTGAGGAATTATTTCTATAATAATTTAGTTTATTAAATAAATACATACATTAAAAATGGAATCAAAAATAGTTTTTAAAAATGCTCATAGGAGGAATTTATATATAAAATAAAAATCAATTTAAATTTTTGTCAGATATAAGTATATAGAGTTAAAAAGAAGTAAGATTATATAAAAAAAATAATTAAAATTTTTGAAAAAAATAAAATGTATAATTATATTACAATTAAATAATGCATGATTAAAATTGTAATGGAATAATTAAAATGATTAAATGTTTAAAAGTTATATTAAAACTATAAAATAATTTATACAAAAAAATCAAGCAAAAATTAAAATAAAAAACATGAAAGTTAAAATTTTTAAATTTGTTAAAAATGTATTACATAAAATCTACAAGGTAAAGTATTATATATAATGTGTTTTATAATTATATCTGTTTTTGTATGTATACATAAGGCATTAATTATATGATCATACATATTTGAATATTATAGTTCTGATGAAGACACTTGATCAGTTAGGAAATATTAAAAAATAAATTATATTGATTGCATTGTAAAAATTGATTGAAGAAAGCGTATAAATGCAACAACAACTACAACAATAATAATAATTTAATTTAGTACATTTAATAATTTTTACTTTAAGCAAACTGCACAGTTAATATTGTTTACTAAACCTTTGCAGAGGTTTTGTACAGTAGTTCTAAATTTTTTATCATTTAGAATGTTGTACAAATCTGTTGATTTTATTTTAAAAGATATTGTTGCTTGGCAATCCCCCACATCTATTATAGCTGGTATAATTTTCTTTAATTACATAATATCTGTGAAGACTAATCTTTTATAGCAGGCATGGCCAATCGTTTAGATGTTGAGGGTGAATTTTTTGGTAAAAGTGTACCTGAGGGCAACTATGTTTTTTTATCAGGGCTTTGAACAGGAAACCAAGAAAAAAATGTTATTTTTGCTGAAATGAATACCAGAACGAAAAAAAATAACAGTTCAAAGTCCTATTTTTTGTTAGAATGTACTTACGAATTGGTATTTTTTTTTTTATAAGGGCTTTTTAGATACTCAGAAATAATGCTGAAGTTTTTAGAAGATAAAAACTGATGAATTTTTTCAATAAGATAAGAACTGTTGAAGACATTTTATATAACTACTATTAAATTATCTCAGCTCCCTCTAGTATTACAATTTGTTCATGTCACTTTATAAAATATTTATTAATGGACTGTTCTCCATGAGGATACTCATATGAGGTTTTAACTCACTCTCAAGCTGCTAATTTTTTTTGTTATTTTGCCGATTTTATGGTCATTTTATCAAGAAAAATGTACTGTATGATGCTGCCCTCTTTATAATTATTTTACAACTAAAAACTCAATAATATTTAAATTTAAAGTTATAACAATGAGATAAGGCCTGCCTTCCAAAGTGCTGATTGGTTGTTTTACATTTTCTGCAAAAAGGAGCACTTGACAACAATTTTGACAGTCCTAAGTTCTTTGTTTTGATTTTAAAAATGAAAATGTATGTTTTAGAGTTGGTTTTTTTTTTACATATTTATTATTATTTTCATAAAATCTGTATGAAAATATATATTCACATTTGAGTGAAAATTATTTACCTTTAGACAAAAGTAAGTTGACAAAGAAATCAATGATGTAGGCTGAATTTTGTAATAGGTTATAAAAAGTACATTTTATGTTGTCCACTATAGATAATTTTTATCAATTATAAATAGAAATTTATTTTGGAAAAAACTTTCATTTACTTTAATAATCTGACAAATTATTAATTGCTTTTTAGAAACTAAACTAAAACAAGCATAATTTTAAAAAACAAATATATTTTTACTGCTGATTCTGTAATTGATCAACAAAAATTTAGAACTTTCCATGAATCAGGAAAAATATTCTGCTTTAAAGAGTTATTACAGATATATCAAATCACTGGAGTTAGCAGTTCAGCATATTCTTTGTAGATGAAAACAGATAACATATCATGCCCAGAACATTTTATTTTTGAGCTGTTTTATTGCTAATAAAATATCAGTATATTTATTATGACAATACCCATCAAATTACCAATTTTAGAAGTAGTAGATAAATAGTTTAGATAGCATTTTTTGTGCATATCAAAAAATAATCATCAGTCATCAACTGCAAAATTCCTATTGTCAAGTTGCCATTTTATTTTTCATGCTATAATAAAATGACATATTGGGAAAGTAGAGAACAAAATAATATACAAATCCTAATTATGTTTGTATATTATGTTGTCCTTTACTTTCCCAATGTATTTTTTGAAATCAATTTTTTCTATGACTTTAAATAATCTTCTAAAAATTTATAAAGTTATTATAACATATTATTGATCCTAATTTCTTAAATAACTTATGATATCTAAGTTTCCTTTTATAAATACAAATCATATGTTTAGGACACCATGGAGGATATTTTTAGATGATACATGACATAAGGATATTTTGTCATTTAATTTTTTTCTCATAACTTTTTGAAATAAATCAGCCACCTCACTTACATTTGTAGACCAATATGTTTGATACCAAGCAGCATACTCGATATCATAATATAAATTATAATAATCACCAAGTTTATCATTTCTAGTATCATTAGTTAAAAAGTGTTCAGTATAAATAAAAATTTCAATTGCTACATGGTGAGACTCTTTCTGCAATAATGACTGGAGACTATATTTGGTACTTTTTTTGTTACACTGGACAAGCCACTTGATAGTCCTATTTCTACGTAAACAAAGACAAATATAATGTTCCAGGCCTGCCAGTGTAGCATTTTTCTAATTATTTCAAAACCTCATTTGATTCATTTTTTTATTTGGTTTTTATGGCTGTCAAACTATGTCTGCTGGTGAATAGAGCATCTTCATCTGCAGAATCGAATGAGGCAGTGAAAGCTCGACAATTAATCCAATGTCATCTCTTTGTCATAAACACATTGCTTTATGGTGGACAGTATATTGTTGGCCTGCAGAAATGACAAAGCATCAGCCTAAATGACAGAAAACTGGCACAATTTAAAACTTTGCATGTCAGACATTTTGTTTCCTTGTTCTCACAACAAATGCGATGTTGTGCATGAGCTCTTACAAAGCATACTCATGTGTGTACTTTTGAGTTTGGGATGGTGTTTTTAGCTCTGCAGGACCTCTAACATCATAATTCTCAGTAGGTACCAGTACACAAATTAGGGTATTTACAACTTATAGAAAATGCACAATAATACAGTTCTGGACATTTTAAGTCCAGCAGCCATCATATCACACAATAGTGATATATAAACTCTCACAGTTAGTGTAAAGCATTTCAACACAAGACAGGCAGGAATTTTCTGCGTGTTCTCATAGAAACCACACCATCTAAGTGAATAAAAACCAGAAATCTTCAGTTTAATGCCACCTAAAGTCGCTGTCAAATGGTCTTAATTGGCAACTTCGGTTTGTGGTCGTGTAACGGCGTAATTCTGCTGGTTTGCAGACAAACAGCACCATCAAGTGGCTTGTCCAGGGTAGTGAAAAAGAACCCTATATTTTATGTTTATATTATTAAAGTTAATTAAAATAAAATTTAAGATATATTTATTATTGTTTTCTAAATAATTTATTAGTAAACAATAGCTTGCAAAGACAAAAACATTTACATTAATTAAATAATATTTATATAATGATTATTTACATATAATTCAATTTAATAATCTTAATATACTTTTTTTAAATACTTTAAGTCTAATCAATAAACATATTGTAACGGTCAGGTTTGTACATTTGCTCAACAGACTGAGAGTCCAAGCCAGAGAACCAAAAGCTGACCAAGTCGGGATAGTAATACCCTACGTCTGATCATACCTCAACTCTCTCACTCGTGCTTCCAAGTCAACCCATCGCGAATGACATGCCTGAGGTTACACTCGATATCTCTTTGATCACGTTCCAGCAATAGCAAAGCAGTAAAACATGAGACATCCCCCCTTATTACATATTCTATTATATACCTTAACTAGTGATTCATAAGATAATGAGCAAGTAATGAGACTGAGACAAATTTATATTTCATAAATTTAATATAACATTTATAAATACTGACACATAGTAAGTTGTGTACAGCTAGCTCACACGCAGGTGAGTAATTGATTTAAAAATATAAAAATGGATTCTCAGGGTTATCAAATAATAATACAAAGCAATGAATGGATTCTCAGGGTTATCAAACAATATTATTACAACGTAATCAGTGGGTTCTCAGGGTTATAAAATAATATTACAAAGCAATGAGTGGATGTTTTCTCAGGGTATAAAATGATATTACAAAGCAATAGACTTTTTAGTAAGCTTATGTCACCTTTCATGTTCTAATTCATGCCATGTTTTATATGTTTGAAATCGGTTATAGTTAGCTAGAGTAATCGAGTTGATGGATAAATGCTAGATATTACTAATACGTTGAAGATTATATCATTGTTGCTAAGTTTAAAATATTATAATGACTAAGTTTAAGATTATATTATAAATATATTCAAAATCATATTATAGATATTTGCGTGATATAATATTGTTATACAGATAAACGCATTAACTCAGATTCTAGGTCGGATCAAAGCCGAAGTCACTTTCTAGGGAAACTGAACTGAGATGTGGTGGCAGGGGAACGTCAGATTCTAGTGCGTTAGAAACTATACTATCAGATAAGTGCGGCTCGAATGCATTCTTAATGGGGTTTATTACCTAGTAAACGGTTCCCTAACCGATCTGCTTGCTACAATGGAAGAGGCCTTTTTATTAAGAACAGAAGATTGGCTTATGAGCCCTTTGGAAACGCTTTGGTTTCGTTATACAAGAATAAATGTCACATTTGCCTAAACTTTCGAGGCGTGACTTGACGAAATACGAAGAACTGTCGCAGTGGCCTAAACTTTCGAGGCGTGCCTGGACGTGGAACAATCTTGAGATGGGCCATTATAGACATAGCAAGTAGATATGCATTTTTATGCAAATTAGCAATACATTCGCAACGCTAAATTAATATTTAATAAATTTAATTACGCCAAAATCTTAGCTTCTTCAGTGCTACTACCACCGGTCAGTTCATAAATGAGCTTATTAAATTATACGATAAAGGCGATAATGAGAATCTGATTTAAGGTTTTCTGTATAGTTACTTATCCTCTAATTAAACGAAGTTATAGCAAACTGGTTGTTAAATAATAAAATGTGAGTTATAAAATAGCTCACGCAAATTATTGATGTTTAAATAAATTACACATCTTAAATAATTCGTCAAAATAGATCTTACTAATAATGAAAAATGGGTTTTAACTAACGAATGCAAATCTATATTTTAAATAGCTTGCGTGAAATATACTTTTTCAAATAACTGACAAAATACATATTTTAAATCACTTACGCAAATATAATTCTTAAATAACTTGGGCAAAATCTGCGTTTTAAATAGCATACACAATATATACGTTTTCACTAACTTTAGTAAACATTTTCATTTTAGATAACTTGAGAAAAGGTGCGTCTTAAATAATAGACGCTAAATATACCATTTAAATAACTTTAGCAAAACATTTATTTTACCATTTTTTTTAAATAATTTGAGAAAAAGATGCGTTTTAAATAATATACGCAAATATACATTTTTAATAACTTTAGCAAAAGATTTTAACTAACTTGTTCGGGCATTATAAATACCGATTCACTCTAGCACAAATATTAGTTTTATTTCAGAAAGGAGTCTTGACTATATTCTTTATATCGCAATGCTTTGGTATACTAAAAGTGATTACTCACTCCCCTCCCCCCCGATAATTTATTAACACACAAGACTCCGTTCTGATAAAAACACAGCATAAATCAATAAACATGAACTTAAAACTACAGAAAGATGACATAAAATAAATTGCATACACAATCAATAAGATTTATAATTTAGAAATGAATTTCTTGTATGATTTTATATAAACTAGATGTTTAGAATTATTTAAAATTGTTAATGATCAACGACTACTTAAAATTAATAATGATCAAGCAAGCATATGGAGAGTTCTAAGATTTAAACAAATTTAAGATAAACATTTTAATTGAACATTTAGAAAATATAACTTTATTATGTGATTTAGTTAGCTAGCTTTCATTTAGTGTACGTTTTAGTTATGAGATTTAATATGTCAGAAAGGGTTTACCGGAAAGTCTTTTTAAGGCATTGTTTCCATTTCGCTTCTCACTATATTCAGTCAGGCTGGGCTTCTCTTAGGTTTTAGTCTGCATGTAGCTTCGCGAATTTATCTCTGTGGCAGCTTTCCCCATTTCTCTGGTCAGGCACTCTCTGGTCTCTCGGGTACATCTTCTTTCTTACAGTGATGGGCATGGTGGAGGTTTTCTGTCATCGGTAGCCGCTCGTGGAAGAGCAAACGGCTGTCTCTTTGTCTCTAGCCCACTGTCATCTTTGGAGCAGCTTTGATGGTAGCTTTTTAAGATTTAGCTTTTTTTTAACAGCAGGAACAGTTCTTATTTAACTTCAGCTCTGGTCACAGCAACAGCAAAAATTAACACGGATTATGATAGATGGATGGAAGAGGTTAGATTAGAGGCCTTGGTGGCTATTTGGGCCCCTTTTTATGCTATATTTTTGACAGTAGTAACCTCCTACTTTGAGTCATGCCACATCACAAGATGACTAGTTCAAACTAGCCTTTAACCAAATATCCAGTTAGTAAAAATATTAAGTATATCTAAACCTGGACATGGAAAGGCTCTATTGTTTTAATTGACGTCAGTTTTAAAAGATATATTTTTTAAGAGAATGGTCACAAGCAATTTGTATAGATTTTGTATAGATTTATGCCTGACTGAATATTATAATTGGTCTTGGTTATAATTTTTAAATAGGTCAAATTTTAGCCAAAGATTTATTTTTAGAATGAAGTGTTAAAACTGATAAAACTTTCTGCTTGTAATTTTAAGCAAACAAAAGAATTGAAAACTTGGAATTAGTCAAAATGAATACTGACTTAAATAATTATTTAGAAAGAAATATTGAAAACTAATTAATATTATAAATTTAAATTATGCTGCTATATAGATAAATTAATTATACAGTTATGTTTATTTCAGTTTTAACAAATCTAAAGGAATATGCTCGTATATAAATATTTGAGATTGTAATTTTATATTTATAAATTTTAAGGACGATTATATACGCACATACTCGCAATATTATAAGGACAAAGTTTTTAAAATTGAAGAAATACACGCCATCTGAGTACAACAAATATATACAATAGGTCAGAAATAGTCAAGTACAATAGATTACTAAAAATTTTAAATTTTAGAGTATGTTCTTTTGATATGTTAATCATATTTTGTTAATAATATTATAGGGTAT
Source organism: Epiperipatus broadwayi (assembly GCA_028023455.1). Classification (NCBI taxonomy): domain Eukaryota; kingdom Metazoa; phylum Onychophora; class Udeonychophora; order Euonychophora; family Peripatidae; genus Epiperipatus; species Epiperipatus broadwayi. The sequence continues at coordinate 4,207,286 of JAQFVV010006308.1, read as the reverse complement.
AATTTGAAGCTAAATAAAATATGTAGTATAGAAAATTATAGTGAATCATTTAAGAATAGTTATGTAAAGCTTAAAATATGGTTGCATATGATTGCAAAAGCTGGCCATATTAAATAACTCAGCTATAAATAGTTAAAAGTATATTTAAATGTTAAATTTTAATGGTTTAAACTTGTATTTAATAAATGCTATATTTAAGGTTATGAATTATATTTGATAATTAATTAATATCGTATATTTTAAAAGTAATTTTGTGATAGTAAAATTGTATTTAATTCTATATTTTAAATTATTTTTCCAAATTTTTATAATTATTTTATATAATATAATAAAGTGTTGCAATTTTATTATTTTAGACTGAGAAATAGATTGAAAATCGTCTGCCTTAATTTTACATTGATCATGTGATTTTTAATACATGGTTAAACACACACACGCTTGTTTGAATAAATAACAAAGTTTGAAATATTTAAAAGTTGTATCATAGGATTGAATAGAATTATTTACTTATCGTAAAAGCTCATAGCAAATATTCAGTTAACTGTTGGTATTGCATGTTTAAACAATGCAGTAAAGACGAATACAGATATAATACAAATTAAATATTTTGTTTAAATAAAACTAGATAAATTAAATATTAAAAGTGAAATAAATTCATTAAATATTATTCTAAAAGTTAATTTAAAAATATTTTTAAATAATTTATCCAAGTAATAAACAATTTGAAAGTAATATTTTAAATAATATTTTGGGTTTTATTACATCATAATTTTTATTTTAAAAGAATTCTGTAAAACTGAATTATATGTAAATTTGATCTCAAACTAAAAGTGAGAATCAACCAATCAAATGACATTTTTTTCTGGAGTATAAAATACCATTGCACGGAGGGGATAGAGGTCAGAGATTAAAATATATCAGAAGATATAAAGGTGATATTACATTTTAAATTTTTTATTTAATCAGTTTTGTACTCTCATACAATTTTATTTGCAAAGCTAATTGATATTCTAAAAAGTATTTGCAAAAGAGAGTTAAACTATAATATATTTAGTAACTTCATTAAAAATGTTTTGCTAAAGTTTTAAAGTTCCTTTTGCCAGTGGTATTTTATCAAAGTCTAACTTAGAACGTCGCGATAATAAATGGATATGTCAAGAAGTAAAGTATATTCAGTTTATAATATTTTAAAAATGTATATAATATTTGTTGATACAGTTTCATTAATAATGAACAGGAGGATTGTTCTAATGAATAAAATAGTAATGTGGACTGGACATTGTATAAGAAGCCCAGATAGAAAGATATTTTACCGTCTAAAGGTAAAGATGCATTATTTTTATATGGAAGATAAACTTGTCTAAAATTAAGTAATAATAAGACAATTGTACTTTATGATAATTGATAAAATTTCATGTTAAAAGAGTAAAATGTTATCCTTTCTGAAGGAAACATTTTTAAAGTATATTTTGCAAGAAATTATTTAAGAAAGTGAATCACGGAAAATATTTGCTAAAGCGTTTGATATATAAAACTTACGGTCTTAAAAGGGTTAAACGCATTTTAGAAAGGATTTTTAAAAAAAAAAAAACTTGGAAGTTTTTTAAACTGATGAGAAAAGTAGTACTAAATAAGAAACTTATGGGAGAAATGAATACATAAAAAAATAAAAGGATGGAGCCATGGAAATAAAGATTGCGCAATAAGTTTATCCGAATATTTTTTAGTTAAGTCGAAGGATGCATCACCTAACTAACCAACATAGGAATATTCCAGAACAGAATTTTCGAATTATTATTTTGAATAGTGTATTTTATTATGATTCCAATAATTATCTTTCTAGTTTATAGAATCCATAAACTATTTATCTATAAACTTTGCTAAATGGATTGATAATTATTTTTGTTTAATTTCAAGATTCAAAAAGACGTTGTCCATATTATTTCTTTTACTATGTATTTTTTTTTTAATCACTCACCACCTCCCGACCGACAAATTGTCTTGTTCATCGTCATAGCAACGGGGGAAGTTAAAAAATGCTCTTGAAGAAATAAAGCGTTTTGAAGAGAACATTTTTTTTTAAAAAAAAAAAACTTTTGAAAAAGAAAAACTTTGAGAAAGAAAATGTGAACCTAGGAAAAATATACGTTTCATCTGAAGTTTACGTAAATATGTTTTTTGATTTATTTATTATTTATTTTAAAATGTAAATTTTTGATTAATAAGTATAGGAACATGAATATTAATTATTTATGGTATGGAATCCTATAGTATAATATTTAATAACTTAATTTAGAATATTTTAAATAGAAGCATGAATGTGTATTTTATGTATAAGATGTTATATTTAGTTGGAGAAAAGAAGACTGCAAAAGTGATACAGATGATCTAATGTCACTTGGTAACAATTAATGAATTATTGATATTTATTATTTATTTTTTTTATAGATTGCTTATGTAACAATGTATGATGTATGAATGTTAAATATGCATTATACAACATATTTTAAAACATTGTGAGATCAGGAGTTATTTTGGAATATGCATACTATGATTTTATAATGATAATATAACCCAACATGATAGTAAATATTTATATGATTTTTTTAAAAGAACTTTCATATTTCTGGATGATCAAAATATTATGTGTTTAGTTTAGAATATTAAAGTAAAATAAACTTTTCTTATGGTTTAGTAAGATTGCTATAATTACAGTTGAATCTTATTTATTATTTGAATATGCAAGCTAGTAAATTTGTCGATGTAAAAACCTGGTAGATCATTAGGAAAAAAAAATAGGATAGTGACCTGGTATTAGTAATATAATAAACATGAATCCAGGAGATTATTAAGTTAGGATATTTGGGATATGAATAGTATTTCATAATATTTGTAAAGATGCAATGCAGTTAACATAGCCCTGCAATTGTATGCTTATTTTGGACAGTGTTTATTTTCTTGGAGCATTGATGATCAATAAAGCTGAATGAATAGCTTGACATCATTTATAGTATTTGAGGATATTAGATAAGAAAAGGTCTTCCCTCTGGTTTTTTATAATTACACTGTGCCATGGTGTATATTTTGGTATGAGTTATGTGTTATGCTCTAGTTTTTTCTTTCCCATCCTATAAATCTATTCGCTATCTATTTTCAAAAAGTAGCTACATAGTACAGTATAGTATGTTTAAAAGAAAATAATAGATGATTTAGAGTTGGAAATAGGCAATTGTTTGGAATGAGATGAGTTCATTTGCTTGTATGAAGAAATAGAATTTGTATGATTTGGAATTGGAAATCCAATGGACTTCAAATGAAAGAATCATAAAATATGTTATAAAGTTATTTATTTTGGAAAATAAATATAAGATCTTAAGAATAAAATATGTAAAGCAAAGTTGTTGTTTTTTTTTTGAAATATTAAATAATATTAAAGTATTTATTTCAATTTTTAAAAAGAGTACTGCATATTTTTAATATAATTCTATAAAGTAAAAACGATCTACACAATAAGTTAGGTACAATTTATATTTATTCAATAATAGAAAATGTATTAGTAATTATAGTTCTATAGTAGTATAATATTGTTATGATGGAATGTATTATAGTTGATAAATCCAGTGTAGTGAACAATAGTATCCATAATTTTGGAAATAAATTATCAATAGATATTTTACATAATATCGATAATATTGCTAAAGTGAAATTGTCTAGTAAAAAGAGGATATCCATGTTTTCGATTAGTATTATTTTATGTTTATCCGTATTATGTTTTCTATAAATTTAAAAAAAAAAAAAAAACATACTGAATAAATAATAGCTAAAGGATGTAAAATATATTTTGAGTAAGCATTAAATAAGTGCAAATTTTTTATATAAGATTGATCAAACAGGGATTAATAATATTGTATCATTTTTTTTTATTATTTTATTTAAGTCAGAGTAAAGACTTAACGAGGTTCGAATATAAAGAATGTATAATGGTACCAATCTTTCAGATGTGTAAAATGTACATATTGTAAATAAATTGTTATGTTGTTAATGTTATAATAAACTTTATTAAAATTTTGTTTTCCTCAAAATTTGTGTGTTGGTTTGTTATTTTTTTTCCATCTTCATGAAGTTGAACACAGAGTTAATAAAAGTAAACCCAATATTTTTTGCACAGAAATAAATAAAGAATTATTTTAAGAATTGGATTATTTATTAAGTAATCACATTTACATTATCTTATGGTCATAAGTTAGTTATCATAATAATACATTGGATTATATGCTATCAATTGCCACACACTTTTATTTGTCAGATTATCAAATGCTACCACGTATTTATTATATTATTACATGAAGATAAAAGATTATATTAAATTATTTTATTGTTTTATTATGGTAATAAAATTATAGTACAAGAAAGGATATACAGAGTTAGTTATACAAATGAAGAATATTACTATTGCTTTATTATTATTAGTTTAGTGTAGTAGATTATGACATAAAATCCCTTTTCATATTTTACTATCGTAATTTTAATTAACTTAAAGTAAATTTCATGAACCTGAGATTTTATTGAGCTAGATTATTATAAATAGAAGATTAAGATTTAATTATCAGTTTAATCTTAATGAGTAAGAATTATTTAAAGTCGTAAGAATACTATAAGTTTATTTATTTGAAATAGTAATAGGAGGGAATAGTGTTCTTATGCCATTGAGGTAATATCTTGTAGGATGTTGGCTCAATGTAATCTATCTTGTCACTGGTGTTTTCACTTCCAAGACTCATGAAAATATTAAATATTTATTCAATTTATTTTTATAAAATGAACCTTATTCGTATTTTAAATTTGAGCTAGTGAAATATTTAATTTTAATGCGGAATATTTCATTTATTAATTATTAACTGAGCTAGAACCCATTTTACTTTATATCATATACTATCTGGAAGTGAGAATGAAGCATGGCATGGGCAGAATATATATATAAAGATAATGCACAACCAATGGCAAAAAAGGCCAATAGGCAATGACGCTCACTGAATCCAAATGTTTCCATTAAGGGTTCAGCTACCATTCCAACCTGAAAGCAATGGTAAGAATGAGAGACTAGTTCAAGAGGCAAAAAAATGCTAACAAAGATTAATACAGGAAGTTGGAACATCTATATTGTCAGAATGTTGTTAGTACAGTCACTGGAAAAAGACCAGCATAACTACTATTCAATAGGGATCTGAGAACTAGCCTATCAGTTCTCAGACCTAGTTCAACTAATGAAAAAAAAACAAAACTCACATCCTATATCGAATGTATAATGGAACCACCAAATGGATTCCAGCAGTGGTGATTGAACTTAAAGGGCTGCAAACAGGAGTGGTTGAAATAGCTGATGGATAACAACATCATTGCCACAGAAACCAAATTTGATTGAATCATACATCATTAGCCGACGGTAATGAACCTCCAGTTCCAAGAACTTCAAATGATAAGAACAGTGGACCTATTGACATCACTAAGCCAGAAGAAGCAAAAAAAAATGAAGAAAACATCTAACACACCTGCATGATTATGTTCTCCAGAACTAATTTTAGCCAGGGGCAGGGACTATCATATGTCACCTTGCCTTCAAATAATGGATTACTCCAGATTTGTCTCTTATCATGATCAGATTGAGGTTTCATTGCTGCTAACCAATGTATATATATATAATGCACAGCCAATGTCAAGAATAGATTAATAGGTAATGATGCTCACTGAATCTGAATGTTTCCATTAAGGTTGGGGGTCTGACAATAATTAGTCAGCCTTTTCAAAAGTAAAAGCAGAGAATGACTGTAAACCTGAAAGACAGTATGCATTCAATTGCTAAATCTGAATAACAATACCTTAGTTCTTCATATACGGTTGAAGGAAATTCCTCCTAAACTAAACAGCAGTGATCTTTCTCCAGACTATAGCTATTTAAACTAATGGTTAATGCAGTGAGGCAAGCTGCCACAATCAAAGCCAACTCAAGGCAACTTGTAAATATAGTCAGAAGAGTTGCCATATCATTCATGATGCAGGCTGTCAAGCACAGCTGAAAGTAGGTAGAGAAATCTGTAAGGACATATGCAGTTCCTTCTTCAATAATTCACATTAGAACTAGTAGCTATATCACATTAGACAGTAGCAGGCAGAGTATAGCCATCATTACTTGAATCAGCAGATATTATAAATTGAGTATATTATATTAATAATAAATATATTATTAAAAGGTATTTATGCTCGTTTTGTTTATTAAAATGGGGAAAACTCACTATAAGTATTGCCGCTCTCAGCAAACTAGAGTAATCAATGGATGCCAGAAGGCTTGTGCATAAAATCCCCATCTAGTGCCTACTCATCCAATATCCCAGATTATTTTCTGGCTTAAGGCCTTCATCAGTGAGGAGCCTTGGATCTGCCTTCTGGCATCCATTGATTACTCTAGCATGCTGTGAGTAGCAATACGTATAGTGAGTTTTGCCTGTTTTAATAACAATTATAAGCAAGCATAAGAAATGGTGATCATGTGATGTTTATTCTTTTTTTTTATATGTGTAATCCAGGAAAAACACAACATATTGCTATGTGATTTAATCCAGTAGTAGAGAGGTAAACTCTACAGGCTCAAGACCCAAAAAATGTAGTTGCAGATTATCACTTATGAACTCCACAATAAAATATTCATTTAATTTTTTTCCACTCATGCTATCAAATAATATAGATTTCACTTACTTATTTAATGTAGATCATAAACAAACTTTTAATAAACAATGAAAAAAAAACTAATTACATTTATCCATATATCATTTATCTGCATGTTTCAATCTGTTACATTTTTTTTGTATATCAGTAAAAGCCACTTTAAATGACTATGAGTATCTGTCAATGGCAAGTTATAGAATGCCACATTTTTCATAGCTTTTTATTTTAATTTGAAATGATGTTATTGCTATTTTTAAAAGACACTTTTTTTCATTTAAAATTTAAGTTTAACTCATCAATGTTCAGTCTTCTCTTTTAATTTTTCTTCATCAAAGTTAGCTCAGAAAAGCTTAGAACTGACATAAGAAAATATTGATTGATGCAGAAAATGCTTGAAAGTCCAAGACTGAATAATCAATGAACATTTAGGATGTTTAGTTCAACAAGCACATTTCTTTTGAAGAAGACAAACTTCATTTCAATTGTGATGACTGTCTAAAGACATTATAAAAAGTTACAACATTTGATTGCATTTGATGAAAGAATATAGATGAGGATAGAATATTGAAGGAGTTGGATCTGAGTTCGATCCTAGCTTCATGACATCCAGCCATAAGCCCACTTCAAATCCTAGTACTAACCTTAACTTTCCGATGCAATGGGGCTTTATACGATCAATCCACATTAGTTTTCTTAAAGAAAAACTATTATATAAATGTGTGTTAAAATTAACTAGTTTAAGGTTTAAATTAATCAATGCTATTAATAAATTCACGATAAAATTATTCATGAATTTATATATATTATAACTGCGTGGATTGTGCATATATATTTATAAATATTTAAATGTATATATTTGTTCTAAAGTTTCATTGCCTTGGGAATGTTTTATTTTACTTTTAAATAATTTGTTAAAATTTTAGTGATTAAAAGCTACATTCTTTTGATAAGCTTTCAGACTGTCCCTTTCCAAAGACAATGGGGAAAGTTTTATTAATTAGCAAAGATAATAATTTAAAATGTAAGGACGGTTCCTAATTAAAATCGTTTTTAGATTTATAAATTCATTTTCTAATTAGAAAATGAATTCAGAGTTAATGAGTTTGAAAGCCTTATCGAAGGAATGTATCTAAAATCAATTAGTAGAAACTTGTAACATTGAAAATGAAAGAAGCGCTAGCCCGAAGGCATCAGAAGTTTGGAGAAGGAGAAGCCATCTTTGTTTTAGAGAAGTGCCATTAAACTCTGTGCATTTTTAAAATTATGAATTTAAATAGTGTTCCTATCATGGTGAGGGGCTAAATGTCAGGAATCTGTCTACTGTGCCTGATGTCCCCTGAAAATTTTCAATGAAGTTGCTAAACCTTTTCCGAACCTTTCATGCTGCCAAAATCATGAAAAATCAATCAAAATGCTGCTCAAGTAATTTGCAAAATGTGTACCTACATTCCACCACTTTGGATGTGTAAACTAAGGAACCAGCCCCGGAAGAAATGGTAATATAATTCCATAATGAACCGTAACTTTCTGGCCAGTTTCTGAACTTTACTTTACACTCCCTTTAAGAGCTCTTCTCATTCTTTAATGTAATAATTTGTATAAAACCTCTTTATTTATGTTATTTTAAATTATATAGTAATTCTCTCAATCTCTAGTCCTAGTCCTTAGATTTAACTTTCCTTTCTTACGATGGTGGTTCATTTATTGTATTATATATATTTATTGAGTAATTTATTAATGTCATTTATTTTTAATTATATGCTCGATGATCTCCTTTGTTCCATTCGCCTTATACAAGAAATAAAATATTAAATCTGATAGTAATTTCCACCCATTATAACTAAATTTATACCGTTCTATTAATCATCGAGTCGGAAGAATTTATTAAATATTTGCTATTTTTATAATTGGTTAATAATAAATTATTAGCTCCGTTTCTAATCTATGCCCCAGCTATTTTCTCGTGTTCACCAATATTTATTTATTCATATATAATGTTAAAACATTTTTGAAAAGGGGTTGATAAAGAAATCAAATGAATACATTCTAATCCAAATTGTTTTTACTATATATTAATATTCAGGAAGGGCACGATGTTCGGCAATAATTAATATAATTTTATAACTGCTTTAAAATAAGTTTAGTTAAAAGCTCGTTTGACTTTAATTAATTTGATCAAGTCATCACATAGAGCATTCTATAATCAATTGGGTTTTATTATTCAAATGGTGACTATCAAGTCATCATCTTCGAACGTTGCTGACGCAGGGCAACCTTCCGCTCTGTAGGCTTGTTGTTGGTGAGATTTCTATTATTTTAATTATAGAGGAAGAAAGAACTTCCTCCCCTGCTTATATTACATTTGGAACACCAAAGGTTCACAGCTATAACTCGGCCTGGTTTTCCCCATGTTCCACATCTCCTTAAAGGGCAGTAAGACTTGTAAAATACAAGCCACCATACGACTTAAACCTTTCCTGTTCATTTTATAGCTCATAATTTGTCAGCACCGTTACCTCTCTGTTCCAGTAAAGCCTGCTCTGATGCTTGTAATTCGTGATGAAGTGATTTCAATTAAAGTCGAACAAATTCTTAGTCATCTTTACTTAAATAAGTTTTCTAGTAAAGGTTAAAGTTATGCCCTAAATACGTATCTTGCTCTTCATGAATGGATTTGCGAATGTGAAAATAAATCTCACATTCTTTCGTATAAAACTAGAATAATAATTTCTGTGACCACTGAATACCTTTATTTTCTGGTTGGGAGCATAGACATATAGACTTCCATAATATTGCACAATCATTGTTGGCATATAATAGGAACTGCCATTCTTATTATAATTATAAACTCTGTTTAAGGACCAGAGGTAATCAATATAGTCATCATTTAAAAATTGAACAAAACTATTACTATTATTATTAAAATATTTTATAAACACACTTGGTTTCTTAATTCTTTTATTCAATCATCATTTAAAAATTGAACAAAACTATTACTAACCCGAACATACACATATGATTCGACTTAAAAATTATCTTTAGTTAGTTTATTATCCGATATTAGTGTCAGTTCAGGGTCTCTAATCATCACCAACCATTGAGCTAATTTCTTGGCGCATAGCACTGTTCCGTCGATTTAGATCATCCATTGATCTGAACTAGTGAGTTGGGTTTGAATTCAGTTTGGTTTGGCTGAGTTTGAATCTGACTTGCAGTTTAGATGGTGGAGGTTTTTCGACCGGTACATGGTTATGTTTTTGGCCACCCAATCATTGGGGCTTCGATTTAATAAACCCCACACACCCTGTAGATAGTAATTATGATTTAGCTGCTCAGTCATTGAGGCCTCGATAAATTAAATGTTTCTGTAGAAAAAGATATTTTTGAAGAGTATTATATATATTTTAAAAAAAGTTGTGCGATTTATAATGCTCAACCGAAATGAGTTTAATGAATTAAAATGTCAGTTTTTTTTTTAATTTCTTATACTTAAATGTTTTCAAGATTACGTAAATGTTCATTCATTAAAAGATTTGTTAGTCAAAATAATTATTTAAAGAAAAAAAAAGTAATAAGATAGAATATATATATAAATTAATTATATGTATCTCAATATATATGTATTATACATTTGTTTATACGCATTCGTCTATAGATTAAAGCAAGGGGTAAAATTAGATGAAATATTTTTTCCGTGTCAAAATTGATTAGTATTCATCTCAGTTGTTAGATTAAAAATATCCAATATCGATATTATGTTAACAGTTTCAAAGTATTGCTTGCTTGCACATATATTAAATGTTCACTCCAAATTCTTAGTAGCCTCAAAGCAGATGAAGTCCTTCAAACTGGAAATTATATGTCAAGCGGTCCGATGCAGTGTGACAATACGCTTTAATGACAATAATTTCTAGAGTAACCTCAAAGCAGGTGAAGACCCTTCGTGTACACCAAGCAGCCATATGCAGTTGGCAAAATGCTTAAATGGTTCACATGCTTTCATGCTAGCGAGATTGAAAAATGATATCAACAAATAAAAGTTCTTATGTAATATTAATTTTGACATTTTTTTGTGTGAAAGTCTCATGCTTAGTGAAAATAAAATAGTTGAACTCCTATATTTAAACTCAGGTCAGGAACACATCAGTTGTTAATAAATAATAAATATTCATCAATCGAATTGTTTTATCACAAAATTAAGTCAATCATATATGGTTTGGGGGTCAATGGGTTATTTCACATGTCCTATTGATTTCATTTTGCTGACTGGCACCCATATAAATAAATTTGTCAGCAAATATTATTGTCAGCACAGCAGTGGCTTAGTGGCCTATTAATAAAAACCAAATGTGTCCAATAGAGAATTACTTGTACTACCTGCTAAAATATATTAATACTTGTATATCACTAATTATTTGTAATTTTTTTTCAGACATGGGAGAACAGTTGAACAGAGGGAAAGTGAGTAATGTTTTTTTCTCCTTATATTTAATAGTTTTTTAAATAAAATACATGTCTCACTCAAAGAAAATAGAAGGAGCTCACCAAGAAAACATAGGTGAACTAAAACTAAAAAAGGCACATTAGATAGATTGGGGTAATAATATGGAGCAGCTAATGAAGATAGGGACATTGGGACCAGTAGTCAGAAACCTAACTAAATGTACTAGACAAAAAAAGTCATTATTTAAGTATACAGAGAAAGAGTGCCATAATTTTGTGATTTATATTGTTTATTTATTTTCAAAAATGGAAGAAGAACAATTAGATAAAGGATTGACTGATGATAGTGATGCACCTTCTACCACCTCTAGTGAGCGAGAGATCACTTTTAAAAATCGGGTCAATAGGAAAGAATGCAACCATCAAAGCAGAAAGACAGCTATAGATGATCATGACTATCGAGAGACTTTGCATACGATCCTCAGAGAAATGAGAGCAGACAGGAAGTTAATGCTGCTGATGATGGAAAGGATTCTAGCTAAAGATGATCACAATGATCGAGAGACTTTGCATATGATCCTCAGAGAAATGAGAAAAGACAGGAAGTTAATGCTGATGATGATGGAAAGGATTCTAAGGCTTGAGGAAACACGAGGCGCCCAAACCAACGCAGAGATTGTAAAGCATCATCAAGCAATAGACTTACGAGGCTCCAAGAAGAGATGAAGATGATTAGACCACACCAAAAGAAGTTGTGGATAGTAAAGAAGATGACAGTGGAGAAGATGAGTCAAATCAAGAAATGGTTGAAGCTGATTTAAATACAGAAAGGGAAAAAGATGTTCAGACCACTAGTAAAATAAAACCAAAAGTAGAAATGGAACGGACGATAAACCCCGAAATAAGTCTAAGGAATTTGCAGAGACCATCCCTTATATCTTGTGTAGAAATTCAAATTTTTAGGGGAAACCCAAGAAAAAATCTCATAGATCATCTAGACAGCCTTAAAGAATTTTTTTGTCTGCACTCTGTAGCAGAGAAGGAAAATATTATCCTAGCCAGCCATTACCCAAGAGAAGCTGCCAAGGCATGGTGGAAGCTACTAAAAAACCCACCTATCATGATCCAAGGGTATAAAAATGCTATTTTAAAAAAATATTGGAGTGAAGAAAGGCAGGAGGGTATTTTGCATAGACTAAACACCCAGAAGTATCAAGAAGACAGAATACAGGGATAAGCAGCCTACTTCATCCAGCAAGTGACCATATTCAAATCCCTCATAGCCTTCAAATATGAGGACCAATACATCATCCGGATGATCAGGCATCATTTAACCCCATGGATCCAAAGAATCATGCTTGGGATATGCCCCATGTCACTAGAAAAGACCATAGAGTTATTGACAGCAATAAACTATGGGAACTTGACACCAACCAGAAAAGACCCAGACTACGACCATTATCAAAAGTTCAAATCATATGAGCCACCTGATCTAAGGAAACAATAGGATAACCATTAAATGAAGAGACGGATACATATACAGATGACCGACTGACACAACCATAGGGAAAATGAGATGTGATTAATGGACTTGTTTACTATAAGTTAGATAATATTAAGCATAATGATTGCAATGAGACATGTATAATTTTGTGGTTTGTACAGATGATATTATTCACACTCATGCTGTTCTCCCAGAATCTACCAATTAGTCGAGTACACTTATGCGAATGTATCACGTACAAGTAAAGAGATTTTTTTTTTCGTTGTTTTTTTTTTTGAAATGGAAAGAAATGAAGCAGTCGGATATGAGTTCGATCCTAGCTTCATGACATCCAGCCATAAGCCCACTTCAAACCCTAGTACTAACCTTAAATTTCCGATGCAATGGGGCTTTATATGGTCAATCCATGCTAGTTTTCTTAAAGAAAAACTATTATATAAATGTGTGTTAAAATTAACTAGTTTAAGGTTTAAATTAATCAATGCTATTAATAAATTCATGAATTTATATATATTATAACTGCGTGGATTGTGCGTATATATTTATAAATATTTAAATGTATATATTTGTTCTAAAGTTTCATTGCATCGGGAATGTTTTATTTTACTTTTTAAATAATTTGTTAAAATTTTAGTGATTAAAAGCTACATTCTTTCGATAAGCTTTCAGATTGTCCCTTTCCAAAGACAATGGGGAAAGTTTTATTAATTAGCAAAGATAATAATTTAAAATGTAAGGACAGTTCCTAATTAAAATCATTTTTAGATTTATAAATTCATTTTCTAATTAGAAAATGAATTCAGAGTTAATGAGTTTGAAAGCCTTATCAAAGGAATGTATCTAAAATCAATTAGTAGAAACTTGTAACAGTGAAAATGAAAGAAGCGCTAGCCTGAAGGCATCAGACACAGTATAAATAGCTCAGAAAAGTTTGGAGAAGGAGAAGCCATCTTTGTTTTAGAGAAGTGCCATTAAACTCTGTGCATTTTTAAAATTATGAATTTAAATAGTGTTCCTATCATGGTGAGGGGCTAAATGTCAGGAATCTGTCTACTGTGCCTGATGTCCCCTGAAAATCTTCAATGAAGTTGCTAAACCTTTTCCAGACCTTTCATGCTGCCAAAATCATGAAAAATCAATCAAAATGCTGTTCAAGTAATTTGCGAAATGTGTACCTACATTCCACTTCGGATGTGTAAACTAAGGAATCAGCCCCGGAAGAAATGGTAATATAATTCCATAAATAATGAACCGTAACTTTCTGGCCAGTTTCTGAACTTTACTTTACACTCCCTTTAAGAGCTCTTCTCATTCTTTGATGTAATAAGGTGTATAAAACATCTTTATTTATGCTATTTTAAATTATATAGTAATTCTCTCAATCTCTAGTCATTAGATTTAACTTTCCTTTCTTACGATGGCAGTTCATTTATTGTATTATATATATTTATTGAGTAATTTATTAATGTCATTTATTTTTAATTATATGCCAATAATCCTTCAACTCGATGATCTCCTTTGTTCCATTCACCTTATACAAGTAATAAAATATTAAATCTGATAATTTCCGCCCATTATAACTAAATTTATACCGTTCTATTAATCATCGAGTCGGAAGAATTTATTAAATATTAGCTATTTTTATAATTGGCTAATAATAAATTATTAGCTCCATTTCTAATCTATGCTCCAGCTATTTTCTAGTGTTCACCAATATTTATTTATTCATATATAATGTTAAAACATTTTTGCAAAGGGGTTGATAAACGAATCAAATGAATACATTCTAATCCAAATTGTTTTTACTATATATTAATATTCAGGAAGGTCATAATGTTTGGGCATAATTAATATAATTTTATAACTGCTTTAAAATAAGTTTAGTTAAAAGCTCGTTTGACTTTAATTAATTTGATCAAGTCATCACATAGAGCATTCTAGAATAAATTGGGTTTTATTATTCAAACGGTGGCTATCAAGTCATCATCTTCGAACGTTGCTGATGCAGGGCAATCTTCCACTCTGTAGGCTTGTCATTGGTGAGATTTCTATTATTTTAATTATAGAGTAAGAAAGCACTTTCTCCCCCACTTATATTACAATTTGGAACACCAAAGGTTCATAGCTATAACTCGGCCTGGTTTTCCCCGTGTTCCATGTCTCCTTTCAGGGCAGTAAAACTTGTAAAATACAAGCCGCCATATGACTTAAACCTTTCCTGTTCATTTTATAGCTCATAATTCATCAGCACCGTTACCTCTCTGTTCCAGTAAAGCCTGCTCTGATGCTTGTAATTCGTGATGAAGTGATTTCAATTAAAGTCGAACAAATTCTTAGTTATCTTTACTTAAATAAGTTTTCTAGTAAAGGTTAAAGTTATGCCCTAAATACGTATCTTGCTCTCCATGAATGGATTTGCAAATGTGAAAATAAAGCTCACATTCTTTCGTATAAAACTAGAATAATAATTTTTGTGACCATTGAATACCTTTATTTTCTGGTTGGGGGCATAGACATATAGACTTCCATAATATTGCACAATCATTGTTGGCATATAATAGGAACTGCTATTCTTATTATAATTATAAACTCTGTTTAAGGACCAGAGGTAATCAATATAGTCATCATTTAAAAATTGAACAAAACTATTACTATTATTATTAAAATATTTTATAAACACACTTGGTTTCTTAATTCTTTTATTCAATAATTATTTTAATGTTAATGCTCACTGTCTGTGTTTGCAACCCGAACATACACATATGATTTGACTTAAAAATTATCTTTAGTTAGTTTATTATCCGATATTAGTGTCAGTTCAGGGTCTCTAATCATCACCAACCATTGAGCTAGTTTCTTGGCATATAGCACTGTGCCGTCGATTTAGATCATCCATTGATCTGAACTGGTGAGTTGGGTTTGAATTCAGTTTGGTTTGGCTGAGTTTGAATCCGACTTGCAGTTTAGGTGGTGGAGGTTTTTCGACCGGTACAATACATCAGAGAGCAACAATTCAGCAAGATAATGAAGTCATTACAGAAGTTAAAAGACAGCATTATAGAATATAAAATGAACAGATGATGATGATATATGTGGATATACTTGTGACTCACAAATAGCTTTGAATAGTCACCAAAAATTTCAATTTTACCTTTTTAGTTTTTGATTTTCTGTTTTCATTTAAAATTAGTAATTATTTACTAATAATAAAAATTTTCATTTTAGCTTTTCTAATTTGTAAATCATATAAAATCTTTATACATTTATGATTTAACAATTTTAAATAGTTTTTTTTTGTGTGTGTGTAATTATATGTTGGACTATTTCCATCATCTAGGAAGAATGTTAATGTTTTGATAAAAATTAAAGCTTTATTTATATATTTTTCAAATATATTCAGTTGTTAATAATAACACACAGTTTCAGTTTCAAATAGTACTATTTCCCCCTTTTCTTCAGATATTGCTGACCTGTCTAATAACAGTATTAGCATGGAAATTAAACCAGGAATTTTTAGATTTGAGAATACTGAATTTGATATAATGCTTTAACCAATTAGAATATTCTATCAAAGATAACAATCATAGGAGATTATTATACTTATATATATAGATCCTCGTGATTTCTCCATTTTTTCTTAAGGGCAAGGTTAATAAGTGTTTTTCTATTTTATGGATTATAAGCCAAGGTTGCTCGATGGTGCAGTTTTCACCTTAAACTATAAAATATGATCATTCCCGGGCCGTTAATTATAATCATTTTGATGTGTTTTTTGTAATGCGAAAATAAAAACAAAAGAAAATCGTCTTTTTTAAAATATTATTTAATTTTAAATATTATTTTTTATTAATGTATACAAATTAAATGATAATAATAAATGTAAAATAAAATAAATAAATTACAATTTGATTCGTCTTTTTTAGTTTGCTTTTTATTAGAAAAATCAATTTTCTATCGGAGATTTTTTTACTGGGGTTACGGCTTTTTATTTTTTTGTTGTTTACCGCTATTTTTTATTTCAAATAGAATGACAACTAAAAGTAAAAGTTGTTACGGTTAGGTTTAGGGTTATTTTTCTGTTGTTTGTAATGCTAAAATAAAAAATATCAAAATCGTATTTTTGTAAATATTTTTTTTTACTAACATCTATAAAATAAATGATAACAATAAACGTAAACTATATTCAACAAAGTATAACAGTAGTCAGAGAAAAGAAAAAAACTAAAACTTTTTTAAACAACGACAAATATATATATATAATGTTTATAATATATGTTTTTTATGACATTTAAAAAAAACCGTGTACAATTGTACTTTTCTTACAGGATATTTTTGTGTTAACGCTCTTTTTTATTTCAAAAATATACACACGTTACAACTTCTTTGTCTCGTGGAATGTTACAAACAGTACGTTACTTGACACGTTACCTAATTCCAAATCGCTTTATACATATATCTCAATATTTACTACTTAAAACTTCAATACACTACGATGTAAAAAGACTGTTAATTATTACTTTACAAAATCTGAACATTTCAATACTTTAAAATAAAAAAAAATCCAATGAAAACAACATTTCCATCCAATTAAAAAAAACACACCCTCTCCCCAAGCCGTAACCATTTTATAAACTGTGCGATATTGGGAAAATGTATTTGCTGCGTAAAACATACACGCTGTACTGCGACGCGACATAGCGGCCTGCAATCTGTAGCACAAGAATAAATAGTTGTATTATAGAAAATGCGGGTTCGAACGTGTCAGCCATGGCAAACGGAATTTTTATGTGTTTTAGCGCGAAAACGGCGCCATCCAGTGGGATATGGTGGTCTCTTCGACGAGTATCATAAAATTTTCTTTAAATAGTAGGTCATTTATTTTTTATTGGAAAATCTAATATTAAGCATTTTAATAAAACATTTAACTTAAATTTAAATACTTATTCTTAACATTATCTCAAATATACATCAACAATTTTCTGATTGAAATGCTACTTTTTTTAAAAAAAAATAAGCTTATTGCCACTGGACAGCTGCTATTATAGGGAATATTTTTAGGAAGATTGAAGTATTATTTGTCTCATTATAGACTAACTGTTATTCCACAATAAAAGTCCATATCTGTAAACTTGATTACAACTTAGCATTATTTCAACCAATTGATAATTTTAAGCTTTCAATTACAAATTTAATTCAGTACAATCTGATTTTTTATTTATGTATAAAGTTTGGCTGAGAAAAATATGTTCATTGTAAGTATCAGTACATTCTAAAACATTGAAAAATATAACATTCTATTATAATTAAAGCTTATTAACAAAATATGTACTATTATATATGATGTACAATGTACGCTAGGGACTTGAAACAAAATATAACAGATATCATAACTTCACTATACTTTCAATTAATGATAAGGAATTATTATGTTTTAGTGTTGTTTTTTGGTTAATGATATGTATTTGCAGATAGAAATTAGGCAAGACATAAAGTACTTTTAATGACTCATGCAAATATGAATAAAAAATAGGTACTAAATTTAGTGAAGTAATATCACAAGTAATGGCAGAGAAAAAGAAAAAAATTAACAAAATAGTTTGATAGAATGTAATAAACCTAAGTAAACAAAGGATTGTAAATTTTGCAATCATTATTGCCAAGAATGTGATAATCAAATTTATATTCAAAAGAAGTTAGTTCTATTTTCAATCTGACTGAATTAAAATTGTACTACACTATTAATCTAAACATACTAAAATATTTTATCTGAATAATAAAAATATATTTATTATTTAAATTCTAATAGATATGAAGTCATTTTGAATCTTTATCTATACTTTATTTACTTCCAAAAATTTATTTATTTATTGTTTAATTTGTTGTATTGTTATATATAACTGTCATATATTCATTAGTCAAGGGCAAAAATCATGATTCCAGTAGACTATCTTTGTT
This sequence comes from Epiperipatus broadwayi, assembly GCA_028023455.1. Taxonomy (NCBI): domain Eukaryota; kingdom Metazoa; phylum Onychophora; class Udeonychophora; order Euonychophora; family Peripatidae; genus Epiperipatus; species Epiperipatus broadwayi. The sequence continues at coordinate 4,188,664 of JAQFVV010006308.1, read as the reverse complement.
ATTACTAATCCATTGATCCAAACATATACATAATAATGATGAGTTCAACCTGCTTTTTCAGATTTTGCATTCAAAAAACAATGCAACTGATTCATTTCCTTCTTATAGGTGTGTATTCATTCTCTAATCATCTCAAAAATCACTCTGCATGTTTTGATATAGCAAAGAGCAGCACACTCAAAAGCTAAAGTTACTGTATCAAAGTTCAACTCTGTAACTTTCAGTGTTTAACATCTTAAAACTTTTTGAGTGACAAGCCATTCAATTATTTATTTGTTTATCTTTAGACCTTGATATCTAAGCTGGTCATCATTTAATATTGTCTCTTCTAGACCATTCGCCAGACCATATTATGTTCATAGTAGAATTGAAATATATAATTTCCAAGAGTTCTGTAAAATGGTAAGAAAAAAGAGTTAATAAGATAAAAAAAATGCAAATTGGCAAGCAAAGTTGTAGAAGAGAATAAAAGCTCAAAAGTGTAAAACAATATCTTGATATTGGAAAAAAAGTTATTTCTGCAATTAGAAAATGGAACTATTATTAAAAAGAGAGATGACATTATGAAATATATGGAACAATTCTATAAAGAATTATATATTAATGAAATACAAAAAACAAAAAAAAAAAAAAAATAATCATCACACTTATTATAACTTCTGAATGGCCATTCATTTTAAATGAAGAGATAAAATGTGCAATTAAATCTTATGAAGATGGAAAAAGTTCCAGGAATTGGTGACTTATTATTCATATATCTTAAAAGAAGCAAGTAAAGAAATAAAAAAATTGTTAGCAAAATTATATACCAAATATCTACATGATAAAGTTATACCAGATGATTAAAAAAATGCAATTATAACATTGATATTTAAGAAATTGATAAGGAAGATATTAGAAATTTATATCTTTCAGTCCTATAGAAAATTTTTACCAAAATATAACTTTTCTATAATAAACATTGGATTCTAACCAACTAAAAGAATAAGCTGGTTGAAAAATTGTTTTAGTACAGTGAACCATAATCAAATAGTAAAAGAAATTGTAGAAAGAACCATTAAATTTGAAATGACTTATGGTTTTGATTTGTAGATTATAAAAAGCCATTTGATTCTATAAATATTTCCACAATGATTAAAACTTTGGACCATTAAGATATAGACTCCGGATATTGTCACAATGTCAAGAATATTTATCTAAATGCAAAAGTAGTGGTTAAATTACATGGTAATACTAAGAAGATAGCACTGATAATAATGTACAATAGGGTGATCCTATTTCTCCAAATAATTTTTACAATCACCTTATAAGAAGTATTTTGGGAATTAGAAAAAAACTAAGAGAATAAAAATACATGAAGATTATTTAAATCCTGTAAATTTTGCAGATGATGGGAGTGTTGGTGCAAATAATGCTTCAGAGTTTCAGAAAATATTGCAAAAATATCAGATTAAAGTAAAAAAGTAGCAATAAAGCTAGATACTAAAAAGACTAAAGTAATTATTAATCGAATTTGTATGAAAAAGATAATAGGATTGATAATCATGAAACTTCAAATAAATTATGATTACATATGGAAACATAATTAATAAAATTAATCATAAATTTAAACTTAAATGAAGTACTTTTGGTAAAAATAGTTTACTATTTAAAACAAATATAGTATACATTTGAAAAGGAAAGTGTTTAATAGATGTGCTTAACCAATTCTTACTTAATGATTTGAGACTTGAATACTTAATAGAAATGCAATTCAGAGAATTCCAACCACTCAATAAAATATGAAGAGATGGTAGCAATAACAAGAAGGAATCAAAAGCAAAATACTTGTGTAAGAATAACATACAGATATCACTGTCATCATTAAAAGAATAAAGAGATTAAAATGGAGTTGGCTGGACATACAGTTAAAAATAATAATAAAAGATGAACTGTTGAAGTTTTAAACTGGAACCCAAAAAACTGCAAAAGATCTATATCACATGTGAGATGATTTATTTTCACATGTGATTTATTTCTAGGAAGTTTATTGATGTGGAAAGAAAGGGTACAAATCAGAGAAAATGAATTAAATTTAGGGAGATTTTAATTTTGCAGTGGATTAATGATAATTGAAAGAGATGATGATGATGATGAATTTCAGCGATTCCATGAAATAAAATCAAAAAAAGTTCCCATAAATTTACAAATATATGTAAATAATATATATATATCTAAAAGTCAATGAAAAAAAATCACTATTATATAATCATAAATTGAGCTTTTACAGTACTAAATTTAGATACAATATCATCAACATTTAGAGTATTGCATATGTTGTTCTCTATAACTACCACTGACAAATTTACCAACCAATCTTGTGACATTGTTGAATGTAAATAATTTTTTGTAATTTTTCATTTCCAAAATGATCTCTCTCCACTGGCTACACTTGTAGGAAGAGTTAGTAATATTCTTAATGATATGCTCAAATTTAGGTACAAAATGGTCAAATCATTTTCATAAATATAAGTTAGAATATCAAATAGATTTTTGAATTTAGGTAACTTACTTGAAAATAAATTTTTAAACAGACATATTTCTTCATACAATTCCTCTCCATTTATGTTTTTATTATCACTATTGCTCAAATGAATTTGGAAAATGAAACATTTGAAGTTTTTCTAAATCAGCTTCACCGAGTTTATTTATATTTGACAAAAATTCAAATTGTTTGTTGTGCATTTCTATGTGCATATATCTCTTACCAAGAGATAAATGACATGGGTAGTAATACTAAAATGAACTGTTCAGTTTTTAAATCATATAGCAATATTATGTGAAATACAGATTGAATAAACCCTGCATAGGAGAACATAACTAAAAATATAAAAGAAAAACAAATCACAGGAAATTAAAATTGACAAATCACATTTCAAGAAATTATGGTTTATTTTAATATGTTTATATTTCCCTATTTTGTAGAAATAATGAATTAAGTCACATTAATTAATATTCATAACATAACAAAAATATATTCATAATTTTGCACTGTTTTAGTGCCATCTTATATTGGTATGCTCATGTCTTATTTATGTCTTCTGCAAGCCCTGATAATAGGCACTATAATATCACATCCAGCAATGGCATAGAGTAGAGAGCCATTCTTGTTTTATCATATATTTATAATGTAAATAAACTTTTTTTTTTTTTCATAAAAACATTTTTTAATCAAGAGTATAGTATTTTAAGTGCAAGAAATATTTTAGTATAAAAAAGATCGATAAGAATACTCCAGAAATTAAAGTTAAAAGTACTAATTAATGATAATAAAAACTTTTAGGAATAAAAATGAAGGTTTCTACAGATTTAATGAAAAGAATGGAAAAGCAAATTTTGAACTGATTATTGTAAAGATAAAATCTTACAAAAATGCTAGATCTGGAAAATTTTGCAAAGGAATTTTAAGTAATAGAAAATTGTTCATAAGAGAACAATTAAACTGAAGATTATAAAAACTCGATATTGTAGAGTTAAGGCTCTTTTGTGTTGGTGAAGTGTGTTTTTGTGCGCAATGAGTATTGTTGGTAACCAGTCAATGTCTGTGAGAGAATAAACCCAGATGCTTCGGAATCTGAAGGTATAAAAATCTGACTAGATTTAAAGCAGATCGGGACACTTATTTTGTGTTTTGTAAGCCTAAAGGGCTCTTAGGGTTTTAATTTGGGGAAATGTACTTATTTAGAATAGTTGTGAAAGGAGTCAACCCATTAAATAAGACAATAATTGTTGGACAATATTTAAAGAGTTTAAAGATGTTAAGAATTCTGGGATCATTTATTTTTCTGTGTATATATTAATTATCATTAAGTTTATATATATATTCTAGTTTTGTGTTTGATAATTTATAATAAATCCTTAGTACTTTAGTTTTATTTATTTATTAATTGTGGTTTGCTTTTTACAAGTCATAGGCAAATACACAACAAAATGGTGCAGTCAGAAATTTGGACCTAGTACAGGAAAATCAATAGTTCAAGCCCCCAACAAATGGTGCAATCAGAAATTCGAACCTAAACAGGGAAAATAATAGTACAAGCAGGTCTAGAATTGTCAAGCAATCATATAAATTTATAGCTTAATAGACAGGTAAAAGATTGATAGGTCAAGGTAATATCTCTGAATTCGATATAGGAAACGCAGTCAAATGGCCATTATAGTGACGCAGCTGGAAATTTTTTTACATGTAATTGCATAGGTGATAATAGCAGAAAGGTAGAAGCCTTGATGTGCTTAGCAGGAAGATAATTTAAATCATTAATAAGTTATTTGATGGACTTATAATGGAGACAGTAAGTTATAAGGTGATAGTTAATAAGTTAAAGGAGTATTTTATCCCGCAGCTGTTTAGGCATATTGCAAGATTGATACTCCATAATAGAAGACAGGCCAAAAAATGAAAAAATAAAGGATTTTGTCATAGTGTTATGGCAGTTAGTAAAAAACTGTCAATATGGGGAATTTGGTGAACAAATCTTGTTGAACCAGTCTTGCGTTGTTAGCCGAGAGGTATCGCAGCCGCCATGCAAGCAAGTAGTTGGTTGCAGACGGGTGTGGGTTCGCGTCCCGGCAGATGCTATGACATATGAAAAAAAAAAAAAAAAATCTTGTTGAACCAATTGCTATGAAGAATGGCAGATGAAAAGTTAAGACAAACCTTACTGACTAAAACTGAGTTGTCTTATGAATTAGTAACCCAAAAAATTTTTTGTATGAGTTAATTAGTGAGCAAGCTCTCGATTTTAGAAGTAAAGCTGATGAGGAGGACAGAACATAAGTCTATAAAATGAATAAAAGTAGACTACAGAGAAATGATAAATCAAGTAGCAAACCAATATCCTTAGGGAAATGTTTTTGCTGTGGGAAAATAGGCCATTTCTCTAAAAATTGTGAAATGGCATAGAAAAGCTGTTTGCAAAAAACCCAAGCCAAATGATAAAAGTAAAATAACCAAATATAGGGGAGGTATGAAAGATGAAGCTAATATTAAAAAGAATATGATTTCACACTGGTGAAATCAATATATGCTAGCACTTAAAATATGTAGTACAGAACTGAAAATGGAGATTAATAGTCCTCGGGTATTTCATTGGTGTCCGAAAGACAATGGAAGGAAATAGCAAAAGGTTATAAGAAGGTTAAAATTAAAAAGTCCGAGATAAAAGTTAAAGATGTAAGCGGAAACTCAGTAGCATTAGTTGGAATGGAAGAGGCTCCAATTTTATTTAGAAATAAAGTATGCTATTTGCCAATATACACTGTTAAAGGATAAATACTTCCAATAATTGGTAAAGAGTGGTTTAAGAAGTTAGGTATTAAGGTACCAATTGTTAAAAACATTTCCATGGAACAGGAAATGTCAAATAGGTACCCTAAATTATTTTTTGAGGAGTTAGGTTTAATAAAAACAAACCCGATAAATTTAGAATTAAATGAAAATGCATAGCTTGTGGTATGTAAGCCGTGGAAGATTCCGTTTGCGCAGAGAGAAAAAGTTGAAAAAAAAGTTAAAAACATTGGTGGCTAAAGGCATATTAACCTCTGTAAAAGAGCAGAATGGGTCATAAACATAATGGTGATAACTAAACCTGATGGGCAAATCAAAATGTGCAGTGACTACCATGTGATAGTGAATAAATATCTGAATAAAGGTGCTTATCCTGTACATAATGTTAGAGAAGTTTTAGCGAATTTGTCAAATGCAAAATGTTTTGCCAAATTGGACTTTAACTCCACTTATCATCAGATTAATGTTATGGACTAATTAGCAAGAATATTGATGCTAATCACACCGTTTGTCCTGTTCGAATGCAATCGTTTATCATTTGAAATTGCCATGGCACCAAACATTTTCCAAGCCAAGTTAAACTCAATGTTACAAGGACTTAAAAGGGTAATGCCTTAGTACAACAACATTTTGATAACAGTGACATCTAGAGAATTGTTAAGAGAGAGAATTTTGAAAATTTGCGATAAATTAAGTCAGGCAGGTATTAAGTTAAACTGGGGAAAATGTGTGTGGAAGATACAAAAGTTAAAGTGTCTGTGTCACAGCATTTCAGATAAAGGAAAATGTTCTTTGATGGACAAAGTCAGGGCTGTTAGGAATTCAGAAAGCCTAAGAATGTAAAGCAACTTCAGGCATTTTTAGGGCTAGTTAATTTTTTCGAGCAAATTTTTAAAGAATATGGCAATGGTGGCAAAACTATTGTACGAGTTATTGTGTAAAGAGCAAAATTGGGTCTAGTCTGAAACTCAAGACAGGGCTTTTCAAAAAATGAAAGATCTTTTATCATCTGACATTTTGTTGGTACATTTTGACAGTGAGCTTGAAGTTAGAATTACTACAGATGCATCAGACTGTAGGGTAAAGGGCTGTATTAGCTCATCTTATAGATAATATCGAGCAGCCTATAACTTAGGTGTCCAGAACATTGTCAAAAGCAGAGCATAATTACAGTCAAATTGACAAAGAAGCTCTGGTGATCATTGTCACAGAGAAAAAATATCAGTTTGTTTTCAGGCATAGTTTTGGAAATTATTATTGATCAGAAGCTTTTGTTGAAAATTTTTGGAAATGATTGTGCAGCACCCAACATTTAAGTCTGCATATGTTATGATGGAGGAATGTGCTTGCACAATAACAGTATAAAGATCCTTTATTTGAGTCACCACTGCTGGTATCCATTTTGTGGACCCATTGTACATATGACATAGTACTTGGGTCCCTATTTGAAGATTCATTATATTCTTGTCAAGTTTGGCATCAGGTTTCACGGTTGATAGCATAGTTCTTAAGAGTCTCTTGAATAACAGTTCCGCAGGAGTCTTCCCTGTTACTGTGCTCGGAGTGAAGTGCTGTGCTAGGCCTAATAAATTGTTGTGATCACCAGATGCCACTATCAGTGGTAGGGGTCTCATCTTGTTAGGCATAGTAATTTTAACTCTTGTCTGACCCAAAAGTTTTATTTTATTCCCTTGGTAGTCTGATATTGACCTACTGCTAGGGTGTAGTTTATTATTTTTATTAATGATCGCCCATGTTTTTCTTGAAACTATAGACACTGCTGACCCTGTGTCAAGTTCCATCTTGACTGGCGTATCATTTATTATGACAGTGTGTATAAACTCAGACTTGTCATCTCTGATGTGGTTTATACAGGCAACTTGCTTATGTTTCTTATAAGTGCCTTTACTGTCTTTAGGAACAGGCTTGGCTGTTTGTCTTTTTAAATTTCAGACATGCTGCCTTTATATGTCCGACTCGCTTGCAAAATGTGCATGTTGCTTTGCGATATGGGCATTCTGTATGCATGTGCTCACTGCATCTATAACAAAGCTGTGGGCTATTTGATGCCAAGTTCTCTGAGCTGACTGTGTATTTGGGTGACCCAGTGTTATGCTCAATTTTTTGCACTTCATACTTTATAAGTTTTTGTAATGGGTTAGCTTGACTAGCTATTGTTTCTGCTAGTCCTGCCTGAGGTACCACTGTCTCAAAATTTAGGTCCGGAATCATTAACATCTTCAGCCTCAAATTGTGATCGTTTATGCCACAAATAAAACGATCATGAAGTCTTTGAAATCACACTTCAAGGCTAATATACGGATTCATGTTGCAAATTCTCTAGCTGTTTCACCCCGTTCTTGTGTGCTGAGATTAAAATGGTATCTCTGCATTATTGTCAAGGCTTTAGGAGAAAAATACTCAGTGAGAATTATCAACACTCTGTCAAAATCTAGCTCAGCTGGGATTACAGCCATAGATTGAGACTTGAGTATATCATCGTTTGTGGACCTATTATGGTCATTAGTGTAGCTAACTTTACCTCAGGCTTTTTTTATCTGATTAGCCTGTAGATAAAAATCAAATGCTCTTTATAATTTGGCCAGTTCTCAGGTTGAGCCTGATCAAAAGATTCCATAGAGTCAATTGCTTTAGCCATATTTATTTATTTATGTGAGTAATCACTCGTAATTATTTTGGTTTTACAGTTACATTATTGTAAATAACTCAGCGAAGCTTTTAAACCACTAGCACGAGCTTTTGTCATTGTCTTGTGAGTAAAGCTCTCGTGATTGGTTAAAGCTTCAAACTGACACACCTTTATGTTTGCAATCAATTTTATTCAACAGTTTTATGTAATTTTTTTTTTTAAAAAAAAATCACCGTCATGAAATTTATGGGAATGTAAATTTTTTCAAAACGAATATGCAAAATCGCACTCACGTATTTATTTCATACGTTTAAATCTGTTGAAAGTGGCGTATTTTACAATATAATTTTTCCAGCCATGAGGGAAAAATTTCTCTGTGACTGTGCCAAATCTGTGTAACTAGCATAGTTTATTCTATAATTTTTCCAACCATGAGGGAAAAATTTCTATGCGACTGCACCAAATCTGTTGTCTTTGGTTAGGTTTATACGTTCATTTCCAAATCAACAGACACTAAAAGAATAATTACTCAGCAATTAATATGTATAATTTATTAGTACTTAAAATATACACATGTTAGTTAAACAAATGAATAAATACAGTTGATACTACTGAATGCTGAGATAGTCGAGCCGAGTACAGAACTCACTTCTAGCTAAATGATTAGCCTGCCTCATGAACTCTGGTAAGACACTTCCAGCTATGTATTTAGCTTGCCTCGAGTCAGCTCTAATTCGGACATAGCAGTTTCCAGTCCGTAGATGGACTTGCCTCACTGCGTGGACATCGCGATAATGACTAGATAAATACTTTGGCAGAAGGTTTTATGGATAGCACATTTTGCTGTTCAGATTAACAAAAGTAATTGCTCTCTGCCTTGCCTCCAAAAGACTGCTATTTAAAGGCAGATCCCCTACCTTACTGGAAAGATATGGATTTGGTGCACGAACCCCAGTGAAAGATTTAATCCCTTTGGATAACAACTGGGTGCTAGCCAATCGGGTAAGGAATTGGATAGCAACTGGGTGCTAGCCAATCAGGTAAGAAATCTGAAATACTCCACTTCTAAAGGCAAGGTCAGATATGACATAAATACAAAAATCTTTAACTGAAAAATTACAGCATCATTTTTTATATAAACACATAAAAGTATTGTTGAGAAGAAAAATTCATGTAACAGCAGAAATAAAAAACAAAAAATAAACTACAAATATGAAAATAAACTCTCCCACACATTCTCTAAAAATGCCTTCAAAAATATCTAAGCCTAATGTAAGTTCTTTACTCTATCTGAATAACATTGAGTGTAAAAATAATACTTACCCTGTCAAAGGATCTCTTTCATAATTTTCTGGACATGGAGTGTCTAGACATTCAAAACTACCACGTTTATTGAAGCACATTTTATTAGGACCACAGTTGATCTTCATTTCGCTACACTCATCAATGTCTGAAAAATAATCACAACAATAAAACAAAATGTGATAATGTATGTTTGGATACATTCTATCAATATTTATTTACGTTAATGTGTAAAAAATGACTACTATAATTTATTGTAAGCAATCAAAAATGTAAATATTTCATACACTTTGACTGGAATCAACATCCAGTTAAAAAAATCAGACCATTTCTCTCCAACAATAGATAAAAGCCATCATTTTCATGTAGACCAGAGATTTGACCACCTGATAAACATACTAAAACTATCATAGTTCAAATCTTATTTATGTTTTTTTCAAACTTATACATGTAAATATATCAATGACTTTGAAATTCAAATATAGAGTCTTTATATATATTTCTTGAATAATGTAAGAGCAAATACAAGTAACAACACCTTTGATATTTTATAATAATTTACAAGCTATTAATTAAATAAAAAATGTACATAGTATAAGTATTATAAGAGCATTTTATTGATATTGGACACTGTAAATTGTAAACAAATACCTTTACAGTTTCTTCCATTTTGTAGTAGCCGGTACCCTGGAGGACATGTACATCTGTAACTGCCAACAGTATTTTCACACTGATGTTGACAACGATTATGACTTTCACATTCATTAATATCTTTTAAAAAAAAAAAATTAAATAAGTATTTATGCAGGTTTAATTTACCATAGCACAATTTATTAATCAATAAATAAATTTATTTCAAATATTATATTGATAAAATATTTTTTCAATAGTTAATGATGAGAAGTACAAAAGCCTTTGTAAACAATTAAATAGAATAACACACATACAAAAAGACCTATCATCACCTGCACCAAGCTCTTAAACATCACTTACACCAAAATAGAATTTGATGGAATTTTATTATGTGAAAGGCATTTTTATTGCTTTGTTTGATATGTAAAAATTAACCAAAGTGTATTATAAAAAGTTACAATAATAAACCATAATTTCTAATTAACCATGTCACATCTATTATATGGGCACACATAGTATATCTCAATGAAAATGCATCTGGTTCTCTCACTAAACAGTCAGCAATATCATTACTGAATTGATGCACGTGTTACATAATGATATATTCATCATAAAAATTTTAAAGGACTTGCATGACTGTATTACAAGTTATGATAAGAGATGTGACACTGTGTTTCATCATAGATCATGTTAAATTGCTCTTCTTAGCACCACAAAATCTCGAAAACCATTTGAAAATGTTGTTATTCTGATTCATGGCTTCATTACCATATATAATTTGAATCATTTCAAATGTTTCAATAGCAGTTTTCTCCAATTTAAAACAAAATGTAATAATAGTTATTGATCCATTGCAGTTATGGTATGAATCATATGTTGCATGCTAATAATAAATAGCTAAATTGTATTGTTACATAACATGTATTGATTGAGTCATGCGCCTGCAGGCATTTTGGAGAGAGACTCAGTCACCAGTTATCTTGTAAGGCAATTGTCAAGCCATATTACGTACATAAACCTAATAAAGTTAAAGCTTTATAGTAACAAATAAGCATCTCTTTCCAAAAATCCAGAAAAATGTAAATTAATGATTACTTGATAATGTATGATGGAGAGTTGGCAAAATAATTATGTAAACTATTTTAGTTGTTTTCCTCTTAAAAAAAAGGAAAGGCCCAAAAAATTAGCATATTATTTCAATACAAAAACCAATAAGTATGAAAAGTTATTTTACTAATCTTTGAGAAGTTGCTACCAAATCTTGAATAATACCTTGTAATAAAAAATTAAATATTCAGAATTATGTAAAAAAATTATAATCAAATATTTTAAAATATTGCTAGAAATGTATTGCAGTACAGTAAATTTTCAATAGTGTAAGAATATTATTCAAAAATATTAAAATTTCTATTACCACTTGAGTTTTTTTTTTTTTTTGTTTGTTATATATGATCACTTCAAGATGGCAACTCCTTAAATTTACCTACATAAATGGGCATATAATCCTTATTTTTTCTCACACCAGTCATATATATATATATAACCATAAGTGCACACAACTAATTGGTTAAAATATGTAAATCATACAACCCCAACTAATGTTTAAAATATACCAATATCTGTTGTTAAGTCAATACTTATTTCCATTTATTATCTAAGTGTTGCTTAGACAACAGATTGATGATATTCTAGTGGTAAATTTTAAGCATAGGCAGGTGTTAATTATCAAGCAATGTACACAAATACATTTTTGTCACATAGAATTTCATCAATATAATTTTTTGTAAGGCACTTGAATTAAATATGAAAATAGTATAATCATTTCTATAAATAATTGAATTTAAAAGCTGAATTGTATAATATATACAATTAGAGCTTTAAAGTAACCTCTAATGGACATATTTTGAAATAATGTTTACAATTTATATGTTTTGCCATTATATAATACCAAATATCCTATTCCACAATGAGTTCTTCAATGCCCTGATTCAGATAAGTTTCAATTCTTAGATATAATAATTTATTTAACTGATTATAATGTATAATCCTGCAGTGGATCGATAATGGTTGAAAATGATTATATATATATATAGTTAATAGCAGTATGAATGATAACACCAAGCAGAGAACCAAATTATCTGCCCAATCTTCTTTACACTGCTCTCACATGATTTGAGAAAACATCTATAATCTTATAAAACTTTGTGGAATTGTGATATTGTGCCGGAATGAATTATATTTTAATAATATAGAAGCATAATAAAATATATGTGATCAAATCAATTTTTTCAAATTTATAAACACCTCTATTACTTTCTATTAATCATTAATTAGACTAGAAATTGTCCAATAATAATATTTATGTAGTGCAATTTTCACTACACCACTCTTAACGCAAGGTAAGGACTCATTTCTATCTGCTTTTAACCCCTTGTGGTCATATTTTTATGATTACATCCCTCCACAAAGTGTTAAAAGCAGATAGAAACCATCCCTACTTTGCGTGAGAATGTAAATTACATTACAGAAATATTATTCATTATTGGATAGCCTCTATTACTTTCAACTCTATTATGTTGCAACTATTTACCATTGTATAAAAATTCTAGATTGGTCTCTTAATCACTATGCTCCATTAATTCCAAGTGTACTAAATTTAGATAATTTAATGTTTATATATATATATATATTAAATTCATTAACTACAGGGAGGTGTAAATAAATTAATTTGACCAAGTAGATTAGTGCAATGATAGACTAGCAACATCTGGAGTGTAAGATACTCAGAAATCAATTCCAATTCTGGCACTTCCTTGCTTGAACTAATTATGAACTCCTGATAAATAAAATCATTCAACTACTTTTTTCTTTCATGATTGGTGCAGTAGTAGAGTGACAGATTAGGAACTAAAGTTCTCAAATTGATTTCAGTTTTGGCAATTAAATATTTTATGAACTCCTAGGCAATAACACCATTTAATTATTTTATTTGTTATTAAGAGACTTGATGGCTATTAATACTTATAATTAAATTTAGATTTTCTCTAATAATAATAATTTATTGCATTACAAAACTAACTAAAATATTTACTGCTATGACAAAATATACAGATGCTAATTATATACATTTAAAAAAATATTAAGCATTTCATTTCTATGAGGTTAAACAAGTATGTCAAAATGCTGCAAAGCCAATATTTGTGCATATTAATAAATCATTTAAATAATCCAATTAAATAATCTATAATACTTTATCCACATTTTTTTATTTATAAACCTTGTTTAATTTTTACTGAATATCATCACCATCAGTTTTAACCATTATCAATCCACTGCAGAATAAAGCTTCCTTCAAGTTTAATCCAGTTTTTCCTATCTTTAATCTCTGTTCTCCACAGAACATCAGAAAATTTCCTTATTTCATCTATTTATTTCACATTTGGTCTATTTCCAGATGATTTTCAATTTCTTGGAATCCAATTTAAAACTTCAACTGTCCAAATATTATATAACTTCCGGAAATAAATCCATCCCTGCTCCATTTCAGTCTCTTCATTCTTTCAGTGATATCACTAATACCTGTTTGCTCTCTCACCCATGTATTTAACTTTTGATTTTCCTAATACACATCTTTTCATGCTTTGCTTGAGTCTTCAGAAATCTCTGTATTGTTTTTCTGCTAAATGTCAAAGTATCATATTCATAAGTAAGAACTGATAAAACACATCTATTAAAAACTTTTCTTTTTAAACACATAGGCATATTTCATTTTCATATAAAGTCATTTCTCCTGAACACATACACACATAAATGTTCAATTACTTTCATATGTTCCAACCATTTTCATGTTATTATTATCAAGGCATCTAAAACAATCCAAAATGAAAATAAAATCAATGAAAAATATAAACTGTATATTAATTTATCTAAAAATGGAAAAAAAAAAATCTTTTTAGATTAAATATAATACATATAAACTTCTTATTCTTTGAACTTACATTTTTAAAATTAAGATAGATCTATCTTTTAATTTCAATTTATATCTTAAATAAAATAATAATAATTATTAATCTAATTATCATTAATAATTGTAAATTATTTTAGTGGGTTTATAAGTATAATTAAAGTTAAATAAGTCAATAATTAATGTTTTTATTTATCATACAAATAGAAATTTAAAAAAATGAGATAAATTTTAAAAAAGAAGAACTTTATAAGCAAATATGCTATATTTAATATACAAAAGCAAGTAATAATTATGTAAAAAAATTTAATACAAAAAGTAAATTTTTCAATGATTTCATTCTTCATTTTAGTTTATTTTTAGATACTTTGGCAATGACCATATGAAAATTGTCAAAATGTAATATATTTAGAAGCTAATATAGAGTACCATACAATGAAAAAAAAGAAATTGATAAAACATTATGTCCTCATTTAGTATTGAATTTATTGTTACAAACATATATTAATTCTCACAGTTTTTTTTCTTCTCTTCTTATGCTATTTGTAATAGATATATACCATCATTTTTAAACATTGGTTTAAGAAAAGATTATTCAATGTAGATTTCTTTATACTTGCTAAGCATGCTTTCAGCTGTTAAAGTCAGAATCATAGCATTCATGAACCGCAAGGTATGTCATAGTATTTAAATGGAAAACCAATTATTTAAATTGCTGATTTAAATATTCCACTTTTTTGATAGCTAAACACTATTCTCGTTCTTGCTCACTGTGTGGTACTGTTAGAAATAAATCATGCCTCTTTTATGTTTTGCTTTCTGTCATCATGTTCAAAACAAATGATGTTGATCTTGATTGGGTCAGAAGTGTGGCCAAATTCTTACTAATTGCTCTAAAAAAAACTGTTCAGTGCTATATTTTGCATACATGTATAACTACTTGTGTTGTGCAACACAAATGGCTATATTTGCATGAGACTCTCCATAGTATACTGCACAACAAGAGGAATTACTATATCTAATTTTATGCATATGACACACCTTGTGGTTCACAAGAGTAATGATTATGGCTTCAATGGCTGAAAAAAAGCATAAAAAGTATAAAGAAATTGAAATTAAATAATCTTTTCTTAAGCCAACATTTAAAAATGACTGTATATATCTATTAATCATATATTAAATAAAACAGATATTTTGCAATAAAAATAATTTACTTACCAAAACAATATCAATTATTAAAAAAAAATACATCAATGACAAATAAAATTACACAAGAATAAAAATCCATTTATTGCACTATAAAAATCCATAATGTATTCTTCAATTAACTGTTGTTACAAGTGTATATTAAATAAAATAAAGGAAATAATAAACTTTACCATAAAAAATGTGTATCGGACAAAAGTAAGCAAGTACAAAATGTGTATAAAATAAAAACATTCATTTAAATTCAATAATAAATCCAGACATCATATATTGGAGAATAAATCCAGACATATGTTATGGATTTGCATTTATAAGTACATTTTCTTTATCAACAATGCACTTTTTTGTTAAACAATTTATATTGTTTAGTTACTAGTAATGTGAAAGGCTAAAACCTTCGACAGTAGTGCCTTAAAAATGTTTATGTGACAGCCAATCAGATATAATAATGACTGTACATGGAACTCTCAATTCAAGAACATAAGCCAGAACTACAGAAAAAGAATGGAACCACCTTCTTCTCTACTTAAATTTATATATAAATAAGTTAGACTCAAGCATTCCGAACTAAGAGCGTGAAGCTTAAAACACCTTCACCCTTTAATTCACTAAATATTATATATAAATAAACAATGCAAAATCTTTCGATTTACTATGAAGCAATTTTCAAATCTAATGAAACCATAATAACAATTGTAAATATATTAAATTTATTAAGTGCAAGCAGATGACATAATAATAACATGAAAGACTAAAGCCTTCGATAGAAGCGCCTTAAAAATGCTTATGTGACAGTTAATCAGATGTAATAATGATTTCTCATTGTAAATTATTTTTATTGCAATATATATATTCTTATAGCCGAAAATTCAAGAATAGATGTAGAGATTGTAAATTCAAAAATGAATATGGATATTCATTACAGATTTACATTCCTGCCTACATTTGCTTTGTCAATGAGGTAATTTTTTGTTCAATGTTTGATATTATTTTGATAAATACATTACTTATAATACAAATGTATTATTTTCCTGAATTAAGTATGAATGTTGACATTTTATTTTTTACTGATTAGTTTTTCTTTTGCTCAATAGTAAATATTATATAGATCAATAAATCTAGTAGAGCATGCAATTTATTAGCATCTTTTTTTATTTACATATGTATATTCAGTAAAAATAAAACAATATAAAGAAAAATGTGAATTAAGAAGTATTATGAATTATTTATAAAAAGAAGATTACATTTGGAAAAAGATTTCAATTTTGAAATTTCAGTTTATTATAATTCAACAGTAAACTAGAATTTAAAATAAATGACCAAATTTTTTTTTGCCTTGTGTGGTTTAATGTTGTGGCAGAGTGTCAGATTCTGGAGTATAAAGTCCTTGAATTGATTCCTGTTTTAGCACTTCCGGTGCTCAAACCTCTTATGAATTCCTGAGTGATAAAGCTGACATTATGTACATATATTATAATTCGGTAACAAGAAAGTAATTTAATAAGTTTTTGATTGTTTTTTTAAGTCAATTTAGCATTTAGAATATATATTTTCTAAAATAATCTGTGGAAAAAAAGGTTATTTTTTTTACATATTCTCTTTTCTGCAATAATTGAGTGATAAGTAAAACAAATTACATATAAGATTTGTTTTAATTTTTTTTTTTTCAAAAAAAAGCATTGCTATAAAAATGGAGGGAAAAAAAATAATTTGAAAAATTATTGACTTGTAGGCAAATTAATGTTTAATTAAAAAAAAAAGCAGAAGCAAAAATACAAATTTATAAAAAAAAAAAAGTGAAACTGGTGGATAAAATATAATCTGTTCAGAAGTACCTTTACAAAATCCCTCAGACCATTCTAAACCCTGTGCACAAGCATTCTTAGCTACTGCTTCCAAGCCATCTGTATGAAGTTTTAGGACATCTTCCGGACTAAGATATTCCAGGCCTGAGTAAAGAATAAAAATGACAGCCCAAAATGTAAATTGTATTAACCCCCCCTTCATATAGATAAGAATGAAAAAGTTAGTAATAATATAAAAAAGAAAATGATAAAAAAAAAAGGTAAAATGAAAAATAAAGTAGAAAAAAGCAGCTGATATCATCAATTATGTTTTTAAATAAACATGATTGCAATTGATTTTACATAATGAATTTATAGTTTATGTTAGCTTAGCACTGTCCCAGTATTTGAACACTGTGCTTGTATTTTGAAAGCAACTGCTATCTAAGCATCTTTACCATGCAAAAAATAGATGGAGATAAGCATTCAAAAAATAGACAAGAGAATTAGTACGAGAGAAATTCTAACCAGCACATGATTTTTTATCGGCCAATCTCTTCTGTCCAGGTGGACATACACATTCATAGCTTCCTCGTAGATTGTGGCATTGGTAGGTACAAGGACTGGGTATCTGTAAGCACTCATTGACATCTGGCAAGGCAGGCAACAATATTATTAAAATCAACTATTTCTGTCTCAAGTGAAAATACATATATTTTTTTAAAAAAAAATTTAGAAAAGATTTTTTTAAAAATTCTGACTAAAGTAATTTATAAAAACTTATACAGATAGTAACATAATAACACACACCTCTTTCTTCTTTCAAATTTTGTTTATATTTTTACTGTGTAGTAGTATATATTTTTTCTATTCCCTATGCTTCAACTGTATTTTGCAAAATCATTATCAAGGGTTTTTTTAATTTACAAAAGTACTATAATAAATATATGAAAAAATATATTACATTAATGCATTCTTTATACAGACCATCGTTTTCAATTATTATCAATACAATGCAAGATGAAAGTTTCTACAAGCCTAATCCAGTTTCTCCAAGGCATATCCATTCTTCTCCACATCACATCAACAAACTTCCTTATTTTGTCTATCCATCTCAGATATAATCACTTTCTAGGTTTCTTAGAATCTCTTATACAGATAAGTTACAATTAATCTTAATAACTATTATTGAAAAACTTCTATTACCCAAGCAAGATCTTTAACTTTTTACAATTAATAAATTTCTTTATACACATATTTATAGATAAAAAAGTAACAGACAAAAAATATTTATATTTGAGCAAATCTACAGAAAGTAAAACTAATATAAAAATATATATTTTCTGAAATCCAAAAAATTTGCAAATCCATAAAAATCTGTGTCTTTACATGAAAATATACATTAAATATATCAATATCTATATATATAATCATATGATAACAGCCACAAGTTTATCTAAAACATAAATCTACAATCTTTTATCAAGGCAGTCTCCCATATAGAAGAGAGTAATGTATTATATATATAAATTTTAGATAGTATTGTAAATTAAAAAAAAAAACCCTTGATAATCATTAAATATGGTTGAATAATAGGCAGTAAGAAAATTATATAGAATACATGTTAAAAATAAAAAGATTTGAAAAAAAAAAGATGTTATTATGATTATTGTCATATATAAACTGTATCAAGTTTAAAAACAGAAGATTGTGGAATATTTAAATAACATATAGACAATCATTAATTGTACTTGAAAATAAAAACAAAAAAGTTTTATAATTGAGTAAAATAGTGAATTTTATTAAAAATATTTAAATAATCATGATAAAATAACATTTAAATAATATTTAAAATAAATAATATAAATATATATTAAAAACTATAATTATACTGCAATCATTTTGTAAACTAATACAAATACTTCGTGAAAAAACATTTCAGAATGATTATTAATTAAATCCTTAAATTTTTTGTGCAGAGCATCTTTTTCAAAAGATGAATTTTAAAGAATATGTTGGCCCATTTGTATTCAAATAACAATACATTAGTCTGCTAAATGTTCAAATAATTATATACTAGATTATTCAGATAACAATATATTAAGAGTATGAAATGTTTGAAAAATATGTTAATCTGTTAAAAGTTAGAATAACAATATGTTACACTATTAAATTCTTGAATAACAAAATGTTAAATTATCATTCAAATAACAAAATGTTAAGACTTTTAAACATTCAAATAATATATTAGATTTTTAAGCATTCAAATAATAATATGTTAGATTGTTAAACATTCAAATAAAAATATGTTAGACTGAGTATATCTTATATACATCCAAAAGTAATTCCCTTCACTCTACTCCAGAGTGATCTATTGTAATCCTGACTACTAGAATGACACCAGATAGTATCACCATTATCAGATATGTTTCTATCTGGTAGTTTGCAATAAAATTATAATATTCCTAGCCAAAAGGTAGAAGATGACAACATTTAGCATAAATTGAGGTTTTTAAAACATGTAAAACTGGCTTAGTATCAGATTTATAAAATTAAGCAAGCAAGTTGACTTAGGTTCAAAATATGATTTTTTTTTAAATTTTAGGCTGCTAGTTTTAATAGTGCAATAGAATAAAGAATGGCTGGTAAATGCATAAGTGAATTCATTCTAGCTTTGAATCCCAAATACTCACCGAGAAAGGCATAAGTTTAAAAGCTGAACTTGGGGTGTGAATATTACAGCATTTCCCCAAGATATTCAATACCTTTTCCACTCATTTTTTGTTGTTTATATCATATCATTAAAAAAATTACAATACCTCTAAAGCATTTACCACAATGGTACATTATAAAAAAATCATTATTGTATAATCTGAAAGAATACATTTATCAAAAAGTATTCAAAATATTACATTTTTAAAGATTTTTTTTTGTAATGATTTTTAAACTTAAAATAATATTATAGATGACAAAAATAATCTAAAATTAAAATAACCTATGTTAAAGTAAAGAATGGTTTATTAATAATAATAAATTATAGCAGATGTGGATATAGGTGAAGTAGAAAACTAGTATTTTATTTCAAATATATGTTATGTTTAAAATAAATACATTGGTTTATATGTTTGCATATATATATTAAATATTTTTAGCTTTTTAATTTTAAAGAAATTAAAATATGTATGTAAATTATATGAATTTAAAATATTTTATAAATAATAATAAATATATGCAAGAGTAATTCTAAATATTTATAAAAAGAAGTTATTATATACGTAAAAGAAAAAAAGATAATAACGATTGTTTTTTAATCTGAAAAAGACTGTTAAGCAGTTGAAATTGTTATAAGGAAGATAAATAAAGCATTGTGAAAAATTAACAGTGTAGTTTGTTTTTTTTTAAAGCTAGAATATTATAGTATTATATCACATGGTTTCCATTAATTATTCAGTGTTATAGTAAAAACACACTTTTATAAATATATTTAGCGCAAGAAAAAAATCATGTGATATTGTTGTTGATATACAAATGTGAATGCATATTATTCTCAAATTAAATGATTTCAAAAAACTCATATATAATTTTTAACATGCGAATATTGAGATTAATTAAGAAAACATCAGATTTTATTTACATACATGCATATATTTATTTGCAGTTGTACATTGAAGTATAACTATATAAGTTATGATGTTTATGGATATGATCAAGATTTCATAGACCTCAAAATTTTTGTTGAAAAGCATCTAATAATAGTTATAGGCATATGTACTCATGCATAAATCTTCATACTAAACCTAAATAAATTAATCATAATGCCAGTGATATAATGCTACAGTACATATATGTACCAATTATTATAATAAACAGATAGAAAACTATCATTTTATGCATGGTGTAATTGTCAAAATTGTCATCCAATAGAATAAAGAAATTAGGATCATACTCATTTCTATATACTTTTAGGTATTTATCAACCTCATAAATTATAGAACTGTTAAAATTTTATACTTTCACCATTAAATTAATTTTCATGCATTTTAATAGCATCATGAACTTATTAATTTACTATAAATTTAGTTATACCTTTGACCTATTTTTTACAAATTAGCATGAAGCATAGAATCAATACCTACATCTCCTTCATTAGTCATCAACTGTACCATAATGCAATATTTTTGCTTACTCTTAGTCTCTCTCATCTGATCCAATAAAGTTTAATATACTCATATAGTCCAGTATTCAGAAGTGAATATCTCTCTACTTTCTCTTTGAGGTATTCTAAATTCCATTGTCATCTAAATTAATCTGATTACATTTGATGCCATTTATAAAGAATAAAACACAAAATAAAATATAACTATTATTAAGTGTGAAGGATATGTTAAATAAATCTCTAAAAAAAATTAGCTTCTCCTTTGTAATTTTTACAATGCTTTTTATTAAATTATCTGACAATTTTGATTATCTAGCCATCTTCTTCAAAACTGTAAAATACAATTGCATTATACTATTTCTTGTTTATTTGCACAAAATTACATAAAAATATCAAAATAAGTTTACTGTACATTTTTGTAAATAAAGTAATCCAAGTTTATGTTATGGCTATGAAGAAAATTACTACACTATTGAAACTGTCCAACAATATAATAAAAAGCATTGTGAAAAGTGCAAAGAAGTGAACTTTTTGAGATTTATTTAATATGAGCAAAAAGGAATGAAAAAGTATTGAACATTTTGGATGGTTTAAATACTTATAAACATTGAGGTCCATGAATTATTTTGCTTTGTCATTAATTTCAGATTAAAAATTATTATCATTAAAATTCTTACCTAAACAAGGTCTTCCTGGTCCATCAGAACGGTAACCTTTAGGACATGTGCAAGAATATCCTCCAAGAGTATTTTCACAAATTTGATTGTAATGACAATGACTTATACCTAAACGGCATTCATCAATATCTAAAAAAGTATTATAAAAATATAATTTTTATTAACTGTCATGAAAAAGCTCTTAACTAATTTTCTATAATAGTACAGATACTTCTTAATTTAAACATCATTGTAAACACATTACACCACTGCATTTATATGATACTTCCTGTCTAATTCTATTAAACTGATTCAAAAGTAGTATCACATGACTTATTTAGTTAGTCAATTGGTGATAGACATTAGTGAACTTTTTATTTAAAAATTAGAAGAAACTACTATTAAATTGAAAACTTTAGATTTAAAAAAATGATAAAAAGATGTTTTTTTTAAAAAAAAATCATTGAAAGTATAATTTATATCCTTAAACTATTTTAAATCGTGTACATACTGGTTTTATATAAAAGACTGCAACAATAAATGTAACAATGAAAATAAGCTTTCATTCTTACAGTTAATCAGCCAAATATTCAATTTATTTATCTTCATCAATATTAGTAAAGAATGGTCATTCAAACTCCAAAAAAAAAAAGATAAATAGAAAAACAAAGTAGCTTAAAGATGAGTTTGCATGAGAATAAAAATAAATCTGTAAATGAACAATATAACTTTCTTCAAATCTCATTAGATTTATGCTATCTAGTATAAGTTTTAGTAATAAATAGATGCCAGATGATAATACCTAATAAATTCTTATCCATTTTTATCCTATCCAAATATCTCCAGATTAGTTTCAATCTCACCAAAGAGCTTTTTGATTTTTGAACAAAATACTTGGATTTTTTTGGATTTAATTCATATTTTCTCTAGCAATCATTTATTTTTATTTTTTTTGTTATACTATCAATCTATATGCCTGAGCTTTTTTTCAATTTGAATCAATTTTCTTGTATAGTTATATGGATATAAATCCAGTTCACTTTCTATATATTATAGTAATCTCAGTTTTTTTAATAATCTTAGACACCTTTATTCCTTAACAAGAAACCAATAAAACATCACATGATTTACAAAACATTAGAAGACCTTTATTTACACATGATGCTATCTATTAGCAATCTATTAGTAAGTTTCTTCAAATCTTATGAACAGTGAGATTTAGAAAAAAATTGCTAATAGATTGGTAATAGATAGTAAGATGTGTAAGCAAATATGTGATGTTTTGGGAGTCATGTGAGATCTCAATGAACAGTATGTCTTCATATACCTTATGTTGATACTTTAGTCTGATCATTTGATGCTCTATAATGCTGTTTCTTAACTTCTGTAGAGAACTTTTCTCTCAAAAATATTACAATACTTTTCCCAATGACTAGTCTCAACCATATCTTCTTAATACAAGTAACCATTATTGCACATCTTCAGAATATTTTTGAGATAAAACTTCACAATGTAAACAAGGTTTAAATGACCTAATGAAAGTTCATGACTAATTTTACCTTTCAATCATTATAATCAGGTATTTTATATAATTAACAACTAAGTACTAAACTCCCCAGTTTAAACAATATCTCAAGACAAGAATAGCAACTCTCCAGTCTAGTGCCATTTATAATAATCAGTAATTATAAGATGCATATAAAACCCCTATCATTAATATTTAAATCCTAACCTTCAATCAGTTTCTAGTTTTTGCCTCATCATCTGATAATCAATAATTACTAAAGCTTATACAAGATGGCATTGGAATGGACAACTGTGATTGTTTTACTCTATATATTTTTTATAAGTGTCATTTCTCAAATGATAATATTTTGAACATTTGGACATTAATAATAGAGTTACCTAGAGTACATGAATTAAAAGTTGCAAAGATCTTGCACAGATTAAAAAAAATAGAACATATATTTAATCTTGAATATAGTTAAAAGTTATATATCAAAAAATGTATAAAATTTAATAATTTATTTAAATTTACAATTTCATCAACTTTTGTAAAATAAGTACTTTTTCCCAAAGATACTGGAAAAATGCAAATCACTCCTATGATGTATTTCACCTGAACTGACTTCTTTAAATGATCCAAGATATTTGCCTCTAAATATCTAACTAAATTGATATCTTTACAAATTACACTTGCCATTTCTCGAATGACAAAATTTTTAAGTATTTAGAAATTAATGCAAATGTCAATCAAAACTTTATCAATCATTTATTAAACATGAAATTATTAAATTTCACACATTGTTTCATATATCATAAACACCCATAAATGAACTACTTCATTTACAAGGACAATCCATTAGACTAACTGGATGTTTTATTTTATTTTCTGTCTAGCATTCTTTTATGTTATTCCAATTGCTTATTTGTTCATTTTCCTTTCTTTAAAAATCTCTTCCTTTTTGTATTTTTTACTCTAAGTTCTTTAAATGAAATAAATCACAAAAAAAATTATAATTAAAATTGTGACCCTTACTATCAAGATCTCATAATTTTGTAAATTATGTTTTTTAATGTTACATAATATTTTTGGCAAACTAAAAAAAATCCTGGTTTCTCTATTTACAAAAAAAAAAACTTTCATCTTTTCATATAATAATTTTTTTAATTTAGAAATCTCAAACCATTGTCAAAATTTAGTGTTATTAAATCAGTAAATATTGATATTAAATAATAAACATGGTACCATCTAGCATAAGATTTAATGATCAATGATCACCAGCTGCATATTCTATTCTTCCAACTTTGAATTCCAAGGCCCACTGATGAAGACAAAAACTAAAAACCAATCCAAAAGAAAAGGATTATATTTTAAGGTCTGGGTTTTTATCTTCATCTGATAATCAAGAACTGTTTTCACTTTTACTTTATAAACGTATATATATCAGAATATGTTACTAAAATAATTCATAAGCTAGATTCCCAAAGAATTATTTAAATGAATTCATAAATAACATTCATCTTTGTGTTTTCCTGAAGGTTTGTGATATTCTAGTTGTATTTTTATATTGGACTATTTCCATCGTCTAATATGAGTATTTAATGTCTTTAGAAAAATTTAACTTTATTTAAATATTCCTAATATATTCAGTTGTTAGTAATAGCACCTTAAATAGGTTAGTATATGCACAATGTTTTGAAAGATATTATTCTCCCCTCTTCTTCAAGTGTTACTGGCCTGACAAGTGACAGTACTAATAGGGGATTCGAACCTGGGCCCTTATATTCTTGAATATTGAATTTTAAGGTAACACTCTAACCAACTGAGCCACCCTGGCAAAAGGAACAGTCAGTAGAAATTTCATATATTTATCTATGAGGTTCCTCCTTTCTCAACTTTTTCCTAAGAGCAAAGTCAATTAGTGGCTTCCATATATTATGTATAGTCATACTAGGTTGGCTTGTGGAATTTTTTGCCATTGTCATGTGAGCAGCTTCTTTAAATTTTCTTCTTTGTACCCTTCCTTTTCTATCCAATATTTTTGTACTTTCCCAATTGAAGATATGTTCATTGGCACATATATAGTCTGCTATCTTAGGCACATGTTTTCTCTCTTCTAATCATCAGTTTGTATTCTTGGAAGCACTTTTCAATGGGATGACTGGTGGTATTTTATTGATGCAGTTTTTTCTTTTCAGCATTTCAAGTTTAGGCTTTGTAGAATTCCTCATAGTGTGGTATGATTCTGGAAAGCTGTTCTGATGTTATACTGATTGCAGATTTTCCTTAATTTGTCTGCTATTTTGGGAATGAATGGGTACACTAGAGTACCAATAATTGTCTTTTCTCTTGATGGTTCTTTTAGTTGTCTATTTAACATTTTCCTAATAACAGCTGATGGATAACCATTTTTCATAAAAGTTTGTTCTATATAAATCTTTTCTTTTATCAAATTCTTGGTTTCTAAACAAACTTATTTTGCTGTTCCACAATGATAGTATAATTCCATGTTTTGTGTTTCTGGTATGATTGGATGTATAGGCTAGGTATTTTCCTGTATTTATAGATTTTCAGTAAACTGTAGTTTTGAATTTGCCATGAGGGAATCTTGTCACAAGAACATCTAAGAAGGCCAATTTTTCTTCTTGTTCTGATTCTATTGTGAATTTAACTAAAGAGGATATGTTGTTGAAGAGTTTCCAGGAAGTCTGTAGAAGTGCCTCACCATGTGGCCATACAACAAATGTATCATCCACATACTGAAGACAAACTTCAGATGAATATGGAGTTATGGCTAAGGTTTCAAGTTCCTCCATGTAAATATTGCTAATCAGGGGAGACAATGTTGAGCCCATAGCAATTCCTTGATTTTGTTGGAAGAATTCTGTATTATGCAGAATGTTAATAGTTCCATTATACTATCAATAGGAAGAGCTGTTCTGGTTTGTAAACTATTATCACCATTTAATCTTTTCCTTACAATAGACAATGCTTTTTCACATGGTACATTCGTGAATAAACTTTCTACATCAAAGCTTACAAATAAGTCAGTTCTTTCAATTTTCATGTTCTTGATTAATTCCACAAAGTGTCTAGAATCCTTGGCAAAGGACTGGATCTTGTATGCCAATAAACAGAGAACATTGAGAAGAAATCTCACCAAATTTTGGCAAGAAGAATCTCTAGAACTAACAATAGGTCTTAATGGAACATGATCCTTATGGATTTTATTATAATAATACTAATCTATTTTTTTCAAATAAAAGATGATTACTTTTATCTGACCTTTGTTATATAGTTATTGTGACCAGAGGGTCCTAAAGACCAGACAGAGAGCTAAATATATAAACCATATACTTGAAATGTATATAAAACAAAATTTATTTAATAACAATAAAAATATGGTAAAAATAACATAAGAAGTAACAGTCCATTAATATTCATATGCTATTATTTTTCCTCAGGCAAAAATAGTCTTCTTTCTCACCAGGAGTAATTCAGTTATTATATTTGTGCTTTCAAATATATATTTGTGCTTTCAAATCAAATGTCTCTTGAAACACAAATAAGGAAATATAATTTCCATATAGAATAAAACTATTCAAGTTCACGATATCACTGCTTACTGAAGCTGTACATATAAATATATGCTGGCTTCACCATTCATTGTGGACTAACTAAGACCCTAAGTCCAACCACAGTGAATGTATGTTTCTTTTTCAAACTAAATTTATCGTTTTCTCAAATAGTTACCTAAATTAAAGAAGGAATTGTGTTAAAGAGAAAAGATTTAATAAAATAAAATATAGAAAGTTAAAATTATATTTGCAACTATTTTTAAAATATATGTTGGAAGAATTCGATAAGATAAATTTTCTTAATTAAATAGAATCCATTAAGAAAAGGAATTTAATTAATAAAACCTTTTTCTAAATTAGATAAAAAAATAGATAACAGGAAAAATTTGAAACAACAGGCATGATTCGCTACTAATTAGCAGATTAAAAACATAGTGGAAAAAAGGGTATAAATAAAGAACTTTTCTTTTGTTCTTGGTCTTATGCTTGTGGGTAACCAGTGCTGAAGGTCAGAGAGAAAATCTTAAGATTTTTGTTGGAAGAAATTTTGCTGAAAGATTGGACAATATAGTGAACTCTTGCTTGCTGTACTTACTTCAAGCTGCACTCTATTCTCTCAGCATATAAATAAAAAAATCCAGAAATGTGTTGCTCTGCAAAAATGCAGGGGTAACTTCTTTGCCTTCGCTCTCCTGAGCTGTTCCTGAGGCCGGAGTCATAATCATGTAAGCCAGCCAGAGAACTAAAGTATCTGCCCTGTATCCGTGAAAATCTGCCCTCAAAAACATGGAAAAACAAATTTAAGAACCGAGAAGACCTATGGGAAACATCAAATGAACTCATTTTGACCCACCCATCTAGTTACCGATAACGTTCCCATAAATTATTAAAAAATCTTTGTAATTTGCAAATTCAATCTATATTTACGCTTTTCTATATATATGTTTTTTTTTTAATCTATGTATTCGAGTCTTGTGAAATTATATTTCATTAATTGCTTTTTTTTTAAAATACTTTAATGGGTGGTAGGGTTATTACATATAATGGCGGCGATAATTCTTATTACTTTAATTGAAAAATGCTTTGTTTAACTTTCCACCATTATACTCCCGTAATTAAGTTATTTATTTTATATAAATATTTATTTAGAAAGAAAAGGAAGTAAATCATAGAAGGTGCAAAACTCTATTTTAAAATCAAGATTTAAATTGCTAAATATTCTATTACAAAACTTTCCAAACTTTAACTTAGTTTTTTTTATATATATATAAAAGAAAGATCCTTATCAAATGCCTGTCTATTTTAGTCAATGAAGGGTTACAAATTTAAAGTTCTATTTTAAAGAGCATGAAATAAAACGTTCGCATTTATATTTTAGTAATAAGAGAGAATACGTCTTGACAATATGTATTAAAAATTATTAAATAGCATTGGCTCAGTGTTGGTCGGTTAAACTTGAACTAAACCAATAAAATATCCGCCCACTTATTTTGTTTAGTAATTCCAATTTTTATAAAGGTAAAGTTACTATTTTTCTGCGGATTTTCAGTGATAGTTGAGCTTTCCTAATATATTTATATTTTGCAGAGGGTTTCTTTTTAAATTTAAAGGTCGTTGACCGTATTTATATGGCATCGTGCCTCGGATAATCTACTGGGCTGCGCAGCATATATTACAGTGCTTCTTTTGCCAAGTTTGCTTAGGTTAACATACCTATATTCGGACCTTCTGAAAAACAAATAAATTGTTCTGGATCTCATGGCGATCTCAGTCCTTTCAATGTACATAACTGGACATAAGCAACAAAAACTCCGATCCTGAATCCGGGTCACGCGTTTAGCGAATGGGTTCCATTTTTCTCTCTAACCTAGTTTAGAGATGGAGAGCTATCCAGTCTTGTGTTAACCTCTTGGTAACTGTTATGTCTCGAGCCTCACAGCCCACTATATGCTCTCACCTTTGTGCATGGTCTTGTATATTTATATTTATTAGGAAATCTTTCTCAAAATCTCATAGAAATGTTTCAATTATGGCTGGAAATTCCTGCTGGGGTCACTTTATCATTCTTCTTAAATCATAAGTAGGGCTGTGATTTAAACCTGTCCAAAGTGTTTAGTTGAGTTTGACCACCTATTTATTTCTATGTTCTCCAACCACAGAGTTAATGAATCATGTCTCTCTCTCTTGAATTCTTTTACGTAACACTTCCATTGGCTGGAATATTTTAAAGAAGAAATTATAACATAAAAATTTGTCTGTTCTTATCATTACGGTCAATGGATCTTTCATATATGTCTATCCAGTTGCAGTGAAAATAGTCTGCGACACTATTAATAAAGCATTGTGTGAATTATTTTAATGTCAATAATAAAAATTTCTGTTATCTTTCATTCACTATAAATAAAACCACTTAGTATTGTTTTTCTTTTGTGACATACGTATGTACATCTGATCATTATATATGTAAAAATTCCTTTTCATGGTCTCTTCTCTCCCTGACCACCGGGTATACATTAAGATTAAATTCTAGTGAGGTTTGAGGAGTAAGTCACTTAATAACAATCTAGAGGAGTAGATGAGGTTCGAACCCCTTCTATCTGCATCTCTAGGTTAGGTTAAAGCAGCTCTACTTTTCTTACCGTTACATTACATCAGCATACACAATTTATACATTTATATTAATAATCGCTGCTCCCAACTTCTCTCTTGTGGTTTGGTTAAGCTTCAGTTAATTATTCTTCACTAATAATAACCTTGTCTGCACACAAATTAGTAACTGCTTCTTGCTCGAAACTATTCAATTTTAGATTTAATCACTGCTAGTCAGTTTACTAGTCTATCATTGAGCCACTCTTCAGTGCTGATCTATTATTACTTCAAATCAACACTAACCTTAACCCAGTCTAATCATTTTAGCTACTTCCTCCCTCCACTTACAATGGAAGTATCTTATATAAGATCTAATTTGTATGCAACTAGCTTTATTTGCATACAAATTCTATTTCTAATTAAATTTACATTTTGGGACAATTTCTTAAGCAAATTTCTAAAGTAATTTTGTCCAATGAAGGCAATGTTATAAATTTATGCATATTTACATAAATAAATAATATTTTATTTGCATATCCAATTTTATATATGCAGACATTTCACCCCATCCTATTCTAGAAATACCGACTTAATTTATTACTATATCTTTAAACATGACAGGTGGTTTACTTTTATGTTTACATGGAAAATTTTGGGAATAACTTTCTTTTCTTCTTCTTTTGAAGTAGTTCCACCTTGAAACACAAATAAACATATGAAATTTCTGTATAGAATAAAATCTATTAAAGTTTGCAATATCAGTGCTTACATTGGCACACACAATTTATACACTTATATTAACATCTCTGCTCCTAACTTCTCTCTTGCAGTTTGGTTAAGCTTCTGTTAACTACTTTTTAACCTTGTTTATATACAAACAAGTAATTGTTTCTCATTTGCCACTATTCCATTTTAGATTTAATCACAGCTAGTCAGTTTACTAATCTATCATTGAGCAACTCTTCACAGCTGATCTATTATCACTTCAAATCAACACTAACTTTAACCTAGTCTAACCATTTTAGTTACTTCCTCCCTCCTGGGATATCTAATATAAGATCTAATTTGTATGCAACTAGCTTTATTTTTATACAGATTCTATTCTAATTAAATCTATATTTTGTTGAGGATCTCTCAAACAAATTTTTACAGTAATTTTCTACAAAAAAGGATGCTATTAAAGTGAAGAAATCCATGCATATTTACAAAATATATAACAAAATATGAGTGTTATTTACAAGTTCATTTAAATGATTCTTTGTGAATATAGTTTGTGAATTATCTCAGTAATACATTCATATTTGTTTGCTCCATGAATAGGATTATATATTTAGATTTGTATATTTAATAAGCCATAAAATTATTTATGCATTCATTAAAAATCATTAGAATTATATATAAAAATATTTTTTCAAGAGATATCATATTATAAGGAGTATCACAAGAAAATGATTGAGTTGATTTGGAAATTTAGAGTTTTGTAGCTAGTCAGCCTCTTTATTATTGATAAAATAGCACAGGGCAAAAAAAATAATTTTAACTATAATCTACTACTATAAAAACTCCATCTATTATAGTAGCAAATAATCAATATATATATATCACAATGTACAACTATCAAAGGGTATTGTATTGTTTTGTGTTTGGATTTATGTCTTTTATTACTCACTGTAAAGTGCTAGTTACTGAAACTATTTAATGATAATGATCTGTTCCAGTAGGAGTGTGGATATTTCAAGAATATAGTTACATTTCCTGACTAGGTTTATATTATTAGTAAAAGTTTTATTAACACACATTAAATATTTAAACAATAAGAATTATTTATAACATTGGAAAGAACACACACAGATAATTACATTAACCACTTAATTCAAATAGTTCACTTTTAAGAATAAAATCACAAATGTCTCTCCTTCTTTCTTTTTACTAAATTAGAAGTTTATCTTTTAAAATTTAGTTCATAAATTTGTTTTTGATTTAGATACGAGTTACAATATTGCCATCAACTTACTGGTAAGTTCTTTTTATGAGGAGTCTGTAGTAATTCTTTATGGCTTCATTCTGGTAATACTTTGCACATCTTTGATCCGTATTTAGAGCAAGGCTAGATGAAGTTTTTTGGTGACTTTGTTGAGAGAAGGTGCCAGTGAATAATCTGTTTCTACTCACACATGAAGACTAGATTCATAATAGTAATTCTGGGTAGTAACATTTTATTATGATTTCGAAAATGTTGCACACAAGAAACAGCCAGAAAAACACAGATAAAAGACCAGTTCTAACCTTGTCTACTTCTTTTATACTGATGACCATTTTGAGATTTCTGTGCATATACTCTTATCCTTTGTGTTATTATCATTTGATAATCTTTTACATTTTTTCTTACTTTTGAGGTACAAAGTTCTATTTTTTACAACTTATTTCTGCCATCTTTATTTATCATTAAGAGATTTTATTCTGATAGTAATCTGTATTTGCTTACATTCTTTCAAATATTAACATTACTTTAATAAAATAGATAATTTTAAACACAAATAGCTTTCATTGTACATATCAAAAATATATACATTATTCTAACTAATAAAAAAAAAAATTAAATTATCTTCATTGACAATTTTTAAATTTTACTTATTTTAAATCTTACTGAATGCCAACAAATATATAAATGGTTCAATACCACCAGGGTCAGGGTATGAGAATAAAATAGGGATTTGAACATATTTTATTCTCCATATATCAATTTTTATGGAGACCTTCTTCTAAACCATATCCTGGTTTTATAAGGTTTCAGAGACTTAGCATTATAGGTACCACTTTCTCCTTCACAATTTTCTAAAGAGAACACATTTGGGCCATCCTTTTTGGTAAACTGGTAAGGTACATCATACAAATTTTGGAATTTTTTGAAAATGTGTTTCCCAGTTTGACTCACAAGGTTCACTTTGACCCATACTGTATCCTTCTTTAAATTTGTCAGTTGTGATTCCTTTTTGCAGTGTCTGTAGTTTGGCACAATGTTCCAATTTTGCCCTCACCTTTTCTTGATCTCTTCATTCATTGATATTTTCTGGGATAGTGGATAACTGGGATTTATATAATCTGGGTTGGTTACCCAAATTGAAGTTGTAGAGGTGTAAACCTGGTGGATTCATTACCAGTCTAATTTATATAATTTAACATCCAGTAGCTGTTTCAGACATCCTCTATGATCAGAAGCAGTATATACTCTGAAGAGTCATCCAAACTCTCTCATCATCCACTCACATAGGTTAGGCTATCCTCTCTATCCACTCTTGCCATTCGTGATATTGAAAGATGTGTCATGGTCTGACCAAATAACCCTAAGTCTAGCTACTTTCTCAAAGTATTGTGTCTCAAGGTCTCATACAGCATTCCTAATATTTGCCTGGGACATAGGATATGCTGACTCCCAGTCAGAAAAGACCTATGCCACTATCACATATTTCATTTTTCTAAAAACTGGTAATGGCCCAAAAAAATCTATCACTATCAGGTTATTTGGTTCTATCACTATCAGGTTATTTGGTTTCAAGAAGTATAATAACTACTGTTTCCTATTGCATTGCCAAATGTATACCATATAATACTCAATTGTCCAATCACTTCACTACTTTTACAATGCTTTATTTTCTACTCTTTTTCTACAGTTTACAGTTTTGATTGCACCATAAATCTTCTTCAAAATGTTATACCTCCTAATCTCAACTTTATATAATGTTCTGAAGAAGATTGCTGGCGCAATCAAAACTGTAAACTGTCGAAAAAGAGTGGAAAATAAAGCATTGTAAAATGAGTAAAGTGATTGGACAATTGAGTATTATATGGTCAGTTGGTTTGTTAGGAATAATAGAACTCAATGTGCATTGATATGATGGATTCGCTGGTTTTGTCTTTTGGCAGGTCTCGCATGCACTTACTATGCTTACAACCTGTAATCTCATATTCACACAGTGTAACCATGTCCTCAATAAGACTTCCACTTTATTAACTCTGTAATGTCCATACAAACAGTGGGTGTACATAATAAGACATTGTAAACTCTCTAGTCTAATTATCTTCCACTGATCCCTTTGTAGGTCTGTTATGTATCATAGGATTCTTTCTTTCAATCAGTACCTATTTCTTGTGCTACATTTCCTGACTAAGTGATCCAATGTTTATTACAATTCAAATTGATGACAGGGTTAGCTTAATTTATTTAAGAGGGCGCCAAAGGTGTAGATCCCTAACCCTCATTACATTTTTGTTAAGACTTACAAAGCAAATAATTAATAGTAAGAGCAGGAATTACATTTTAATGTCTCTTAATTAATTTATTAAAAAAATTTTCCTCAGGCTTTAATCAAACATATTGGAAAAGTTAATTTACACAATTCCCTAAACTTAATAATAAAATCTAAATAATTAAAAGTTCAGCACATACAATGAAAGGTTTATATTACTAGTAAAAGTTTTATTAACACACATTAAATATTTAAACAATAAGAATTATTTATAATATTGGAAAGAATACACATAGATAATTACGTTAACCATTTAATTCTAATAGTTCACCTTTAAGAATAAAATCACAAATGTCTCCTCTCCTTATTGAAGTTTATCTTTTAAAATTTAGTTCATAAATCTGTTTTTGATTTAGATTTGAAATTTCTGTGCATACGCTCTTATCTTTTGTATTATTATCAATCGATAATCTTCTATATTCTTTCTTACTTTTGAGATACAAAGTTCTATTTTTTATAACTTATTTCTGCCATCTTTAATTATCATTAAGAGGTTTTTACTCTGATAATAATTTGTATGTGTTTACATTCTTTCCAATATTAACGTTACTTTAATAAAATAGATAATTTTAAACACAAATATCTTTCATTGTATGTATTAAAAAATATATACATTATATTAACTAATAAAAAAAAAATTAAGTTACGTTCATTGATGATTTTTAAATTTTATTTCTTTTAAATCTTACTCAATGCCAACATACTTAACCATATATATATAAATGGTTCAGTACTATGACTAACATTTATTGTCAATAATACACACATTCATACTCATATATTAAAAAAAAATTACTGTGTATGTGTGTAGATCAGAACAGGAAGTGTTTAAAAACCAGAAACAGAAAGTGTGTTAATGTGTTAAAGAAGACAAATAACAATAGGAATAGAAAATGGATTGAGCAGGAAAAATGAACTAACCAATAATGTGAGAATAGAAGTTTTTCTCTGAGGACCATGGGTGTTTTATAAATACCTACACGGATGTTAACATACATCCAGAAACTAAATGGACTTCAACTCAGTAGAATCCCCACTGAAGGTGAAGAAAGGGGATTTAGGTATAAAGAGGCCACCCCAGTCTATATTATAATTTTATGTATAACTAATAGAATATATAAAAATACTACCAATTCCATTTGTATAAATTAATGCTTATTGTTATTATTAAATAATAGATAACCAAATGTATTTGTGTTCTCAATATATAGTAAAAAATATAAATGATTCTTTAAATTGTATTTATTACAGTTCATAACAAAGTGGATTTAAAGACAGGACTATTGTTTAATTTCTTTTAAATCAACATAATGAGATATACTAGATTTATAATTATAGATTCATTTTTATTTTTACAAGTGTGGCCAATGGAATGGATCATTCTACACACATAGAATACATATAATTATACAGAGTCATAATGTTAGAACTGATAAGCAAGCAAATTTCTAATAATTTATGAGTAATGGCATAAATGACACTCTATATATCAAATATTTTGAATTTATTTGACATTTATTAGTCGAAATTTATTGTAATTGAGAAGTAATCAGCTACTACTGTTTGGTGATGAAGGATGTGAGAGGTACTATATTTTGACTTATCTGGATGTAATAAAAAACATTCTGACTTAGTGTGTGTGTGTGTATATATATATATTACCTTGACATGTTCCATTTGGCGCCATTGATAAACCTGGTGGACAGGTTGGAACACATTGAAATCCACCTATAGTGTTGCGACACCGCTCATCTCCTTTGCAGTTATGAGAATTTAATGCACATTCATCTACATCTATTGAAACAAAAATAATTTTTTTAATCATAAGAGTTTGAATGTAAAGTAATTCCAATAAGTATTACTTTAATATTCTTTGCAGAATATCAAAACATGTTAAAATTTCATGAATCAATAAATAATTAGTTACTTAACCTCGACATACTCCTCCACCATGTAGCAATAAACCACTTGGACATGAACATATAAAACTTCCAGGAACATTCTGGCAAAAATGGCTGCAAGGAGTGGGTGTTTGGTGACATTCATCTATATCTGCAAAAATTACAAGGTAAAATATAAACCATTGTAATAAAATATAAACTAAGAACTTTAATGTACTCATAAAAACAAGTGCAATTTTACATTAATGCATAAAAAATTTAATTTGAATCAATAATAATTGAGATACTGAGTTAAATTTGCAAAAGTTCAAGATTAAATCTTATTAAATAGTTTAGTTTTTTTTTGTTTTTTTTACAAGACTGTGCTAGAAAAACATTTACACTTAATGTAAGGGTTTTCAACATGTCTAGATTTATTAGAAACAAATAAATATTTAGAATACAGTGACCAACTTTACAGTAAGTGTTTCATACACAAATGATCATTCAAAGATTCACATAAGAAAGGATTAAGTTTACTGAAAAATAATCAAATTTTTGGACTGCCATTTCAAATTTATCTTTTAATAATATTATCATCAACAGTAATACAATTTATCTACAAAACATTCTCATTATGTAACCCTAGTGCTAAAATATTCATATCAACAAACTTGATTAAGAAACAAAGAAGGCTTTCAATTGCACAAAAATGAAGATTTAAGCAGTTTTTCATTTTGATGTATCTTCTAATTAAAAATAGCTAGATTTTTTTTCATTGGTCAATATCGAATATGATTATCTAAAAAAATCGTGAGCCTGAAAAACATTTTATTCACCAGGATTCAAACTTAAATTATAGACATGATGATTAGATGCATTACCATTACACCAGGGAACTTTTCGAGATATCTATAACCTTGCATCTCTTGATTCTTAACTTATTTCATTTCATCAGGAGAAATTTGAATCCTTTTTAAAAGTATTTACTCTATAAGTTAGATATATCTCAATATTAGAATATTGACAGCAAAGATAAATACTTGTTTAATTGATATTACTACATTATGCATATAAGTTAAGATTCCATGGATACAGTCTCAATGCATTAATACCATTTGGTAAAAGACTTACTATAAATTCAACTGCGATATTATTTATGTTTTTAATATTATAATAATTTCTTCATTTTTTTCTAGAAATTTTGTTTTAGAAGATTTTGTTATAAAACAACAGTTGTTTCATTTCTCATAAAAATGATTGAATAGTTTGATATACAGTAGCAGTGGTTAAAACTTATGTTCCATGGATACAGCTTCAGCGATCATTTTCAGCATTCAAACTTATGAATCCTGGCAATAAAGCAATCGATTATTGTTATTTTAGTAAGAAGCAATCAATATTAACATAATTATTAAGATCTTCACCTTTATAAAAAGACAAATCATCATATATGATATCATTGAGTAAATTTATCAAATCTATTTCTCCAACATGATGCTCTGCTTTGTTTGATACAGTGACACAGCAGCAAATTCAGATCCATGGAACAAACTTGGTTCTATCAATTTTAGTGCTTGCTTACAACTCCTGAACAACAAATCTATTCAATTCTTGTTTTTTTTTTTTTTTATTAAATTAACACATTTAATATTTTATTACTTAATTCATTGTTCATAACAAAAAAAATTTACAATACATAACCGACAAATTTTCTAGATTAAATTATCTTAAAAAAAGTATTATAGCTGAATGAAAATAAAAACTGCAATTTTTGAGCAAAGATAAGCATATATTACCAAATAAGTAATGATGCTTTGCATAACATGATGCAGTGATAAACCCTAGAACTTAAGGTCCATGGAACTCATCATTTTCTGAGTAATAAAATTATTTAATTGTTATAACCTGGACATGGCTCAAAAATCCCTGAATCATGGCCCAGCTATATTATTTTTGGTGCCCAAACTTCCTATGAACTTCCAAGCAATACAGCTACTCAATTGTGCTAGAATGATATATTCTGAAGCTCAAGATCCATAGGTCATGGGCTATCAGTTACTTCCAGTATTAAATTTCTTATAAATTCTTGATATGCTATTTGATTTCTCCTGTGTAACTCTGGAATTGAAAAACCATGGTTGGGTGCAATAGTAAAAAGGCAGGTCTCAACTTCAAACTCCATTGATTGCAGTCACTCCTAGCACTCAAACTTTTTATGAACTCCTTGATTATTATAGCCCTGCTTGGTTTGATTCGGTGGTAGACAGTACTATACATTTGCAGATATACTTATGATGTTCATTTTATCACATAGAATAAAAGTTCATTTGAAAAAGGCAATTGCAATTAGTGTATAAGTGGTAAAATGAAAGTTATATTATTACACATGGGAAAAAAGTGAAATAGAGTTGAATTAATTATTCCATATGGTTGTTAATAATAGATATATTTATCTTGAATTAAAATTTAATATATATATATATTGTACCAAGACAAAGTCGGTACAGGTATATACGCACACACACGAGCAATGTAAACACTCTATATTTTTTTCTTCTTTCACTTTCAACTTATGATAAAAAAAATAAATGTAGTTTTCCTTCAATGCGTTATAAAATACATTGTAAAATAAAATATTAATATTTCTGATTAAATAGTTTAAGGCTTTCATATAATCTACTATAATAATATTCTCTAAAAAAATAAAATATAAAGTATTACTAATGTGCCATTTTAAATCTCAATAAGTGATTTCTACTTGTATATGCCGCGGGGGTAATTAAAAGGGGTTTATTTTTAAATTATAACTGTAGTGAAAGTTAAAAGCTTATAGAAATGATTTTGAGACAGATTAAATGCTCGACTTTTAAACAAATGTAAGTTAAATTGTTCTCTTAAAACACGCACACATGTATGCATAAAAGGTGTGAATAAGTATGAATTTTTTTTACTGAGATTGCAATGTGAGATTGCATAAACCTAAGATTGCCTCAAGCATATGGATTGAATGGACATTACGTAGGACACGGACCCCAACGACAACTCAAAGAATATTGAACTCTGGGTGGAGATTCGATCCTCAGATAATAACCAACCCATATAAATATGAATCTAAATCTAAAAAAAAGGAAAAAAAGAAGGCTTTTACACTCCTTTCTTTTTTGCTTGTATTTATGCTTATGCTTATAGTTTTTTTCTAGAATCCTCCAGAAGCTACAACTAGAACTTTTCTTTTTTTTTGCTATCCGGTTTATCCAATATGATCACTGTGAAATTAACATTTAGAGCGTCGATCGTCATGATGGGCTAGGAAACCCTTCAGTGATTGACCGACGCTCCGCCGCCAGAACATCTCCACAGCTATGAATGATCAACAACAGTACCGTCCGAACATAGTGCTCCAATCAGTCTAAGGACGTTGTTCCGTTTAATATACAAGAATCGTCCAAACATACTACGCTGAACTTATGTGAAATGAATAACCATGTATTATGGAAACATCATCTATCAGGTTCGAACCCTCACCAAATTAGAAGCAGCAGAAGACTAAGCAAAATCCTAGGTAAATACTTTACTTTATAATGCTTCCATTCATTCTTTACGTAAACTTAAAAGGCAATCTCATAATTAATTAAATTCGACTTTCGTAAATTAAAATATAAAATGATCCGTAATCCCTCATATTTAAACCTTATTATTTTAGTCTCAACTTTCGTAAATAAAAATATCAGATGCTACATAGTTCCTCATATTTAAATCTTAGGACCTTTCCAGTTATGAACTTTGATCCTAATTATTAATTTCTTTCGCAGATAAACTATAACACACACCTAATTTCAAAATGTAAAAAGCGGAAATATATTTTATCATCCATGTTTATTATGCATAATATGTTCTTTTCTGTGCGAGTGCGAGAATGCGCGTATGTGCGTGCAAATAAAGCTATTAATCAATGTTTCATTTTTTTATAATCAATAAATTTTTTTTTTAATTTAAAACAAGTCGAGCATTCCTCAAATCATTTTCTATAATTAAATATATTTTTTTTTTGAAATTATTATTAAAATTAGCATTTATTCATGCAATTAATTATTTTACTTTTAAATTTGTCTTTCTTATATTTTTTTTGTTTTTTTATTTCTTTCATTCATAAACATCGTGCCGTAAGTCACGATGTTTGCTTATTATGTAGTTAACATAGGTTTAAGAGTTGGGAGGGCCTATTGGTAATAAATATAAGTAAATGTCAATAGAGCTAGTATAAATAATTCTATTGGACTGTATGATAAAAGGGGGGATGATATTATAAGCGTCTAATTGTTTATTCTAATGATGCCTCAACCGAACATTCGTATTAGTTATAAATAACCAATGATCCCGTCCAATGCTGGGACCGATCTGTTAATCAACCGATCTTCTTATCCATTGGTTAATATTGTGTCATTTGCCAGAATAATAGTCTTGAAGGCAATTTCATCGCGACCCTGAGTGACCCCTATTGGTCCATGCTGGGAGTTCGAGCTTATGGGCAGGGATTAGACTCCAAAATCGTTTTGATATGACGTAAGATGATGCGAGGAATTAAATTGTGAATCAAATCATCGTATCTGGCGCCCTCTTGTATTGATAATGAACAACTATTGATATAAGAAAAAATAAATAAATCTTTACGCTGTATCATGTTTGTTTTGGAGCTCACAATCCCTTTTAGGAACGGTTTAATAGGGAGCCGGTGCAAGGGGAGAAGGGGACGGTAAAATATATATATATTGGGCTAGATATGTATGATAATTTCTAACTTAAACAATATTTAATATTAATCACTAAAATATTTGTATGAAAAGGATAGTGTCAAGTTTGGGATCTTCACAATAAATTATAATTTGTTGATATATGACAGAAACAAAGCAAATTCCATGCACACTATTAATAATGGGTAGTGTTATAATAAATAACTTGGAAAAAAATTTTAGATGAAGAGACATATCTTTAAAAATGAAACTATAGCTCTGTTTCTCTATGGATGTAAAATTTGGACATTGAAAAAGAATAAAAAAGTAAATGATACTGGCAAAGATAACTGAGGATTTTATGAACAGCAATAAAATTGAACAAATGAATATATGATCAGATCATGCTTAAATTTGCACTTGAAGAACAAATGAGCAGATTGGATTGTTCTATTCTGATCATATCATAAGATAATCTAATTCATTAACAAAGTGAATAATGCTTGAAAAGTTTGCCAGTGAAAAAAGAAAAGCAGCAAAGAGGTGGATAAACTACATCATCATAAAAATTAACATGCTTTTGATAATGAACAATCAAAAAGAAAATAGATATTCTGAAGAAATACTATCCATAAGATTACCAGGAATCAGTGTCAATATGACAGCATGTAATAATAATAATTTAAAATAAATTAATAACAAATATAACAAAAAATAAATATAATACAAAATATAGATTTAAAAATTCTACCTGTATAGAAAACTAAGATAAATAATTACCAACACAAGATGTCTTGTTGAGAAGGAAATATCCTCTTGCACATGTGCAGTAATAACTACCAATCTGATTGATGCATTGCTGGTCACAAACACGTAGAATTCCCTGGCATTCATCAATATCTAAAATTAAAAGTTAATTGTATATTAATCTTAATAATAAATACTTTTGTAGTTACACTAAAATAGTTTAATGATTATTAATATAGCAATTTATTTGTTTGTATAATTGTGGAAGTAACTACCTTTCATACGTACACTAAAACTGACATGCACTTTCCATCAATATTTGCTTTAAAAACATAGGTAATCCATCTATGGTTAGAATTTATTCTTTACATAAACTAACAATTATTGTCCACGCTTAAATTAGGCTTTAAACTTATAATCCTGACTTTTAAATTGGCATATTTCTTGCACAAATTCAGTTGACAGAAAGCATGCCTATTTTAGCATGTGTGAAGAGTAGTTGCTTCTAAAATATTATAGATATATAAATTGCTATATTATTAATTATTACATCTATATAAATTAATAAAATTCAGTATTGCAGGAAGTTAAAAATGAGGAACTTTCTCTTCCTTGTAATATATAAACTGAATTTGTGCAAGTAATATGCTGATTTAAAAATCAGACTCATAATAAGTTCAAACACTAAATTTAGGCATAGTTGATAATTGTTGGTTTATTTAAAGAATAAGCCTTAACCTTATCTATGGTTTTAAAACAATTATTAATGGGAGAGCGCATGTTAATGTGTGAAGAGTAGATGCTTTCACAATATTAAAATGTATTTAAAATGAAATTTTAAAAATTTTAAAATATGAAGTGTTTTCTTATTATCAATTGCCATCAATTTTCATACCACTAAAACTAATAACAATAAAAAAAATAACCAACTAACCAACACAACTTTTTTTATTTGCACTTCTTTGAAATCCTGGTTGGCATTTAAGAACACACTGATAGGAGCCAATAGTGTTGATGCATTCTTGGTCCATTTGACAATTGGATTTTTTTGACTCGCACTCATTAATATCTTGATATAAATTTAAAAAAATGCTTTTATTTAAACATTTTTAAAAAAAAATTTATAAGGATACTAAGACAACAACACTAATAATAGCACCAATAGTTAAGAATAATATCAATAAAAATAACAATAACTAACAAAATAATAATAATTATAAGAATAATAATAGAAATAATAGAACCAACAATTATAATAATAACACTAACAAAAATAATAATAATAATAATTACAGCAATAATAATAATACTAAAAATAATCACAAGATCAATAATTACAACAATAATAATGTTAACAATAATAATAATTATAACAACAATAATAACACAAAAATAATAAAAATAACAATAGTAATAAAAATAATATCACAATAACAATAAATAATAATGAGACAATCATAATAAAAATAATAGTATAAATAACAATAATAATTACAATAACAATAATATTAAAAATAATAATTAAAAACATCAACAACAATAACACAACAACAATAATAAAAATAACAATAGCTACAACAATAATAATACTAATGGTCATAGCTGTTTCAATAATAAAAATAATACTAATAATAATATCAACAATAAAACTAAAAAGAAAAAATTTGATAAACTGAAAAGACAAAATATAAACATCTCACATTTTCAAAAGAACTTTCAAACTTGTTTTTTACTTAATAAAATAAATGACTGAAATTCATATTTTATAAACAAATAAAATTTGATTATAAATAACTGAAGAAAAAAAAAAGCAAATCAATCAAATCAAAGCTAATATTAAAAATCAAACCTTCACAGGTAACTCTATTGCTCCCTATACGAAAACCTGAAGGACATGTGCAAAAGAAACTTCCATGAGTATTATGACAGATATGAGAACAAATATTATTTCTCAAACATTCATCTTCATCTGAAAAATATCAGTACAATAACCTCATTAAATATTCAACTTATAAATATTTAATTTAGTAAATACTCTTAAAAAAACTTCACATTACCTTTACAGTAAGGTCCTAGTGAGTTTAATTTGAAACCTCGTGGACATTCATTGCTTGGAATTCCTTTAGCAATTGATGCATCGATATGATAAAAAATAATATTATCACGATCATTATAATCAGTATGAATATTTGTACCATACAGCTTTTGCACCAAGAAAGGCATATTTCCTTGATTTTCATCATAAGTTATCGAATGATTCCAATGAAAAGGTAAAATATGACCATTGATTCTGAAAGTTTGGAATGAATAAGCATAAATGCTGCCTGGTCCTGTTTGGATATAATCTTCTGTAAATGGATCTAATTTTACTTCAATGTTATATGGAAACTCTGGAACATCTCCCGATATAACTATATCAACTAAAAAAATTCCATTTTCATCAATTCCTCGGGCCACATGAGTAATTTTCAAAATTTCTCCTAAAAAGTATTAAATTAATCAATTATAATTAGTTAATATTTTCAAAATACAAGCAAACAGAAGTAAACACAACAAATAACAGAAAAAGAATATATTTATTAAAATAGATTTCTAAATATATATTTATGTTGCTCAAAATTGTTTTCAGAAAGCTAAACATTTAATATATATATCATAAAATTGTTTGTCAAAAAAATTTAAAAACAGTATGCAGACAGATCTGTTCTTATATAAGAGAAACATTCAGTGATGTTTTATCCTACATAATTTATTAATGTAGTGATAAATTAGCAAAGTCAAGAACTAAAGATCCTTAGATTAACCTCAAGCCTGTGAGCATCATGAGTCTTCTTGAGTCATTCAATTTATTTTTCTTCCTTTTGGTTTAATTCAAATTTTAATCTAAGCTAAATTCACATTCATTTGCATGTTAACTATTATCCAGGAGACAGAATATGAAAATATTTTTTAACAAATAAAATTAAACATCACAATGCATGGTAAAAGATATTCATATAGCATAAACCAACTGAGAGTATGTGACTTATATATCATATTTTTTGCATTTTATAGAGATTATATAAAATTTGAACAAAATACATTTTATAGAAGTATGTTAAAAATCAGTTACAACATTTTAGCCAAACAAACAAATGGAATTTCCTAAGTTCAATAAAAGCATTTATATTTAGCATATTTACAGAATGTGAAAATATTGTAAATGAATTTTCTAAATATTACTGATATTATTATAAGAACTATATAATAGTAATACAATACTTATGACATGAGTTCAAATTCATGCTGAGGTTAGGCCACTATCATCCTGACTAACCATTCAATATTAGTCAGTAAATGACTTTCTGGTTATTTGTAGAAAGTAAGAAAAAAATGAAAAAACATTCACATCTTCACTACCCAATAATTAGCAAGCCTGATAAATAGTCTTTTTCTTCACTGTTTGTCTATGAGAGGTTGTTGGAAACGTCTTTGTCTGCAAAAGACTATCCAATTGTTTAACTCTTTACTGCCATGTGTGATTTATTGAAGTGATTAATATCAAATTTTGATGTTAACATCCATGCATTGAATCCAATTCTGTTACTTTCTTACAAAGTCCTGAG
Source organism: Epiperipatus broadwayi (assembly GCA_028023455.1). Taxonomy (NCBI): domain Eukaryota; kingdom Metazoa; phylum Onychophora; class Udeonychophora; order Euonychophora; family Peripatidae; genus Epiperipatus; species Epiperipatus broadwayi. The sequence continues at coordinate 4,144,044 of JAQFVV010006308.1, read as the reverse complement.
CAATTAAACTATTCAATTATTTTTTATTTTTTTAAACCTTTACTTATCTATGAATATATATTAAGACCTTGAGGTTCAATTGAAAGTACATCTACCTGTCAGTTATATAACCTGGGTTCGAATCTGGTCCAAGTAAAATAAATTATTTTTAGAAAGGCTTGGTATTTTTATTTCAAACAACCAGTCCAAAGTTCATTTAATTATCTCTAATATTGATTGATAAATGTATATATAAATTATTACTTAAAGAATAAAATTAGGATGAAAGACAATTAAATCCTTACTCACCCCAGCAATTAACAAGCTTCTGGAGGAGTGCCACTGTTTCTCTATAATAGTCTTTTGGAAGAGTTATTGCCCTAAAGCGAGCTACTTAAAGCAGTTTAACCTTTTATTGATATTAATTTATTTTATATAAGAGTAAATGAACTCATAAATAGTAAATATATATGTTTGTGTCTGTAAATCTGTGTATACATATAAAATAATAATATATTACCAGTTGAAAATTCAGCTTGAGACTCTTTTCTAAAAAATCCTTTAGTAAGGGAAAAGCCATTAACAGCGCCACCTAACTCTTTTGCAGTCACCCAATACATTGGACTGAGTACAGAAATTAACTTTTTCATTTTCTTAGCTGAAATAAAAAAAACCTTTTAAGTCATGATTAATACTCTAATTTAAAATCATGACACATATTACAAAATATTTCACAATATATATAAAGAAATTTGTCAAAAATGTGAAATATTTTTTTAAACATTTTATGTAACCATATTAAGATCTCTATCTCAAGTCAGACAGCAGAAATAAGGCAATAAGATATTGCGACCAAATAATTACATTTAGTTATTGGTGAAGACAATTTGCCATTAACTTAAAATAATACTTCCATTTAAAGTGTCGGATATGAGTTATCTGAGATGGCATTTGGATGCTCTCTGTGTAGATATTTCTATTGCAATCTTGAGGTAAAAACTTCCAAATGATCAATAAAGATTACATATTTTAAGTTTTCATTTTCATTAATAGATGGCAGGAGTTATTAGCAAAATAAAAGTCCTGTAGTTTAAAGATAATATTGATAAATGATTGAAAAATGAAAATGCTGTGAATTAATTTTGTTATGGTGATAGAAATAAAAGGTCACACAAAATGTTGAATTGAAATGGACATGGAAGCATCCAAATAAAAGTACAGCAGAATTGGATTATATTTTCACTAAGAGAAAATATTTATTTTCAGATTATAATGTTCTTAATAGGCTCAAGAGAGGAAGCAATCATCGATTAATGAGATGTAAAATATATATTAATAAAAACTAAAAATTAAAATTATTAAGAGAGTATTAATAGCTGATATGCCCATCTTTTGAAATATTCAAATGAATTTAAATAAGAACTTGCAAATCATTTTAAAATATTAAAAGACTTTGAAGATGATTCATATTTGATTGAAATATTGATATTCCATTAAGAATTGCAAGAAAAATGTGTGGGGGGAGGGGGAGGAAATCAGCAATTCACCAGCAAATTTTCTATTGAAAAAAAAAAAACACTATATAAAGAAAAAAAAATGATTTTTTTTTAAAATAATCCATTAAAAAGAATTGAATATAGATTTTTATAAAGTTTTATAAAAAATAATAAGAAGAAGAAAATGTAAGAAGAAATAAGTCTTAAAAGTGTAAAATAATATTTTAGTATTGCAAGAAAAGTTGTTTCAGTATTAAGAATAACTTATGGAACTATTACCAAAAAAAAAAAGGGATGATATCAAAAAATGGAAGAATTCTATAAAAAATATAATAATAATAAACAAGAAAATCCCTACATTTAATAAATCTTTTGAATTGACAATTATTTTAAATGAACAATGAGATAGATAATTAAATTTACAATGAGAGAAAAGCTCCAGGAAGTATTTGAATTAATATTGATATTTTAAAAGAAGCAGTGAAGAAATAATATCAACGATTAAATGATAAAGACATATCAAATGATTAGAAAAAATGCAGTTGTAATATATAAGAAAGATGATAAAGATCATATAGACTTACCACTCTTTTATCAATTCAATACAAAATCTTTACCAAAACAATTATAACTTGTCTATACAAGCACAAGTGCGTGTGCGGCGCAACTGCTCCCAAAAGCTGTTAATACAAATACAAATAGCTAACTAAAAATATTAAAACAGCTGAGCGCTTTCAAAGGATCTTGCCTTCATGATCATAGCTTGCTTACATTTAAATTTATGCAAATATGTTAATTCCAACTTGTCTATAGTAAAGGTTGAATTTTAACCAACCAAAAAAAAAACAAGCTACATTTAGAGAGAATTTTAGCACAATGGATTATATTCAAGGATACTGAGCAATTATAGAAAGAGACCAATGAATATGAGCTGCTATTATGCTTTTGATTTGTAGATTATGAAAAAGCATTTAATTCTGTAACAAACTCTATGGTTATTAAAGCTTTGGATTATCAAGATATAGATCCAAGGTAGTCATATTCTAAAGAATATTTATCGCAATGCAATAAGAGAGATTAGAAAACATGTTACTAAGAAGACTAACATTATCTCCAAAAATTTTTTGCAGCAGTTTTACAATAAGTGTTTTGGGAATAAAATGGAAAGATAAATGAGTAAAAATAGAGATTATTTAAGGCACTTGGATTGTGCAGATGCTGTAAATTTTTTTTTGCAAATAATGCTTCAGGACTTCAGGAAATATTGCAAGAATTATTAGATGAAAGAAGTTTAAAGATAAATGCTAAAAAAGGCTAAAATAACGTTCAATGGATTTTCTCAAATAATCCTTAATAAGATTATGAATAAAGATAAAAATAAAATGGATGAAATTAATTTCATAGAGTTAAATTTGGATGTATGATTTTTAGTAGAAAATATTTTTTTATATGTTTACCAGTACTTAGATGTGGAATTGAGATTTGGACATTTAACAGATAAACAGTCCAGATATTTCAGTTCATTCAATAAAATATGAAGAGGTATAAGTTAGAAGTAACAAAAAGTGGTCAAAAGTGAAATTATTGGCATTATTGATGAAATTAAGATACTGAAATATAGCTTGGTTAAGCATATTATTAATATGTAACAGATGGATAGTGAATTTTAAAGGGGATTTTAAGAGATTGTAAAAAAAAGTCCATATATACAAAGAATAGTTAAAAGAAAAAAATTTGCTGCTGTGATATAAAAAAGAGATTAAAATTGAATAAATTTGATTAAACCTGTACAGACCTTCACTCTCAATAGATTGATATTGGTTAGAAATAATGATAATGAATGATGTATACATTCTCTGAATTTTAATAATCTTGTAACAAAATATTGACTATTGATAATATAATATTGTTGAAACAATAATATTCATATGTGTACATGCAAGTCACATTTAATGACAAATATATATATATATTTATAAAATTAAGAAAGGGTGGATAATAGGTTATATTATTTCTCCTTTAGTATGTTCAGTTTATATTAATTATATGGAGGAGGAAATTATTATTAAAAAGAATTGTTTATATGTAAAGTTATTTGTCAGATATGTTGATGATTGTTTATTTGTAGTTGAGAATGATAAATTGAAGGAATTTGTAAATGAGTTTAATTGTTTTGATCCTTCTATAAGATATATGTTAGAAGGAGGGGGGTTAGATTTTGGTAAGTGAAAATTTTTAAATCTTTTGGTGATTAGAAATGTAGAGACTAATTGTTTACTATGCAGTCATTTTGTTAAAAGTAGAGAATTGATCTATAATTAAACCTGATAGCTATCAGTCTGTATCTCATAAAGTAGCTGCTTTAAGGAATTATTGTCATAGGAATAATAAATTAAATAATTCTAGTGGGGTAGCTTTGTTTCAGAAATGTCAATTTTATAAAGATTACTTGAGGGTTGGTTACTCTGATAAATTTGTTAAAAGTATTTTATTTAATAGTAATATTTGTAAGGATGTAAAGGATAGAGAAAAATATGATTTTATTTCTTTGCCATTTAAATTGTCTTCTTATAAAATAGTATGTAGGAATAGTAAATTGTTTGGAAATAAGAAAATTGCTTGGAAAAGGGGTGTTACATTGAATAATTTATTAAATTATACAAAGGAAATTTTTGATAGAAAGACTATTCCTGGTGTAGTATATTTTATCCCTTGTTGTTCTTGTAAAAAGGTCTACATAGGTCAGAATAGTTTGAGTTTAAATGAAAGAATAAAGGTTCATAAAAGTAGAGTTAAAAATAGATATCTTAGTTCTGCTTTGTATGTCCATGAAAAAGATACAGGCCACACTATTAATTTTGATGGAACTAAGGTTGTCTTCTTTGAGAGAAATGAAATCAAAAGAAGAATTAAAGAATCTTTATTATTGAAAATATATTATTCTGAAGCAATTAACTTATTTAAGAATTCTTTTAATATTAAGGGTGGATGGGAGGTGAATGTATTTGTGGGTAATGTTTAATATTATATATATTGTGTAGTTTTTGTAGTTATTTACACTTGAGAAGTCTGCTTGTAGCAGTGAAACCTTACCTTTGGTTGTGTTTTAATATTATTTCTTTGCTGGTCTGGTTGAATTTTGGATTTGGGGTAATTTTAATTATATATATATATGCACTTCTCTGGAAAATATATACATATACATTTTAAGGTGACATTATTTTGTTTTAGACTTGCAGCATTTTAAAATAAAATAGCAAATTTTTTGCAAATAATTTATCACATATTTGACAAATTGTACATGATTCAAAAAATGTGTAATTAAATATTTATAGAACATTTTATAGTTTTCTTTAAAAAAAATTTTTTTTTTTCAAAAGCTTACCAGAATTTTTAGTCATGTTATGAATATTTGCTTCAACACCCGTTTTATTATTTTTATTGGTAATATTAGCTTTTAAAGTTGCAATACCAATATCCTCATTACCGATATAACCAATGACATTTCCATTCACTTGGACTGGATCAACTTAAGCAAAAATAAATATACAAATAAAAATGGAGAAAAACATTTAGAAAAATAATAATAATAAGAAGACAACTTTTTCTTTACTTATACAAGGATCATCTTCACATTTTTCTACTTGAGAGCTATCACCTGAACATGGTTGACCACCAAAACGTGGTGGAGGATTAGAACAGGTACGATACCGTTCTTTTGCCCCAACTCCACATGTAGTTGAACAAGGGCCCCAAATGCTCCATTCAGACCAGCCTCCATTTTCTATACATTTATTATTAAAACAAATTAATTTTTTCAATAAGAAGTAATAATAAGATTTAATATTAATAAATTAATTAATATATCTTAAATTATATGTAAATAAGTATGGAAATATGCTACCATTAAATATTATGTGTAATACAACCATAGGCTGAGTCACCAAAACATGGGGGCATTTGATTATTTTATTTGTCTATTCACATATTTCAAAAATGTATGATGGAGCGGACATTTTGTGCATATTTTAGAAAGATATTACACATGAAAAAAATATATAAGTTGATTTATTTCATGTTTATATATAACTAAAAAAGATATATTAATGTTTAACTGATGTTAGGATTTATATTTGAACTAGGGATAATTTTTAGTTTAAGAAATGATTAGTGATAATCATTAATGCATTTATTTTAAGTGTTAATGTTAAAATTGTGGGTACAGAAAAGTTTTATACTTGTAAATCAAATTATAATAAACAGTATTGAAAAATACTGAACAAATGAAGATGTATACAATATTGAGACCTGGGTCAGCTGATGAGTAGCTAGTTCAGCATGGAATTCATATTTTGGGGATGAGTTAATTTTTTCCATTATCTTTATTCATATGTTTCAAAAATGTGGAAGGGAAGTTTTAAATGACTTGAAAAGATATTACACATGAAAAAAATACAAATGAAGTCTTCAATTATTTCATGTGTTATTATATAATTAAAAATAAATATACTGTATTAATCTTTAACTGATTATTAAAGTTTAAATCTTGGCTAGGGATAATCTCTAGTTTAATAAATGATTAATAATAATCATTAATGTATTTACCTGTATGAAATCATGTGTATCAATGTTATGACTGTAGAAAGTGTGGCACTTGTAAATTTAATTTTTTGTGCATTATGGCAATCGTAACAGATGCATTATGCATAATGATTGGAGCTGATATTTCTCCAGATCTATTTGTATTTAATATTAATATAAACTTCTATATAATATTATGTTTGTATTTAAGAAATGTATGTGTATAGCAATTTAAACTGTAAATATATTAATTACCCAGAAAATATTGGAAATAAAAACCAGAAGTATATGCAATACTTTCCATAGCACTAAAATTTGAACAAATCTTTAACATTATCAACATCTACAACTAAAATTATTGTACAATAAATATTTCATTAAGTGAAAGAAATATGTTTAATGAGATAATTATTACTGCTATAATATTGTGTGGAATAAACATTTAAAACTCTAATACAGCAGATGACTGGATTTATCTGCCAGCCATTTGCAATTGACTATTGAAATGGGAACCTCCTAATCCTTTACCATTTCATCATCAATCTAGTAGCCACTCATCTGTGTTAGATTTGAACTTCATTTAAACTATAATATGTAAAATAAAGCTACAATTTGCTGTCATGGCTGTCTGAACAGCATTATATATTTACGTACAAAAGAACGCTATAATTAGATAGGCTTGATAGAATTACAGCATATTATTTCTAGTATCACGTTTATTTTAAATAAAATGCTTTTATTATATAAGTAATGATAGGGTTAATTTATTAATAAAGTTATTATTTTAATTCGTATGTGGATATATAATCCAACCTATATTTATAATGTATATAGGGGTGGCGTGATTTAAAACATTAAAATGTATTATATATTTAAAAATATTAAAAGATGAAAATATTTTAAAATGTTTTCTTTTCTATATGTCATAGCATCGTCCGGGACGCGAACCCACACCCCACACCCGTCTGCACGCAACTACTTGCTTGCATGGCAGGTGCGATGACCTCTCGGCAAACAACGCCTGACAAATGTTTATTTAAAAATGTTAAAAAGGTTTTCTTTCAAATGGGCTGAGGGGTTTTCTTTTAAAATTAAGTGTTATTTTTTTCTTAGAATTAAAAGTTTGGTTAGAAACAGATTTTGTCATAAACAAGTATGTAATTAACGACCGCACCTATCTTTGGTCAAGTTAAAAAAGTCATTTTAAAATCTGGCTAATTGAAATTGCGCCAGATAGAAAAATTAAAGCTATTTTGGATTTAACTAATTAAAATTGTTTGCGGCAAAATAGTTTCACAAATAACCATAAAAGTTATAACTGAAATACTTTAATAATTTATTAATATTTAAAATCAAAATTACATGTTTTTGGAATTTAATTAAAACGGAATTAAGGAAAAGTTATAACACCTCAGAAACTTATCACCATATTTGAAATCAGATTGTATGTTTAACAAAATTAATTAAAAATGTAATCATGGGGCAAAGAAAATTCTTAAAGGTGTTAAGCTGATAAGATGATAGAAATAGGCTATATTTTGGGCAGGAAGGATATACAGAGGAAAAGATATAGACAGAGAGACAGACAGAAAATAGACTCCATTTTGAATCGCATTTGTATTTAAAAATCAAATTTAGTTTTGAACTGAGATGTCCGGCTAGTGTGGCAGTCTTGGCCGTCACTCTGCAATGAGGTGACGGGTTCGCTTTCATCCAATACCGTTATAACTAAGAATGCTGCTATAATATCTACAGCCTAACCGAAAAGAAGAAGAATGCCACTATAATATCTAGTCTAACTGAAAAAGAAGAAGAATGCTGCTATAATATCTACAGCCCACCCGTAAAAGAAGAGCATGCCACCCAGAAAACTCACCAAGCTCCAGCTCAAGCACCTACTAATACCAGTAAATCACTTTCAATGGCAGAGCTCTGTGTAATTTCATATTAATTTCATACCACTTTAAACTCAAGTTAGCTAACTAACCACTAAATATACATTGTAATGTTAAAGCTTCCTTTTTTTTCTATTGTTTTAAAATCTGTAAATGACCCACTTGTTTTTTTAAAATTTCCTTCTTTAAGAAATTAATTAATGTTTTCTACTTTAAACTATATCACTGCATCATATCTCTAGTTATATTTTTATCACAGTTTTTAATATTTGTTATATTATATTTATTTTATGATATGCTGACACTTTGAAACAGTGAACACTAAATTTCAATATTTCAAGAAGAGATTAATTAAAACCTCTTCACGTAATTATTTATAATTTTATTTCTGCGCTGTTTTGAAACCCTCTTATGAAAATAGTAATGACTCACTCGTTATTATTTAATATTTTTTGATAATTATTTGATTGTAAATTTTGCAACGTGGCTTGTGTTAGTGGGAGATTAATTTTAAATACTAAGAAATAGACTAACCTTGATAAATATTTATAAGTATATTTGCTATTTAAGTTATTTATTAAACCCCTTCAAATATACTTTCCCTCCTTTTAAGTACTAGTCATTTGATCAATAACAAAATTAGATTGAGCTGGAACAGCAAAGATTATCTGTAATTATTCCCATCTATAGCATATATTTTATCATGCTACCTACGAGTTGGCTTCTATTTGATTAAGCTAATGAGCTATTGTTCTTGCCTATAGAATATTAAATTTTATAAAATTCTTTGCTTGGCGGATGTGATTCATTCACTTAGATATTTTCTCGTTTTGTTGCCACGCATATTTACGTCTTTAAGATGGAGCCTCGGTTAAGCCAGCACATCTTCCTCCCATAGGGTAGAGCAGTTGCGAAGCCTGAGTGTAAGGCCAGGTCAGCACGTAAGTCCCCCGCCTTTCTTGAACTATTTGTTCCATTCTCATGCAGCATAACGATCGGTTTCAGGGTACCGGCGTTGGTCGCAGAAATCCTTGATCTACCAATCCATCCGCAGAGCAACTTTACTATTGTATTGCTGATGCTGTAGGACATTAGTACATCCAGAGCAGCCAACTCTATCTCCCTACTTCATTTCTTTCAGCCATTGTCTGAGATACTCTTAAAAGCCCAGTCAATCTAAGTTATTGTAGCCCATTTTAGGCTAAATAAATAAATATAAACAGACGAGAAATGTCCACAGTAAGTGTTGACCAAGGTTTAGTTTAATTACTGGTATTCAGCCACACATTAAAAGGAGTTGGCATATGTTCCACTATAGACATTTACCCGCTTATATAAATTCGTATGAATATTTGTATTCAAATTGTAACACAGCAAAGCAATCTATGGCTATTATGAATTCATAAGATGAATAACTGTTGCATTCATCTTACTTAAATGTAATAATTATTTATTAATCTGATAAAAGAATCTGTCCGAAGAGCATACCTAAAAACTCTTCAGCCATTAAATGCCTGCGTGCATTTTCAAGTTATGTAATTTGTGATATATATTTTGGATAAAACTCTTATTATTGGAGAAATTAAAACTTTAGTAAATTAACCTAGTCCACTCTCAGTTTCATTATTCAATCCAATTCTCATTATTGATATTATGTTTATAGAATCTAATCATTATTAAAGTCTCCATTTAAGTTAGTTATTCGTTAGGGGCGATCAATTAGTAATTTTAATTACAAGTCTCATTGTTTCTCCCTGACCTATGTCAGCCGTGAATAAAGGAGTATGTTACATGTAATTTCAAGGTGGTCATTCATAGGGTCTTGAGTCTTGGAGTACTGGCTTATGAGTTGAAGTATGGTCGGACTCAGGATGTCACAATCCTAGTCTGGTCAGCTTCGGTCTCTTTTGCTTGGACTCTGAATTTTGTTATGCGAATGTACAAACTTGACCATTACACTATGGTTATTTCAATTCCAAAAAAAAATCAAACAACATTGATTTTAGCCTCTGGATATGCACACAGAAGTATCACATTTTAGTCATATGTGCCTTGAAATAAAAATGTTTAAAATTGAAAAAATTTAAGAAATAGTTCACTTTGACTTTTGAGTTGTTATCACTTTCCAATTTGAAAAAAATTAAACTGTAAAGTTAATTTGAAAAATAAACACATTTTTGTATTATGCATTATTTCAAAACTTTAATTAATAGAAAACTGGAATACATATTGAATGGAACTAGATAATAACATAATTTAGTTTACTGCAGATGGTATTATCAGTGCAAAATTTAATTTCATGCAAATACTTTTATATAGAGGATCCAAACTATTTATTTAATTTTTTCTATCATAGATATTACATTTTTTTTTAAAGCTGTGTAAAATAAATTTCAATAATTATTAAGATCTAAGAATATAGAAAAAAAAATAATAATAAATTTGCTAACATTATTTATCAAACTTTTTTTTTTTTTAGCAATTCCACATTATTAAATTTCTCTAATTTTACACCCACCCCCCCTTTTATAACGTAAAACATTTTTTTTATCTCATAAATATTAAATAAATTTTTTAAAACTAAGTAAAAAAACTTAACTATTTGTAAACCCACAACTAAAATATTAAAGTAGAATCACCTTTTGGTATGAACATTACACAAAACATTATTGCAACATTATAAGTTCAATGATCTATCATTAGTGCACCCAGGTACATATGCATTGCAATTAACTGATTAAAAGAATGATAGATAGCATGTGCATATGTATGCATGTACATGCAATTAACTGAATTTAAAGATTATTTTCAACAAATTTATAGCATATGCCCAATATATATGAAGCTATTTTCCTTAATGACTTCAACATTATGGAGAAAAAGCAAAATTTATTTAAAAATACATGTATAGATACTGTATATAAAAATTATTAATATATGGATAAACTTTCCAATTGAGAACAAGATTTTTTTTAAAAAAAAACATGTATATATTTTTCTTTTTATGGATGATGAACAAAATATAAGAAGAGGAAAAATGAATATTATTAAAATTAATACATTTGGGTTACCTTAAAAACAACTATTATTTTCTAACATGAAAAATAATTATTATTTCAGTTGGTAAAGGTGTCCCTTTAATAAGACTAATTTGATAACAAGGAAAATAATTTTTAAAATAAAAAAAACTTTTCAAGGCTTTTTGTTTCATGATTGAAAAAAAGTACATACATTTATTATCTACAAAGTTCAGTAAACTACAAAGTAACTTATAATCATTATCAGAGTTTTTTATTTGCCCAAAAAGATATACACATATAATCTGGAAATACACAAGACAGAGAATCCTGTTGACTAAGGGTATATAAATTGTTAGGGATTCCCCCCCCCCTTTAAATGCTAAGAATTATGAATAATATTTTATAAATTTAAACTTAATAAATAACATTTAATAAAATTATTACTCCATTAATTAATCAATTTTCTTTACAAATATGATCCACTAATTTCAATATATTGTAATGCTAGTGAGATATATGTTCTAAACATATATATATATATTGTACCGGTCCATACTCCCTTGCAGATTTCTAATCCTAATCTTGCACCGAGCATGAAGTGACCAAGTTTTAACAGGGAAAGAAATGGATATCAATTTAGCCGATTATCTGTACTCATATATATTGGTACTTCTGGCTAAACTGATAGAAAGAATGAATTGACAGGACTCTGCCAGTTAAAAACACCCTTTAGTTGATATCTTACTCGAATGCCCGAATGTTTTGAAACCTATGGTAAGTACACACCTTTGAAAAGTCTATTTACAGATAGCTTTTGCACGCCATTTCTAGAAAAGAATAAAAATGAATTCCCCCCCTCCTAGAAGGGTGTGCAATACCACAAGTTCAGCGGAAGCATGAGAATAAGATTTAACACCCCAGTAGAGTGATATCCCGTGTGGCTAGCTCAGTCACTCTACATCTAGGGTCTTCAATAGGTAAGTTAAATGATTATTACAGGTACATGGTTGATAAGGAAGGAATACATTTTATCAAATAAATAATAATACGAAAACGAAACAAGTTTAATATTATAATTAAATATTTATTTAATCCCAAATACCCACCACTGTTTCATACTTAAAATGATATAAAAACAAATAAATGAATTATTATCACAACCCATATATATATATTTGATTCTTTTAAATAGATAAATATATAAATATAATTTAAAGGAATATGAAAATAGATAAACCCCTAAAGCTATTTACAATACAATGTTTCATAAAGAATGTAAGTGGTCTGATCCTTTTTTACCCTGTAGAAATAAGTTATACTTTGTGTGATTTGATATACACATGTTTTAAGATAAGAGATTTTCAGTTATACAGGCATGCACTTTTACTCAGGACTTTGTTTCAAAAATATATTTATTAATTACTTTGTGTACAAATTAGAAAGGATAATTACAAAGTTAAATGAGGTTATGCTAAGTTCTGAAAGTTCTTATGAGTGGTTTAGTAGGCCAGCATGTTTGTTGTTCTGTTGTTATTAGTAGGGAGGGTGAATAGGTTCCAGGTGTCCTCAAAGGATTTTTTGGGCGAGATGAGCTCATCTCTTTTCCTGATTTTCTTTATTGTTTTGCAGAACAACAGATCTGGGTCCAGGTGGGGCAGTTCCATTACCAACTTGCAATGTACTACCCAGATTGCATAGAGAATGAAAATGGATAGTCTAATGGCAGCAAATGTTCCGGTATGGATCGCTTTTATGGGCAAGAGAATTAGGTCCGGTCTGATATAGGAGTTGGTAAAGACTATATCTCTGATTGTTTTAATGTTTGGACAGCGATATATGAAGTGCTCAATGGTTTCCTCTTCATGAGAACATAAACTGCACGTTGGATCAATGTTGGAGTTACCTCTTTGGTAAGATAGGAACCAATTTGTGGGAAGCGCGCTAAGGTTAATTTTGATGATGAAGTCCAGATACTGGGGCTCCAGACCCCATCTTTTAAAGTGGGTAATTAATTTTTGTTTTGTGATGTTGAGGCTACTTTCAGGAGGTTGTGGATGTGGGTTGATTAGGTGGTACACATCCAACAAGATGATTTTAATGTTGAGATTGGTGTCCATGATTGGTTTGTATTGACTTAGAAGATTGATAAGGGACGATATCCATGGCATTTTCCCTGGTGGGGGTCGATCTGTTGGGGAAATCTTTTCAGTGATGTTGTTATAGCCAAAGAAATGTATCAGATTATGTAGCGTGTTGTGTGTTTGTTGGAGGATGGCTGCTTGAATAGAGTGGAAAGACAAGCCATTGAACCTCTGAGGCAGCTGGATTTGTCGGAGGCTGATGGCCACAGTCTTCCCTCTCCAGAAGAGTTTGGTGCATAGGTGATTAATTTTGTTCTGAATCTGTTTGGTTAGTTTGATGAAGGGCAGGTAATATGTAATTTTTGGTAATATTGTCATATTCAGAAGGCCTACCTTTCCATATAGTGAGAGAGAGACTCTAGAGAGAGATGTGATGTGCTCTGTTGTTTGAAGGGTACCGTCCTGTATTTCTCTGGCCATTGCCACTGATGATTTGAAGATGGGAAACCTCAAGAATCTTTGTGGTTTGGCAGTATAGGTAGATGGTATTTGTTTTCCTAACTTTATCTGCCAGATAGCTGATTTGTTGTGATTTATTTGTAAATGATATTTTGCAGAATATCGATTTGAAATGGATTGTAGTTGGGGAAGGTAATTTATGGTAGGTAGAACAATCATTATGTCATCTATGTAGGCAAATGAGTTTAGGTGTTTATTGATGGATGGAACGAATATGCCCGGTAGATTTTTTTCCAATATCCATCAGTAGAGGATTTATGTATGCTGTGAAGCATAGAGCACTGAGGGGGGAACCTTGAGAGAAATATTTAAAAGGTTTGAAGCCTGGTGTGAGTTTGCCATCCAGTGAGACCAAGATTTCTCTGTTGCTTAATAGATTACTGATTATTTGTATAATGCTGACTGGAACATCATACTCAGCCAGCAGATTCAGCAGGATGTCTATGTGCACTGAATCAAAAGCCACAGTGATATCCAGCTGGACAGCAATGGGTTTAGATTTCTTTTGTATTCTGATATAAGCAATGAGAGCCATAACGTTAGCCATAGCATGTGAGGTGTAGGAGCCTTTTTTCCCATATTGATTAGGAGAAATGTGTTTAAGGACTATAAGTTGAATTTGATCCTTGATGACTGACTCCATTATCTTGATCAGCAATGGGGTCATGGAGATTGGTCGAATACTGGTTAGATCAGTGAGTGATTTTTGTTTTTTCAAAAAAAGCACTAGTGCCACCGGATACAGATCAGCTATATTTCTGTGCCCAGTAGCTAAGTATTCAATCATTTTGACCATGATGGGAATCGTAAACTGACTTAGGTGATTTAATAGAAACTTAGGTCTGCCATGTAGACCTGGATGAATGCTATCTGGGAGAGACATAAGAGACATAAGTTTTCTTTTAAGTAGAGCTTCTGTGATGCCATGCTCGCCTGGATTTCTGGCTTCCAGCCAGTCTGGTTCAGAAGGAGGACTATCCACTTGCATAAGTTGTTGATGATGCTGAGTGATGAGTAACATCATAAAATAACCTACGAGTATGTTGCTGTTACTGGTAATTGATGATGGGGTAACTTGTTGTCTATTTGTCCCTAGAGCCCATCTGAGGTACCCTCTTGTCCAACAATGTTGTTGAGACAAGAAGAATTTAGACCTGATGGATATATATTCTGCGAGTGATTTTTGTTTAATACGGTAAAGGTTTTTAAGTGATAAGATGACTTCTATATTGAAAGGATTCTGTTGCACCATTTGTAGTTGATTTTCAATGTCTGTGAGGTCTCTGAGTAGGCTATTTGGGCCTTTAATTTTCCTGGTGTGATGGTTTAGAATGGATTGGAGAATATTGATATATGTGAACCAGGCTTCTTCAGCTGGAAGGGAAAGGATGTTGATATTTCAGAAATAGATGTAGGCCTCAGAAACTATGGCTTCTGTCATGCTGGACTTTGTGACCATACGCATAGTTCTGCCGGGTACCGCAGCAGGCATTAGAGCCACAATAGCTTCTAGATGGATAACTAGTGCCATATGATCTGAGAAAGAGACAGGAACCAAAGCTGCATCAATATAAAAGTGGAGGTCTGCTGTATAGTATATCAGGTCAATCAGGGATCTTCGAGTTCTGGTGTAAAAGGAAAAGGCACTTGGGGGGAAGAAGCCCTCTCTGCACATCAGTCTTCATTTTAAGTGATGGACGAATCTAGTGTTAAAGTTTTGGTATGTGGTATTGAAATCTCCCAAGAGGATTGTTTGACTGGTTCTGTTGCTGATGATGGCATTTAGCATACGGATTATGTTGTAATATTGAGTTGTGTCATTGGCCGTGTACACATAGGCAATGATAATGGGGTAGCCCCAGTAGTCAATCTCAAGGATAATCATGTTGTTGTCTAACAGTAGAAGATTAAAGCTATTGGGGTGTATTGCATTATTAACCAGGATGCCAACTCCTCTAGAAGCCGAGGAGCCAATAGAAAATCTGGTATAACCTGATGATGAAAGCAGTGCTAGGATTTTATGATCAGTGTTCTGATGGTATTTAGTCTCTCCCATAAGGAATATATGCGGGGAGTTGAGGGCAATCCAATTTTTAATAGCATAGGCTCTACCCAATGAGTTGAAGCCCGGACATTGACTCCAGCGATTTTACAGTTCATAACAATCTAGTTTTATGTCTCTTCAACCAGAAGCTCTGAGTCAGTGGATGAATCATCCCAACCAATGTCATCTAGGTCTTCTGCAGCATCCACTTTTTCAGGGGGCACCTGAGAAAGAGAGGAAAGGGTCAGTAGAAATTCTAGGCAGTCGTTTAAAATTGAAACGGGGGTATAATTTGTTGGGGTGTCTTCCAATGGTTCCAGGTGATTGGATGTTGAAGGATCCATAGTTTCCTTCTTCTTTTCAGAAGATTTGAGATGTTTAGCTGGGGTTAGATCTGTTGTTTGATTGTTGGAGGGAGGTTATAAATAATTTGGAGGTTGAGCGTTCTCTTCATCTGAGCTGGAATTGTCTGAGAGGATCGACTTTCTTTTGTGTATATTATTAGTTTGATTTGCAATTGCAGATATATCTATAGTGTTTTGATGTTTTGCTTTCGATTTACCGTCTTTGTTAGGTTTTTTGACTGTCAAAAGTCTTTGCAAGTTGTTGTTTTCCTGGTTTTCATTGAGCTCTGAGCAATGTTCTGATGGCAGTGACCGTTGAGTAGCTAGAGACCGATTGTCCATTAAACTGTTTGTTTGCAGACTCTTCTTTATTGTTTTTTGGGATTGCAGGGATGTTTTGTGAGTAGTCTGTGATTGTTTTGATTGCCTTTTTTGGACAGAGAAGGAACCAATGGATCTAACTGTTGTGATAACAAAGATTTTTGCTGGATGAAGGTGGATTTGGGTTTTATAATGGTATAGTTGCTATCTTCAAGGTCTATTGGGTTTGAGAGGTCCTTGCCTTCCTCTGTGTCAAGGTCAGTTTTATTAAGATGAGTGATGGCCTTATGAACTTGTTGTGTGAGATTTTGGTCAACAAGATCATCCCAGAGGTTTGTATCAACTTCTATCTCCATTTGTTCTTGAGTAGTATTGGTTTGTAATGATGCATTGGTGATTGTGATATTTGAAGATGTTTTTCCAGGTTTGTTTGGAATTTTTGTTGAGGTTTGGGTGATATGGACCTGGGTAAAGTCATTCTTTGTGGTAGGATTAGGTGTTGCTTGATTGATGTGAGTTGATGTAAACCCTGGATTGCTAGATTTCCCACTGCAATGATGTATTTTATTTTTTTAAAGCCACAATGGTTGCAAATTTGAGCCGTGCAATCTTTTATGAGATGTGACCTTTGGAGGCAGTAGAAACATTGGGGCCATACCCCTCGAAATGATAAAACCAATGGTAATTTTTCCGGATAGTGTAACTGGTCTGTTCATGTCAATGTAGCACAATATATGATTCCCTAACGCTTTAAAGTTAGATCTAAAATTCATTCTGTCCGCTCAGGTTTTGAACTCAATGCCCACATAACGGTCATTGGGATGGGTTAGAATCTTGTGAATTCCTTTTCCAAGTTGCTGCTGGTTGATGAGGGCATAGAGTTGATCCATGGGAAACTTGAAGAGAGAACAATTTTGATTTGTAATCGCTAGTATTAGCGATTTGTCATTATAGTAGTTTAAGAATGACTTATAAAGAATGTTTGGAATGGTTTTATTGAAATTGTTAGTGATCGTTTGGTATATTTCATTTAGATTATTGAAATCTATTGTATCATAATCAGAAGCACTATAGTTAAGTTCTGAGTGCTGTTCTACCTCATAATCTGTTAGATCTAAAAGGAGTTCACGTGAATTGGCTACCATTACCATAACATTTTCAGTATTATTTACGGTTTTGCTTAAACCCACAGCGTTAGCATACAATAATGTTTTTTTTTTAATTTGCCGATTGTAAGAGGTTTTTTTCATTGGAGTTAGATAAATTTGTTATTATATCATCTGTAGGGTAATTAGTATCATGTAATTGAGTGTGTGTATCTTTGGGATTATGTTGCAGTTGTTTAAAATTTATTTTAAAATCTCTCTGTTTGCCATTAGAAGCATTTTTGCTGGCCCCTAGCGGATTAGAGAAGTTTTCACTATAATTGTTTTGACGGTTATTCTTATTTGTCACTACGTAATTATTTTCTCTTTTGTTTGAAGCATTAGAAGATTGAAAACTGGGATTATATTTCATGAATATATCCTCGGCAGAAATCTGTGGCAGATATGGGTATTGTTATGTTTTTCTGCATTTTTTGTGGTGATATTTACAGTTTGACCGCAGGCTATTTGGCCGTTTGTACTAGAATTTGGGTCGTAGTGATTATTTTTTGAAGCTATTTGGATATTAAATGATATTGAAGGTTCATTATTATGCAGTGAAAGAGTTTTGGACCATTTGGGTTGACAATCTTTGCCATTTGAATTTAATATTGAGTTTAAAACATCGTGGGAATTGTCCACCATATTTGCTTTATTTTCAAATGTTAGAGTTTGTTTACTTTGACTATAATTAATGTAATTATCACTCTCCATTGTAACTAACGGAAAGATAAAGGCTTACCTAAAGTTAAAGGCTTACCTAACATTTGGAGCTTAAGATTAGAGCTTCCACTCCCTTTCTTTTCTCACGAATTGAAAATTAGTTTGAGCTTCTAATGGATGTCAGAACTGGTCATATAATAAAAAAAAACCAACTTTGCATAAGTATATTTGCACTATGAAATATTTCACTAATTTCATATTTTTCAACATGTCAATAAGGTTGCGTAGTTCAGATACCACATAGTACTCAACATGAGGTACTGTATCTATTTGCCTATTACAATAAATTCTTATACATTTATATACATGCAGCACAATTATACACTTACTACTATTCTAAATATAAAGTTATTAGAGGACTTGCAACAGGGAATCTATAATAAATAAATCCCTTCTTGCATGCATCATGAGATGCAGCAGTGACAAAAAAATAACTTAAAAGAATATACAGATAAATATATTTTTAATACTCAACATAAGGTATCATATTTACCAAATATTTAAAGCGTATGTGCGCATATACACACGTGTATATTTATGTATGAAAAATTTCAGGAGTAATGACAAGAGGGAAAATGAATAGCAACAAAAAGAATCTAATTGCAAACTCTGTTGAAAATACTAGAATTTGAAATAGAAAAATTGACTCAAAAGATTTAAGTAAAAGCTTTATCATTTATGCCCATAATAACCGTAAATTCAATATACATATGTGAGAGACAACTCTCTCTTTTTTAAATGATTAATAATAATAAAAAATAATAATATATTTAATTGGAAATATCAGAGTTAATTATTTCAATATTAATAAAATATTTGTAAAATAAAAGAAACTTATGTAGGTGTCTTCATTTTCTATGGACTGGGCTCAGCTCTGAGTGGCTTCAAGTCAACTGTTTGGGCGGTGAGGATTACATCTCATTCAGGCATAGGCAAGATAGCATTAGTCATCATCATGGGCGGCTGGAACTGGCATGATCACATCTTGGCGGTTTGGGAAAAAGAAAGGGCGGTGCACCGACTGGTTGTCTACCCCACGGTCATTTTACTGGACTCTCTGGTAGATTGATTCATATTTTCTCTGTTTGTATATGATAATAATTTTTATTAAATGTTCATTTGCTATCTTGACTGGTTCATTAAATCCCTAAGAAATCATTAGTTCTTAAAAAAATTGTATAATGGATTTCTTAAAAAATGTCAGCAGTAGTCTTGTCCATAAATTAATCTCTAAGTAGCTGGTTGATTGGAGAATTCTGGAACCAAAGTAGTAAATTACTTGAGTGCCCAAGAAAGAATAAAATCCCACAGCACTGACTAAAACTTATCAAAACTACTTATAAGAACCAATTCAGATAGCCCTCTGAGAAGTATGAATCAGCCAATCCTTTTAATTTACCTTATCACTTAGATTATAACATTTCTTTCTATTTTTCTGATTAAATTTCTACATTTTAGAGTTTAATATAATGACTTTTCCATCTTGAATAACCCAGACCACTTGCTTACAAAATCAATTCAACTTTTTAAAATGATAACAGTTTAATTATAGCATTATCAAACATTTTGCTTTTGATCAGATTTTTGCAAAAGCAATTAACATTCTTTGCTTACAGAATAAAATTACAATCTTTAGAAAAGTAATTTAAAAAAATGAAAAATATATACAGTATGTTGAAACAATTATTTTAATTATTTATTTTATGAATATGTTCCAACAATGTGATCTATTTGTTTAATAAAGTTTGCTTTTCTCTATTTGAATTTTTCAGAGAACAGCAAAATAAATAAAATGATATATATTGAAAATATACAAAACAACAAAAAATACATCAGTTTTTTATATGTGTATTTGTGTACAATATTTTAAATTTGTGTGTGTGGGTATTTTAATGCTCAGACCCAACTTCCATTATTAATGTAGCACATTTATATATTTGTTGTGCCTAATATGTAAAAATCTATATATGTATCTGCTGTAACATTATTTACAGCAGATTTTGTGCAAGGCCATCTGATAATGCCTGGAACAATATCTGTGTTACATGTGTTAAATAACTAAATAAATTGTCAAACAAATCAAATAAATGATAATAATCAAAAAAATAATACATTTAAGAAGTAGATTTGAAAACGTAATGTTGGAAAATAAAAAAAATGCATTATATATTTTGGTTGTCATCTGATCCTTCATGTCAGCCACTAGAGGTGCTATTTCTAGCTAAATTTCTAGAAATATGCCATTTCTGTGGCTTCACCCAAGCCTTTAAGCTTTCTTTCTAAAATAAATCCTAGAAAGATTGTTAACTCAGAGTTAAGTCTACTTTCTACGCTAAAAGGTAGTGTTAACTCGGAGTTAAGTCTTCTTTCTACAATAAAATCTAGAAAGAGTGTTAACTCGGCTTAGCGGCTAATGGGGTGGCTTTTTCCGATGCTGAAAGCAGAGGAAAATGCCGTAGTTGTTTGTGTCATGCACTATATCATAATGCTGCGTTATGTACGTGATAGTGTCAAAATTATTTAAATTTTCATCGGTGCCTTTTTTAAAGATGAATTGATGTACTGTTACATTTTATCAATTTTAACAGTAGTGATTGTTCCTCATAAATTTGTATTCCTCCTAAATTTTTGATTAGGGTGAGGTAGCGTAAAATTTTAAAAATCACGCTTTGAGTCATGTTTTAGCGAGAAATTTTCCAAGACAAAAAAAGTATGGCTAATTCCCACAACAGAAAACTTAAAAAGATGGGAATTGCCAGACAGGGAAGCCGGCTCTGGAATATTATCTACAGCAGAAAAAAAGAAAAAAACATCCTGGTGCTGAAAGAAAAGATTGGATTGTGCGGCAAATATATGCAGATTTGAGGTCCAAAAACATCTGCCGACAGAAATGTTCACTTCGTAAAGGCAAGCTTGTTTGAGGGATTCTAAATGGCCTTCGTCAAATGTCAAAAATAAAAGAAGTAACTTCAATTTTTATTTAAACGTACATCCCTTCTTCTCCCGATAATTGTTGTCATTAGCAATCAAATGTAAAATAAAAGAAGTAACTCAAATTTTTATTTAAACATTGCCCCAAAAACCCCTCTTCTCCCAATAATTGTTGTCGTTGGCAATCAAACGGTCAAATAAAAGGAACGCCAATTATTCTTTAATCATATAGAAAAAAAACAAAAAACCCTCCCACTAATTGTCATCGGCAATCAAATGTAAACCAATCAAGGTAAGACAGTAAATTATTAGTTAAACATAACCTAAATTACTATTTGAACATACACCAAAAAAGACCTGCTCTTGTCAATCAAAATTAAAGAAACCTAGACTACTATTGTCCCATTGTCAAATCGAATATTATTTGGGAAAACCTAAATAATTTATAAACAAAAAAAAAAAAGAAAGTCAAATCGGTTTTCAATCAAATGGTAACCGATAAAAGTCACTTAAATTTTGATTTAAACATACACACAAACAAAAAAAATGCAAAACCCTTTCTCCCAATAATTGTTGTCGGCAATCAAATGTAAAAGATAAAAGGAACGTACAATTATTCTTTAATCATAAACAAAAATACCCTTCCCACTAATTGTTGTCGGCAATGAAATGTAAAGCACTAAAAATAAGGTAAACCGATTATTTTTTAAACATAACCCAAATTACTATTTGAATATACACCAAAAAAAAGACCCGCTCTTGTCAATAAAAATGAAAGAAAACCACAACAACTATTATTATCCCATTGTCAAAAATATTAGGTTTTGGGCAAACCAAAACCATAATTTATAAATGAAAAAAAAAAGAAAGTCAAAACCGTTGTCAATCAAATATAACCAATAAAAGGAACTTCAATTTTGATTTAAACATACACAAAAAAACAACCTCTTTAGCTCCCAATAATTGTTGTCAGCAATCAAATGTAAAATAAAAGGAAGGTAAATTAGTATTTAATCATCACTCAAAAACACCCACCCCTCTCACTAATTATTGTCAGCAATCAAATGTACACCATTACTAAAAGTAACGTAAACTATTCTTTAAACAGTTACACCCCTTCTCCCAATAATTGTTGTCTACAATCATACACACAAAAAACACCCCTCCCAATAACTAGTGTCGGCAATCAAATGTAAACCAATCAAAGTAAGACCGCAATTAATCTACACCAAAAAACACCCGCTCTTGTCAATAAAAATTAAACCAAACACCAACTATTATTGTCCCATTGTCAAAAATATTTATTTGTAGAACCAAAACCATAATTTATAAATGAAAGGAAGTCAAATCGGTCATCAATCAAATGTAAACTGATAAAAGTAAAGGTTTTAATTTTTATTTAAACATACACACACACGCAAAAAAAACAACACTTCTTCCAATAATTGTTGTCAGCAATCAAATGTAAACCTATCAAAGTAACGTAAATTATTATTTAATCATACACAAAAAAAAACCCTCCCACTAATTGTTGTCGGCAATCAAATGTAAACCTATCAAAGTAATGTAAATTATTATTTAAAAATCCATCAAAAAAACCCGTTCTCTTTTGAATTTTGTCAATCCAATTTTACAAAAACAGTAATACTATTTTTTAAAAAAAACACAAATTACTATTTGAACACACACCAAAAAGACCCTTTGGTAAAAAAAAAAAATTAAAAAAAAACAACTATTATTATCCCATCGACAAAAATATTATTTGGAAAAAATAATTCAGAAACGAAAGAAAGTAAACTTTGTAAACAAACCAAAAAAAGTCAATATTAATAGAGAATCGCTAGCCTGGAAACATTATATTAATGTGTTTTTTGGTTAGAAATCATGCTCTAGTAGCTGACACGAAGGATCAGATGACAACCTATATTTTTTTAAAATAGTCTAAAGCTTTTTATTGAGAACAGATAAGGGAAAAAATTAGAAGAAAAAAGATTTAAAAACATTCTCCTTCTTATAAATTAAAATAAGTTAAAAGAATAAATGTCTAAAAATAAATCTTAAGTGAAAAATCTAAAATAAAAAAGATTAATTAATGAAAAAAAACTTTTTGAATTCCAGTAAGATTCCTAGCTGATGAGGAAATTGAATTAATTACAAACTAAGTAAACTATCTCATTGGCATAAATGTGATGAGATAGATTAATCTAGGAAAAAAGATTAGATTAAAGAAAATGTAAAATTAATTATAAAATAGATTTAAGTTTAGATAAAAACTAAACAATGGGAGAGAAAAGTATAAAAGTTGCAGCTGTCTATTGTTATTCATTTCACTCTTCCATCCTTAAATTATTCTGGTCTTCATTCTGTTACCCAGTGCTTGATTTATTTAGTTGTCCAGAGATTAAGCCAACAAACCTCACATGGTCACCATTTCCTATGCTTGCTCATAACTGTTATTAAAACAGGCAAACTCTCTATATGTATTACCACTCAGTGCAAGCCAGAGTTATGCCAGAAGGCTTGTGTATAAAATTCCCAAACTAGTTTCTGGCTTGTAGCCTTTGTCAGTATGGAGCCTTGGATCTGACAGCATTGCACCTAGATCTTAGGATCTATTGCAACCCTCCAGCAGCCACCTTTTATCTCTACTTAACTATAAAACTATGAGTCTTAAATTGAAAACACTATATTTTCAATCAAAGCTCATTAGCTTATATAGTCATATAGGTCTGAACTCAGTTCAGGACCTATACATTTTGGTGTCCTTAGTTCTTTAATAACCATAGCCACCACTACCATATTAAGCAGGATTGGTTTTAAGCCAATAAATATCACATGATCATCATTTCCAATGCTTGTTCTTAACTGTTATTACATATTGCCACTCAGTGCAAGCCAGAGTAAGCAATGGATGCCAGAAGGCTTGTGCATAAAATCCTCATCTAGTGCCTACTCATCCAATATCCCCAGACTAGTTTCTGGTTTGTGGCCTTCAGCAGTGAGGAGCAATACTGTGTGACAATATGTATAGAGAGTTTGCCTGTTTTAATAACAGTTATGAGCTAGCATAGGAAATTGTGATCATGTGATATTTATTGGCTTAAGACCAATCCTGCTTAATAGGATAGGGTTGGCTATGGTTATTAAAGAACCAACAACACCAAAATGAATAGGTACTGAACTGAGTTCAAACCTATATGACTATATAAGATGAGCTTGGATTGAAAGTATTAAAATAGTGTTTTCAATTTGACACTTAGTTTTGTAGTTAAGTACAGATAAAAGGTGGCTGCTGGAGGGTTGCATTAGAGCCTAAGATCTAGATGCAGTGCTTTCAGATCCAAGGCTCTTCACTGACAAAGGCCACAAGGCAGAAACTAGTCTGGGAATATTGGATAAGTAGACACTAGATGGGGATTTTATACACAAGCCTTCTGGCATCCATTGATTACTATGGCTTGCATTGAGTGGCAATACATATAGAGTTTGCCTGTTTTAATAACAGTTATGAGCAAATATAGGAAATGGTGATCATGTGATGTTTATTGGAACCAAGGATAGTGGTGGCTATGGTTATTAAACAACCAAAAACACTAAAATGTATAGGTCCTGAACTGAGTTCAGACCTATATGAGCTAATGAGCTTGGATTAAAAATATTATACGGTTTTCAATTTAAGACTCATAGGTTTGTAGTGAAGCAATCATTCTAGTCAGACTGAGCCTTATGTTTTCCTACCTAAAAAACTAACAATATACAAGAGTTCAAACCCAGCAATAATATTTAAATTATTAACAGTGCCAACATATATATTGTAACGATATATAAATATGCCATTACATTAATTTGAAATAAAAACTTTTAAGTTCGCAAATAAAAATAAATGTATTAAAAAAAAAACTAAACGCTAAAATTAAAATGTTTGTTAAACGTATATATATTCGCACAGATGCAAAACTTCAAAAATATTTTTTTTATAAATAAAAAAAAGTATTTGAATGTATTTTTTTATAAAAAAATACAAGATTTAAATATAAAAATATTTTAATAAAGAAATAACGTAAGTAAAATAAAAACAGGTATTAATTAATTCCTGTAATCTGTAAATGGAAATGATTGTTTATTAATTGAAAAGCAAGCTAGCCTTGGGGCTCTTGTGTAATTAAAAAGTCAGATGAAAATTAGATAAGAGAATAAAGAGAAATTAGTTTGACCAATAGAAGCACCAAGCCTCAGCCCAGACCCGAATGAAAAGGATGGATTAGTGACATTTTTTTGGTTGAATCTGTGTGGATACTATAAAAAGAGAAATACAGTTTTCCTGACAGTTTTTCGAGCTTGATTTGGTGAGACGAATGATAAGATGCATTTGTTGTTCTCTCTCACTTATTTTTAAAAAAATGAAAAGACTGTGATACCAGAATGGAACAAGCTAATGCTACCTCCAGAACATCAGAGCAGTCTTCCAATGGAGATGTCATCGGAATTAAAAACAGGAACCTGGACTCTTCTACTGTGAGCTATGAACTTTACAATTTAAAAAAATAATTAAGAACTTTCGTTCAAACTTTTAAGATTCAGCTAACCTAAATTTTAAAAAAACAACAAATCTTATCTGATTTTCAAATTGACAATTAATATTTAAATTATATATATCTGACTTATGTTTCAAATTAATTATAAATGTTCAAGATTTAAATATTTGCTTGCTAAAAGAAAAAAATCATTTCCATTTTATTAATTTTATTTGTATTAATATTTATTGTTTAAATTTTAAATGATGAAATTTAAGTTGGGTATGGACGTTGCATGGATTTGTTAGAGGTTAATTATGCTGCTGTTTCATATTCAACTGGAATATATAGGTCATTGGTGTCATTGCGGCATCTTATGATGAATGCTATTGGGCTTCTTGTATCCCTCTGCAATTGACGTTATCGATGACTTTGTATTTTCATCGGTTATGTTTATTCTGGAATGTTTTTAACCATGGAATCTATGCAGCCGATCTACACTCAACATTATAAAACAAATTTTATAAAATTCATCCGTGCGAACGTATCTAAATGTTAAATTTAAGTTGGGCGTGAATGGCTATATAGTTTCGTAAAGTTATATTAAGGGAGGGTAATCTTAGATTATTCATTTCATAGTTGAATTAGGTCAATGGATTGAATATATTTGTGTAATTAGTAGATGTAGTATGAGTTTCGCTATGTGCAGAATCGCTGTGTACACCACACCAACCCTTTGCCCATGGATGGGATTGTAAGTTGTTAAAAAGGACCATGGTCCCTTCCTATGGAGTTTTTATTTTATTGTTCTTCTTGCCATACAGATGTAACATTCCTGTATTGGTCAAAAGTCAATGTCTTCTCTAACTATACTGTTCAGATGTCCATTCCTGACAGTATAGTATATTTGTGCTGTTGTATTTCATGCTACCTTGAATACATAAATGTATCAGATGGATTGACGCCGGTTTGACTGCGAACTTTTGGCCTAAGGTTAAATAAGGGAAAGAATATTTTCTTTTCAAATGCAGATCTATGTAGTCTATTCATACTCGACCCTCTAAATAAAATATTAAACTCATTGCAATCTATTTAAAAGTAAAATTAAACGTTAATATAAAAATCTAAAATGTTAAATTTATTCCTCAAAATTTAAATGATTCAAAATTTATATGTGCGTAAATAAATGTTTGTTTGTTATTTACTGGCATTTATTCCTCAAAATTTAAATGATTCAAAATTTATATGTGCGTAAATAAATGTTTGTTTGTTAGTTACTGGCAGTGGCTTTTATTTTTCTTATATATACAAACTAAATAAGTTATTTCTTATCTCTGCGTCTCCATGAGCTAGTGACAATGGGTTAACGATGTAAATATTTAAATAAAGTGGAATCTTAACAGCGCGTATCTGCCTACTTTATAAATTTTTCTAGGCTCAAATGCCTAGATGGCGTCCTTGTTGTGCAGATTGCGGTTAGATTCAGTCTTCATTTCTTTTGGATCATTATAATATATATACAAACACTATTGTGACATATATATAATTTTTGATTCTGTTATTTTGTTACTTTTGAATATTTTAAGCTTATGTTTTTTTGTAAAAAAAAAAAAGAGAATTTGTTTAATCATATGAAGTTTATCATTTGTAAAAATGTATTTGCTTTTAATTTCAATTTTGTAAAAATTTAAAAGAAAAAAGATATAACCAAGATGGCAAGTTCAAATTAACCCATTGTGAACTTTTCTTTACTAATTAAATATTTTAAAAGCTCAACCTTCATTAATTAAAATATTATTTTCTTATCAAAGTTTTTTTATTTTAACTAAAAAATATTTCGCTAATGAAATATTGTTTCATTTATTTTAATTTAAATTCTTTCAAGCTGGAATGTGATTTGAACCTTATCATCTTCTTATATCTTGTTTTTAATTAAAAATGGGCTGTAATTTGTTAATTGGTTATCAGCCTCTGGGCAAATGAACCAAGGCATTCCTGTCATAGTTTGGAATATATAAATAAGGTAGATTGGAGATAAGAGGGATTTTTGTTTTGTTACTTTTCTTGTACCATTTCTCTTTGCTCGTGAGTTTAGATAATAAGAATATAGTGTAATAAAATGTCTGTTGAGTAGGGACCTGAATCATCTTTCCCCATGCTTCTCAAGACTGCCTCCAAAATGCTGCCATGGAGCTCCTGCCATGGAAGAATGCTGCCACCAATGAAGAAGAAGTAATGACCAAGATTGCTGACCACCAAGATAATCTCTGTAAACTAAAGTTCAAAGAATGAATCACCTAGCCATTGTGACATTGCCGAGGTAACAGTTCTATGCTTACCTATATCTATACTAATTAATGTTTTTTGTGATATATATTTATACATAATCTTTGCTTGTAAGATTCTCTATAATCCTACCTGATATATATATATATATATATGTAAATGCTTACATCTATTTAAGTTTAAATCCTACATTTTATTTAGGGTGGTAAAATTTACTATTATAATTATTTGCTATTTATTATTATATGTCATTTATATGCCAAGTGAAGTCAATTCCACAAGCCTATATTTTAAATTAGTCTTTTAAATCCCCAGTGCTTCATGGATATTTTAATTATTTTAAATTATTTGTTTTAAAGCCATTGCTCACTGAGTTGAGAACTAGTTAAATAATATGATTTCTGTTTCTAGGCAGATTATTATTATAATACTGCCATAAGTATATATTTATTGAATATCAATTCAATGTTATTCAAGAATGCTATTGCTTAAATTCCAGTTATGATATTTTAATTAATAATAACCATCATTTTTTAAAAATGTAATCATCATTTATATGTAGCGCCTTGAGCATTATACTATTAAATAATGCTTATTGATTCCAAATGCATGTTGGACCCGTTTAATGAAGAAAAATGTAATCATATGTCATTAAGACATTTATAATAGTTTTATATTTCAGCTATTTAATTTGGTTCAGTATACAAGTCATGCTGTTATGCCCGATTAAAATTTTATATTTAGGCCATTAGTTATTTTGACATCATTAAAGGACTATCATAGTTTCACAGTATTTCCAGCATAGGTCAGCCATCATCATTATTTGCTTTATCACAATTTGGGAATCATCAGAACTCTGAATCCTCCATCTTCACTTAGTATGTTTTAGCTGGCATCGTAAATGCCCTAGGACACCTTCGGAAAGAGTAGTGAAAGCTCTGCATGGGTAACCTATGTGGACCATTTCATCTCCCTACCTTTCTCCTCTCCAGGTATAGCCCACCAGAAGAATGGGTGTATCATTTCTCTCACATAAATGTTGAAGCACCTCCTCAGCCAAATATGGGCCAAATTTTATATTTGCTGCCTCATGCTAGCACCGCCATTTATTATACTATTTTAGAATCATGCCTAAAACTAATCAGTAAGCCATAATGCTGTGATATAACTAACCCATTTTGTTATTTATTAATGTATTTATATTTGGAATGTCATGAAAAGCTTGCATTAAGCAATTTCCTTTAGAAGAGTGGTTCCCATGTGCATAAATAATTTCTCCTTATTTTATTTTATAATTCAAGAATTGAAATATAACGTTTGTCATATTGAATATGAAAATATTTGTATATTCAAAATCAGTTTTATAACTTTGTTGTTCAATAATTAATAAATGTAATGGATGTCAGAGATCAATTTACCTGGCATCATAGTTACATATATGTAGATTACTTGTGTCATCGAAGTGGCATCGATCATAGTTTGTTAAATACATGATATTAATTTATTCAAACATTAAAGTGTTCCATTGTAAATTCCTTTGTCTAGGTCATTATTTAATCGTATGTTAAAATAGCATTTCTCTTCTTAATCCCATTATGTAAACTTTTAACCAAACATTGGCATATAAATAAACCGCACTATATATGTATTAGTGTGACATCCCATAATGATCACCGATCTAAGCATAATGAAACTATTCTAGCGTGAACTCTGTAAATAATGTATGTTTAGAATAAATTGTTTTTATATAATATTAAATTAAAGTATCTTTTAATCCTATCCAGAGTTAAAATCTTTATTTTGGTTAGTCTTTAAAAATGAAAAGGTTTTATATAATTATGTATTATTTTAATTCTTAAATCTCATTCTGGAATTCATCCTCAACAGTCCTAATTCGAGTCTCATGTCTCTTTACCACTGTCCTACATCAGGTACAGTAGTTAAGTAGAGATAATAGGTGGCTGCTGGAGAGTTGCATTAAATCCTAAGATCTAGTTGCAGTGCTCTCAGATCTAAGGCTCCTCACTATGTATGTACATACATAGTCTGGGAATATTGGATGAGTAGGCACTAGATGGGGATTTTATGCATCCATTGATTAAGAAAGAACTATAGACATAACTGCAGTGATATAGTTTTAAATTAGGAAAATATTAATTCATTTTCTTAATGAAAGCAATTTTAAAAAGCAAGTGGGTCATTTAAAGATTTTGACAAAATAAAAAAACTTTAGCATTTAAAAAAATGTACATATTTAGTGATTAATTAGCTAACTTGAATTTAAGAGTTTAAAGAGGTGGTATAGAATTAACATAAAATTAACACAGAGCTCTGCAGTTTAAGGGTAATTTACCCAATTATTAATACAGGTACTTGAGCTGGAATTTGGTGAGCTTTCTGGGTGGCTTGCAGCATCCTTTTCATGGTTAGGCTGTAGATCTTATGGCAGCATGCTGGTTATGACAGTATCGGATGGAAGTGAACCCATCGCCTCACTACAGTGACAGACAAGACTGACCCACTAGCCTGACATTTCAGTTCTAAAACTAACTTCGATTCTGATGGCAAACGCTATTCAAAATGGAGACTCTTTTTGTCAAGCTCAAAACATGGCCTATTTATATTTCATCTTATCAGCCTTAACACCTTTTAAGAAATTACTTTGCCTTAGGATTACACATTTTAATCAATTTTACTAAACATATAATTTGATTTTAAATATGCTGATAAGTTTCTGAGGTATTATAACTTTTCCTTAATTCTAAATTTTAATTAAATTTTCCAAAAGCATACAATTTTGATTTTAAATCTATCGATAAATTACTAAGGCATTATAGTTTTAACTTTTTTTATGACATTTGCTGTAAACAATTTTAATTAGTAAAGTCCCAAAATAGCTTAATTTTATCTGGCACAATTTCAATTAACCAGATTTTAAAATGACTTTTTAACTTGACCTAAAGTAGATGCGGTCGTTAATTACATTCTTGTTTACTGCAAAATCTGTTTCTAACCAAAACTTTTAATTCTAAAAAAAAAACATTTAATTTTAAAGAAAATTTTTCAACATATTTGAAATAAACCTTTTTACATATTTTAAATCAGCCTTATTTAAAATATTTTATATCTTTTAATATTTTAAATCAACATAATAGATTTAATGTTTTAAATCATGCCACCCTATATACATTATAAATATAGGTTGGATTATATATTATATATCCACATACAAATTAAAATAATAACTTTATTAATAAATTGACCCCTATCATTACTTAAAATAGTAAAAGTATTTTATTAAAATACTATGTGATACTAATAATAATATGTTATAATTCTATCAATCCTATCTAATTATAGTATTCTTTCATATGTAAATATATAATGCTGTTCAGACAGCCATGATAGAAAATTGTAGCTTTATTTTACATATCATATAATTGTTTAAATGAAGTTTGAATCTAGCACAGACAAGTGGGCTATTAAGTTGATGATGAAATGGCAAGGGGATTAGGAGGTACCCATTTCAATATGTACATGTAGTTTAAATGTCAATAATGAGTATCTATCATGTCAATAATTTAATAATTTACAATTACCAAACCCATGTACCAATGATAGATATCCATTTTGATGACATCATTATATACAAGATGATAGTAAAAAAAAATTTAATGAGATTGTTTTAACAAATTCGAATCTAACTGACTAAATTATATTTACATTTGACACATATATATACATAATGGTTGCAGTCCAATTCCAGTTGTTGCAGGTAGATTGGTATGAAGATCCCCCCTTTACTAAGTCATATGTAATTCCTATTATGATAGAAAAGTAGATTCACTCAGAGAGTTAATCGTTCATACTGAAAAATATCTAAGGTAACCAGTTAGTTAAACAAACAAACAACATATAACTTTGTTCTGTTGAAGTGTGTGTAATTAATATTCTATAACAAAATTCTTACCTCCAGTCTCAAATAATGATAATGAACAAAAGTCAAGTACTATGGGAGGAGAATAAATCTAAATTTTATTATGAAAAAAAATATTCAACTAAACTAAATATTTTCTCACTGCTCTCCTTGCACTTTCTTAAAGTAGACTGTTCCAAAACATTGAATAGAAAAAATTTACATTCATAAGAATAAAATAATAATAATAAAATAATAATGCATACATAGATGTTTGAAAATAAAAATCACAACATGTAACAAACATAATTTCCTTATTTTAAATTAGATTTGGTGAGTTGACAGAGTCCTTTGTGGGTTACAGTTCATGCATTTTAAACAATTTCCTTCCTGCAGATATACACTGCTCATAACAGCTTCAGCTGACTGTTGTTTTCCTCCTATTCATGTATAAACATTTCACGCTGGGTGAAAAATAATCCATTAGGTATTTTGAAGTAGACAATATAGATATTTAGACCCTCATGGTTAGTAGATCAATAATATTCATCAAAATATCAAATTACAAACCAATTTTTTTTAAAAAACTTGTTTTTTAATTATTATGACTATATGAATTTTATTTCAAAAGCAACGTTTCGACTATTTATTTCCTTATAGTCTTTTTCAAGCCACTAAAATATACAAAAAAATAACAAAATAAATTAAAACATAATATAAATCTAATATACAACATAAAAACATTACCTTCCTCTATTTAAAAAACTATAATTTAAACTTCTATTTAAACCACTCTGTTTAAATTATATTTAGATAAAATACCTTAAAACCAGTCTTATCATCTACAAAAATCAATTAGTCTTTTAAATTCCTTAATATAAAAAATTTTTCCTTTTTTTAAACTTACATTATAATTAATTATAGTTTCTAAAAGTTCTATTATTTGCAAACGATGTGACTAGTTTTATCTTTTATAAAATCAATTAGTTTTTTATTCATATATGGTTTAAATTCCTTAATATAAAAATTTTCCTTTATAAATCTTTCTTTATAATTAATTTTAAGGAATTTAAAAGACTAATTGATTTTTGTAGATGATAAGACTGGTTTTAAGGTATTTTATCTAAATATAATTTAAACAGAGTGGTTTAAATAGAAGTTTAAATTATAGTTTTTTAAATAGAGGAAGGTAATGTTTTTATGTTGTATATTAGATTTATATTATGTTTTAATTTATTTTGTTATTTTTTTGTATATTTTAGTGGCTTGAAAAAGACTATAAGGAAATAAATAGTCGAAACGTTGCTTTTGAAATAAAATTCATATAGTCATAATAATTAAAAAACAAGTTTTTTAAAGAAAATTGGTTTGTAATTTGATATTTTGATGAATATTGTTTATACTGACTATTTTTAAAGAAAAAAGAAGTTCAAGAATAAAGTTTATGCTAGATCAATAATCTCACCAACAATAATCAATTCCGTTAGTCAGACCCCATTGTATTAATTTAATATATAAAAATTTTAAGTTAATTGTGCGCAGTTCGCAGTTAAAAGAAAAAAAAATTATATGTAATAAAATAGATTTGTCTTAAAACTTGCTATGCTGGCTATATATATATAAATTTCTTCTTCTGGATTCTGATTTGTTTAGATGTCTTGTTTTAATTTCTCTGCTTTTCTTTTAGAAGTTTAAAACAATTTTGTATAAATTTATCAAATTACTTAAATTAACTCATTTATTCTATTTA
Source organism: Epiperipatus broadwayi (assembly GCA_028023455.1). Classification (NCBI taxonomy): domain Eukaryota; kingdom Metazoa; phylum Onychophora; class Udeonychophora; order Euonychophora; family Peripatidae; genus Epiperipatus; species Epiperipatus broadwayi. Next base: position 4,110,499 of record JAQFVV010006308.1, on the reverse strand, counting down.
GGTTAAAAGTTCTTATAGTTTCTTTCAATTTCATATTAAAATTATATTTATAAAAATTAATGTGACAGCCTCCATTTTATTTGGTGTTTGAAATCTCTTATTTAAATAAAGTTGGCTTTCTGTAGCGAATGTATAATTTTGAAGAAGAAAGATTTAAAATCACATTTGCTTTTATAGTCAATATCATTTCTGTTGCTGTATGTGTCTATTGTTGTGTAGATATTATCATAATAATTGATTCAAGAAATTATTTAACACATTATTATTTCATTCTTATACTAGGTTGCTTGGTAAAGTACTTGACCTTTGATCATTATCATGGCTAACCTATTCTAGTCTGCATCATTGTTTTATTCATATTTATGATGGACAACACATTTAGCACAAATTAAGTGTTTTATATATATATAATTCTTTTAATGTTTAATCTTACTCATTTTATAAACTGGGATTTTCTTCGCTTCATATATATATGTAGTATCTGGTTATGCATGACTTTTTATCAAATTACCTAATAAAGTACTAGTGTATTATGCCTATATATTGAAACAGTAAGATTTGCTTTACAAATCTTAGTTTCACCTTCTCCCCCTTCTTTCCTACCCTCATACCCTAGTTTAAACCCCAAGTTATCGTAGTGTGTTTGTACTGCTGCTTATATGCCGAAATCCCACCTAAATTAGATCACGAATGTATTAATGCTCATGGTATATATAATTTTAAAACCCTTACGTTAGTAATTTATAGATTGTAAGTATGTGCATGTATACATATTCATTTTAAAAAGTAGGTTATATAAGTAAATTAACACACAGACTGTGATAATATATTTAAAACTTAAATAAAATAATAGAGTTATTATTTAACATTACGTTTGTTTAAATCTATTTATTTTAGAAATTGTTTTCGTTTAGTTAAATAATATTTAACCGTAAATAGATTTAAACATTTGCAATTTAAAAATAAAATAATTTTTTTTTTAGATTCATAAAAAAAGTCACGCCATAAATTTTATGTAAAAGTTAAATGAGAGTTGGGAAGATAACAATAGGATTAATTAGTCAAATTTTGTAACATTTATTAATTAGTGGCTTAAATATTTTGCCATCAGATAAACAACAATTGTCCACTCAGGTATTTTTAATTAAAACATTGTTAAAATTAAAAGTTCTAATCTGAATATCTTAAAAGCAAAACTAATTATAAATCCCTGTTTTCAGATATTCAGATAAGATAAGTTAGCAGTTGTTATTTTGTATCTATTTTTGGCTTTATAGTGACTGCCATGGGGTAGTTCCATTGTATTCTGGTTTGGTATATATAGGGCCGATTTTATTAAGTGATCCTATGCTATAATATTGTAGTTGTTGTGCTATCATAGTCTATGCTATAATATTGTTGTTGTTGTGCTAAGAATTGTAGGCTATGCTATGCTTTGCTATTATTCAATTCTGCTATTGCTTATTCTTAGTCTGTGTTCAGCTTTAAATATATTGTGTTTTGATTACGCTTTATTGGTTGAATTTCTGTTTGATTAGTAGAATTACTTTGAGAAATATATTTTTATTAAAGCTGAAGTTTGCTGAGATTTTAAATTTATAAATTTATTACCAAGAAGCTAAAGTCAGCCCTATACCATTAGAGAAATTAGTAAATTACCAGCCTTTGCCTATTGACAGCAGAATGTCTGAGTAGACTAGCGGGAAGGCTCTTCCTTCTCGGATGGCCAGTCCTGCGGCATATACCATCAGATGTCCATACCCATTGTAAACTGCCATTGCTGCAAAAAATGTGTCGAATTTGATCATGGACCAAGAAGCTGCCACCTTAAAATCAATGCTGCCTAACTTCCATTAAAGCCTTCAGTTAAAGCAGACTGTCCAACTCATATGAGGTAATCTCAATTAACCCAAGAGCTCTTGTGTTGTATATTTCCTTTTTTTATGCTAGCTAAATTTAAATATATTTTTTTATTATAAAACTGTATAATTCTATAAAATATTTGTAATCTAACCTGTGTGCTTTTCTCTCTATCCTTGGGTTGATATTTTCTATTTTATATATTTGATAATTTATTTCTTTTATTATAGTAGTGTGCTTAAATAGTCATCAAACGAGCAAATTATTTTCTTCCCTTTTAGTAGTGTGCCACCATATTATTGTGAATTAATTTTATAATTGACCCCTTAATAAATGTCTTCTAAAATCACTTGTTTGAGGGCTACTCTATTTTATTAATCTCCAAAATAATATGTTTTCAAGAAAGATATATTTCACATTTTTTTTTATATAACGGGAGGATATGCGCGAAATTGATAAGTGAACTTTATAATTAGAGAAATGCATGACTACGTATAACCTTATGAATCCCCTTTTAATCATGCATTCCCCTCCATTTTTCTTACTTTCTCTAAATAACATATTATTGTATTTATAACACCATTTATGAACTGCAAAATTGAGGTTGAGAATGTGTGGACCATCTTTAAATTATTAGGAATTGGTTGAGCACCTTTACTCATTTAGTTACCCTTTCCATATATTTGTTTATGTTTATATTGTGTATTACTGGTGTAGGCATATGGAATGTTGAGATCTGCTTTGTTTCTATAGGGATTTATGGCTCAGACTTTTCCCTTTTTCTCCTCGCAGTTTCCAGATATTGTATGAGCTAGAAGCCATACCTGGAAATATTATGCTTAAGTCACCTAGCCATGGAGTTCATGATACAATTCCATACTCAGACTGTTTGTGACAAAACCTTCTACAGGGTCCTTTCATTTTATTATTTTATTTTATTTCACAAAACCATGGTTTTAACATATTGCACTCCATTCTATATATTGATCCTCCACTAGTACCACCATTCTCATTTAAATATTAAAATGATATTGTATTGAATTGCCCACATCTTAACCACTACCATGCCTGTAGCTCAATGAGTTTTCAATCACACTATTCTCAAAGTCAATACAAGTTCTTTTCTCAAATCTTAAATGTATAAATTAATTTAATCAAACACTTGTTATATTCGCCATAGGCCTCATATCTTTTGAAATTAGCCTTTCTTCACCCTATTGTATTTTGTTTAAGCTCATTATTATGATGTTATTGGGCATTGACCTGAGGTATAGAGTATGTAAATTAACAAGCCATTAATGTAAATGGCACTTATTAAATTTATTTCAAATATATATTTATCTTTTAATGAATTGACGGCATAGTCTGGCTTATTCAAACAATGTTATGTTATAATGTTAAGTTAATAAACTATATTTAAATTTTAATTAGTTTGAATATATTTATTTATTTTCTGCAATTCACACCATTACTCTGGCCTATTTCGCCTTTTATATATATATTCGTATCATCCATAGTCTTTAGTTAGTGAACCTAATGATGTATATATTGCTTCTCCCTGAGCACCGGCAAGAAACTACGCTATTAGTAATGTCAGATGCGTTATCAAGTAGGTGGCACTGTGGAGTAGAGACTTTAGATTTGAACTTGGGATTTCTGGGAGGCAACTCATACAGTGTTGAGTTTCATGTCTGGGGTTTGAATTCTGCAGTGTGTTAATGAGGTAGACGATTCTGACTGTTACAATATATATATGTGTGTGTGTGTGCATATCTAGACTCAAATTTGATAAGCAGTAAATTAGAACATATATTTCATATGCTGGCATATGACTGGACATAACTTAACATTACAGGTAGTTAAAGGTTGGTATGGGTACAGTTATAATTCACCCTCACAAAAGGTTTATCTTTTTATTACTTTTCTCAAATAATACATAGGATTTTTTTGGATAATACTTTTTTTTTAAATTGCTCAACCATGTTTTAGCTTTAGTAATTAATAGAACCCAGATAGTGTTGCTTAATAAATTTTGGTTACCTAAATTTCTATCCAAGGCTATCATATACAATATCCCCAGACTAGTTTCTAAGTTATAGCTTTCAGAAGTTTGAATCTGGGAACAATGCACCTGAATCTTTTGGATTTAATGCATCTTTGCAGCCAACTTTTATTTCTTTGTTTTATTATCAAGCTAGCATCCCAAACTGAAAAACATATTTATGGTTTCAATCTAAACCAACTTGTTTGTAAAGTTATATAGATCTGAAAAACAGTTCAGTATCTATATATTAGAATGTCCTTAGTACTTTTTATAACTATAGATACCTCTATCCTTTAGTTAAGATTGGTATAAAACTGATACGTCATCACATAACCCCAGCTTACACAATGATATTTAATAAAGCAAATTCTTTTTCACTCACCATAATTTTATGTCATTTAGTGTAATGTGAGATAAAATAATTTGCTAATAATGTAAGATAAAATAATTTGCTAATATATGCACTATTTAAATTGGGGTCATGTAATGTCTTATTGATTTTATAGAAAATTTAAGAAAACTTTACTCACAAAATCTTTATACATTACTTACATACACAAAGATATGGTGAGAAAAAATAAAAAGGTGAATAAGAAGGTTTTAAGGAAAAAAATACAATAATAATAATTTTGAGAAATGCATTTGTATCTTATTAAAAAGGTAAAAATTCAGAATAAATAAAATATAAAATTAAACAAGAAGATGATTGAAGAATAATATAAGATACAACATTTTACAAAATAAATTAAAAAAGAAATATACATTAATATAACAAGATAATATAACAATAAGAAAGAAGTAGATGATTTTTCAAATATGACAGAATAAAAACTGTACCTGGGCATTTCTCAGAATTACATTCTTCAGAATCTTGGGATGGACCAGAACAAGCTCTACCCCCATTACTAGGTGAAGGATTATTACAAGTACGAAATCTGCGACGACTGCCTCCATTGCATAAAACACTGCATTCTCCCCAAGTAGACCAAGGAGACCAATTACCATGAACTAACATTAATAAGATAAAAAGTAATAATTCAAAATTATCTTAAATATATATATATTCAAAGCTACAATCTATCCCATTTAAATTAATTTCACACACTTTTTCTTTTCAAATATTGTTTTATTTTATGAAACATTTTTCCTTTCATAAAATAAGATTTGAAAAGAAAAAGTATGTAAAATTAATTTGTTTTATATTACAATTAATGGGTCAAATTTGGAAAGAAAATAGTAAAATCCTTATTAATGAAGTATTGATTTAAAATAATAATAAAGTCTTGTAGTGTAAACATCAACCATCACGCAAATATATAAGGAATATTACACATCATAAATTTATTTAGATATATGAATAAAGACCTCTAAAAATGACAAACAATTCCCACAATGCATTTCATACTTTGATTAGCTCAAATTAATGAGAGACGAAATTGAATTATTTTGTGTGTTTGTAATTAAAAACATATTAATTTTAATTGAAGTATAAAATTTATATCTGTGCCAGACATAATCTCTAGATTAACTCATGATTAATGAGTATTAATTTATTCATCTGAAGTAGTAAACATCAATGTTGTGAATGGAGAAAGTCTGATATTTCTTTTCATAATATAATATGTGTATGTCTGTGTGTAGGGCAGAAAGTTTTCAAGTTGTTCCATCTTTGTAGTTACTAAAGAACCATCTTTTTTTTTTTTTTTGATAACTTGAAGGATCTTTATGATTCACATGATATTGAATAAAATTTAATAAAAACATCATCGCAATATTAATACTAATAAGCAACAGCAGCTATAGAAGATTCTGAAAACAATATGTACATCTCTCACTTGTAAAAATCTTTTTTTCAATATATATTGTTAATACTTTAACTCACCTCAAGAATATTTATGACAAACAAAAGTAGATTACATAGCACTAAACTTTAAATAAATATTTACTATTACCAAAAACATGTTTTATTATTTTTAAAAAATAAAAACTAAAAACTAAATATATATTTAGAAATAAAAAATTTGAAGCTTGAATTGAAATGAAATTTGGAAATTGTCTGAGATTTTGAACAAGCTTGAGACTTGTCCTTCAATTAGCTAGAATCTACTTAGTTATTAATTCTCATTAAGTGCAATGTCACCACGTAATACTTAAATAAGGCTATAACCTTAATATATGCACTTTGAGTGCTTACTTTATTACAAGAGAGACCTCTACAAATCTAAATGCAAGATTTGACTTTATAAAGAGCGGTCCACTCTTATCTTCAACCTATTTTTCTAATTATATAGGCAAATCTAAAGCATTTTGATTTGGGAGCATGAAGCTAATAAATTCTTCACTGATTAAGTCCACTATTTCTGTTAAACATTAACGATCGCAAACTCTTTCGATTTATAATGAGTTAATAAATCTTAAATTTAGAAATATTTTGAATCAATTTAAAGTTGTAAATATTAATTCTTATTAAGCGCAATGTCAGCATGTAATACTTAAATAAGGCTATAACCTTAGTAAATGCGCTTTGAATGCTTAATTTATTACACGCATGTAATGTGTCCCAATGAAAAAATGATTGGTTATCCAAGCTTTTTGCAGTGTCATCTTGGAATTAATACATTTTTTGCATAGTGACATAATCAAGATATTTACCACAAAAATATTAAGGTGCTAACATGTCTGGTCGATGAATTGTGGCATAAAATGTGACATTGTATTTCATGTTTTTGTGGATCATCTTCAATGCTCTCTCTGGCATCATAAATCTTCGAAAAAAAAATCACTTGAAAATGTTCTTGCAGCTTATTGCTTCATTGCCATACACAGTTTAAACCAGTGGTCTTCAGCCACCCGGCCGTGGACCCGCACCGGCCCACAGAAGTTTTTTGCTGGTCCATGCTAGACTGGCAAAAAGTTTGTAATAACAAAATAATAAGATTTTAAACTTTTAATTAATATAAACAATTTTTATTTTATTTTTTCATTGCACTTTTACCTGATTAAAAAAAAAGAAACAGAGCAAAAACAAAATCTAATCAATCATACATAAATTAATTTGTTTTTTTAGTTATCAAAGATGTTTATGGGGGGGAGGGGATAGAATTAAATTTTTTATTACTTTTCCAAAAAGATTCAAAATTTAAAAAAAAAAAAAAAGTTTTTTATTATACAAACTCCATATATATATATAACTTCATCTAAGGCTAAGCTTTTTACATCTTTAAGAAAATTTATCTACAGACTTCTGCCGGTCTGCGAAACCTTATCCTTATTTTTACCGGTCCGCAGGTGTGAAAAGGTTGAAGACCACTGGTTTAAACCATTTTAAAGGTTTCAGTAGCAATTTTGCCTAATTTAAGGTGGTACATGTGGGTTAAAATATGAAGGTTAACTTGTGATCTAGATAGGTTAGCACCCTAAAATTTTGTGATAAATAACTAAATTATGTCATACATAATATACACACTAAAAGAAGAAAAGTGATAGTTGAAAAACATTGGAGAATTAATAGTGAGTATTTCCTTTTGTTGTAATGATAATTATTTAAGAAATTAATTGTGAATAACTGATCGAAATTATAAAATTGGTCATCGTTACATTTAACGCTAATGGCTGCCATGGAAAAGCTTAAAGCCAGCCTTAGTAGTTCAGGAGAATCCATAAACTTAGACGAAAACAGAGATTTCAAATTTGAGATTAGGAAAATAAATTCATTTAAGAGTAAATTACCGAGAATCACAAAATCTTATTCTGGGGAAAAAGTAGAAATATCCAGTAAATCGAATAGTGATAATGTGGGGAAAAAAAATTGAAAAAAAAGTAAACATTAGGAATTCTAATCTAAAAATAGAAAATATAAAAGGAAATCATGAATCCAAAGCTGTAAATCAGTCAGGGGAGATAGATAATGGTGAAAAGTACTTACAAAAAAAAAGCAAGTCCTGAAACCCCATTTGAAAAAAGTTACAACCCTCAAACATTTATAGAAAATGAGTTACGATACGAACGTGACAATCCAGAAGTTACTGAATGCAGGGAAATATTGCAGATCGGAAAATCACCTCAGAAGGTTAATTCCAACTCATATTCTGAATCTGATAAAATAGATTTTGGCATGAACTACCTTTCTGAGTAAAAAGTATGTAGTTCTGATGATCAGAACGAAAGCTGTAAGTCCACTTCCGGTGGTACAAGGGTGCTATTCAGAAATAAAAAATTTAAAAACCAACAACAAAATCACAATGATCTAATTCATGAGTCAGAAAATAAGAATACAAGGCCAAAAACAAACACAATACACTCTGGGGACTTAAGTTCAAACCCTGGATCCCCAAAGTCCTCAGTAACATTGAACATTATGCAGTATGAAAATAACTCAACCATTAAAGGTAAAAATCTGGGAAATGTAAATGAAACACAGCCTAACATACAAGAAAAAAGCTATCATATTTCTCATAACCAATATGTGATGCCATAAACCACAAGGGCGACTTACAACACCAGAAGCAAGAATGGTTTGGGAAATGATCTATTCGCTGCAGACAACAACTATAATTCGGAGTTTCCAACACTAAGACCTAAATCCATACCACAACAGGTGAACAGAGAAAACACTACAAACAATCCTGTTGATAAAAACAAAAGCCAGGAGCCAATGTCATATGCTCAAAAGGCTCCTGTGGGATCTCATACAGTTGGACCAATTAAAAATAGTAATCAAGACAAAAGCCTTACTACTAAGGACAGTCATAGACATTTGAAGGCCTTAGAAATAATGGGCTTAGACAATGCTGCAGTTGCTCTAGACTCCATGATGGACAACTCATCCATAATTACTGAAGGATGCAGATGTGACCCAAACCAACATAATTTCAATCAGTCGATTTCTGCCCTTCTGATGAAATCCTCCCAGCCATATAAGCATGAGAATGCACTGATCTTATCTACAACAGATAACAGGATTAGCCTTTTCAAATTCCCAGTGGCAACACTACTTGAACTGCTCAAATCACAAGACCTTTGTAAATCGGTATACAAAGTACTATTCCACCCAAATGACCGATACCTGGTTGTTCAGTTTACCAATGCTAAAGCCAAGGAGGCCTTTAGAAACCTGTATAAAACCTTTGGAAGTAGATATCTTGTCACAGTCGATCTTGATCGCCAACATACCTAAGTGGAACTGCTCGGAATTGTGGCATAAACTTTGGAATGACCGACTTGCAAAAGTTACTTGCTCCATATGGAAAGATAGTCTCATTTGGCTATAAACCAATAGACGATGCTGAAACTCAAATGCTCTCGAACATAGCGGAATTCAAAATCATGTTGGGGAAAGGTATTGCTCCTCTAGTGATCCCGAGTCTTGTGGAAGGCTATGAAGTCCCTGTCATTATTAACATTAGAGGAATAGCCCCACAATGCTTTCATTGTCTACAAAGAGGACACCTTATGAGAGAATGTCCAGTTGGAAAATGTGTACACTGTGGGATGACATGGGAAAAATACCATAAATGCACCAACAAAAGAATGATATCAGCTGAGATATCACTGAAGCTGGAACAAATGTCAAAAACCCATCCACACATGGAATCAAGCTCATCTCAACCAAAAGCAGTTGCTTCAGGGTATGGTCCATTATCCCTTGGTCCCTCAAGACACTTTAGAATGCAGATCAGTCATCCATCCTCAGATGATGAAGAAGACATGCCAGAGGGAATGGGAATTTGGGATGAAGTCGCAATGGCCACGGATTGCAGGATCAATTTGCCTCATCAGGATGCCCCTTTTCAGCAAGAGGAAATACAAATCCAGGAGAGGTGGATGATCATCCTCAACTGCATCTACATCTTGTGAGGAGGTTGCAGTGTATTAATCTAGAAGAACAGAGACCAACCATCACTACTCCCAAAGAGACGAAAACTAAATTTTCCCTGAACCTCATGGATCTTCCTAATGATGTAGTACAAGATGAATCCATCAGCATGCAGTGTATTAATCTAGAAGAACAGAGACCAACCATCATTACTCCCAAAGAGATGAAAACTAAATTTTCCCTGAACCTCATGGATCTTCCTAATGATGTAGTACAAGATGAATCCATCAGCAGTATAATAAAGCTAACCATCGAAGTGAGAGTTATGAGCAGATTATTATTACTAAACAATTTGAGAGTAACTCTACCCAGTCAAGTACCTTAGGATGTCCTCTACCAGAGTCTGGATCAAAAAAGACCGATCAAGGCAACCCAGACCAAGTGGAAAGGAGTCAGCAACATAATCCAATATCAAGTTGATAATGTTCAACCTAATTTCTGTGAACATCAGGGGCCTAAATTCTCGTGATAGAGCTTATGCCCTGTCACATTGGTTTCGGCGCCAAGCACCAGATATTTTGTGTTTGTGTGAGACAAAATTGCACCATAACTTTGACGCAAGAATTATCCAATTAATGCAATCATTGGGTCATTTTCATTATTCATTTTCCGATACCGCTGCAGGAGGAATAGCAATAATGATTAACAATAAGTCACCTATTACCTTTTTTAAAATTCTGTATATAAACACAAATAGCCTGATTGCAGTGATACAGTATAGAGGTTGGACATTCAATCTTGTGAACCTATATTTATCCAAAAACTCGGAAGTTGTTTTCAGTGCTATTCACCCAATAAACATAGCGCTGAGAACCAGTCCATTCCCGACCATAATCATTGGTGATTTCAACCATAATTATGAAACATTTCAAGCAAAATTTGTCAACAGCTTCAACCAGCCCCTAGCAAGTGGCAGAGATTTGTTCCCAGAAGGTGCCTTTTTGTTTTACACAAGATATACATGGACACTCATAGACCTGGTGTACATGTCATCGTCCTTACTTCCAGTGATTGAGGCTCATCTATTGCCAGTGGACTTTTCTGACCACTTCTCATTAGAGGTCAAAATAGAACCAGTGTTTATACAGGAACCCATAATTAACTTACCACATACAATTAGAATGCTAACCACATCAAATGCCACAACCCAATTAATCTCTGAAATCTATATTAAATTTAATATAGTCAAATTACCAATGCTCCCAATTGAAAAAGCATGGTTGACATTTACAAGCTCACTTAGTGAACTAATAAGCTGCTGTACCAAAAAAACAAGGGGTCCACTCCACCTGATTGGTGAACTGGATAGAATTTCCAATGAATTGGAGACCTTGCCTTATGAAAGTCAAAACATTCATGGTATCATTGATCTTAAGAGTAGATATAGAGTCAAACAAAAAGACATTGCAGAATATCTCTCAATAAAGAGGGGTACGCTATATCTAAATGATCAGCATTGCTGAACAAGGGGTTACCTTAAATGGGCCCTTGGGTCTGACAGAAATTCCAGAGCCCCAAAATCAATTGACGTAAATGAAAGAAAATATATAGGTGAATCTATGCTGCTCAGGATCAGGAACTATTATGAGAAAAAGCTTCAACCATTAGGTATAACAGGAACCCGCAGAAATTTTTAAGAAGACAGACAAGGAGCCACATAAAATCTCTGAAGCCAGAATATTGGCAAAACTTAAAGCACTCCCTGATGGAATACATCCTGGGCTGCATGGAATCCCAAAATTCCTGCTGGTACACCTAAGATCATTTACCATTCCAATCATTAAAAGAATTGTGGACCTCCTGGCAGAGAACAGTTGGGACATTCAAGGGTTCTATCCCATTGCTATGGTGCCTTTACTTAAAAAACCAAAGGGCCCTAGTGACTTTGAAAATCTCAGGCCAATCTCAATGAGCCCTCTTCTCATAAAGATCATTGAGGGTCTGATAAAAGATGACATCCAGGAGAACATCATCAGTCAACTGTCTGCCTGCCAGTTTGCAAAAAAGGGTAGCTCCACAGCAGATGCCATCAGCAGATTTCGCCTCATTGTCGATCATGTTCGCAGGGAAAAATGTCCCGGCCAGTTGCAGTTCAATTAGACTTTGCCAGTGCCTTTGACTACGTCAGGATTGATGTGCTCCTTAGTGTACTGGAAGAGCTCCAAGTGCCCAAGGCATATCTCCAAATGATTGAGAACCTTCTACAAAATAGAGAAGTGTTTCTCTCATTGGAAGGTCGAGTTGCTCCAGGATTTCAGCCAAGAATTTCCTTCCCACAGGGCTCGCCACTAAGTGCCCTCCTCTTTGCAGCCTATATAAACCCATTGCTGTTGTGCATCGAGGCAACTCTCTCGGGTGTTGCCATACCTTTGCTGAGAGAGAACATTCATCAAGTTTCCTACATGGATGATGTGGTGTTTCTCTCACCTCAGGATGAGTTTTCTGGGCTAGAGGATATCTTGGATCACTTTGCTAATGAATTTGGTCTAAGAGTCAATGAGGCCAAGTCAGCTATGTGGTCAATCAAATCAGGAAAGCCAATCCTGGGGAGATTCAGAGCAACTCCACAAAAGTTTCTAGGATTCATGTTGGCCTCCCCTCCCTACATCATGAGGAAGGAGCTTGAGGAATCCCTGTTAAAAAAAAGTTGTAAATTTAGTCACATCGCTATCAAAGGTCCAGTTGTCATTGTTGGGAAAGGTCACCCTTCTCAATGCCATAGTATTGCCATAAATCACATATTTTCTGGCTGGGTTTTCCTCTACAAGGGCATTCATTCGCAAGGTGGAAACTCAATGCAGAACACTATGTTGGGGCGGAAAAGCCCCAATCATAATTCTCAGTCTTCTCCAAAAACCGAAGGCTCATAATGGGCTTGGACTACATTCAATCTCCACATTCCTATTTCAAAGGACATATAATATACTAGTAAAAGCCAAAACCTGTGTATGGAGAGCCCCTTGCCATTGGTGAAGGTAGAACCAACGGATCGTCCTCCGCCCAAACAAGCATTTGGCTGCAACAACAAGTGTCAATGATTGTAGGAAAAACTAATATATCAGCCACTATGTTTGGCTTCAAGCTTAACTATTGGGAAGCATTTAATATGACCCAAAACAATGAGTTGACAGTGAGTCAACAGCGGAGAGACTTCTCTCAATCAGCATTCCCAGGTTTGCTAGGTTGGCAAAAAGGATGACTCGAACCTAAGCTGGTGGATTTCCTGATAAAAGTCAACCTTGGAGCCCTCCCAACATGCACCTTGCTGTGTTACAAGTGGGGATATAGAATAGATCCAATTTGCCCGATGTGTAATAAAAATGAAGAGACAATGAGCCATATCCTAGATCAATGTGAAATATGGAATAATCTTTGTTTTTGTGCCCTTAAAAGATTCAGGGAAGCCGACATTACAGGTACAAATATCACAAAGGTGGTAAAGAGTGGCCTTTATGGTAAAATTAGACTGGCCACCTTTGTAAATTTTGCTATATGGATAGTGAGAAATAAGAGTCTTTGACAATGGATTGAATAATAATCCAGAAGAGCTTTTTCTCAAGTTACTTGGTGAGGCCAAAGAATACGATTGGAAAGTATGCCAGCACTGGTTAGCCAGTCAGACATGGGACCAACTGGAGATCTGAAGATCAAAACACTTAGGTACTTATAGTACTGTCATGGCTAAATTAAAACACTGGACATGATGACTCCTATGCAGAGTCTAAAAGTCGTCACATTAATATAATCCAGCCCTTTCCATTTAATTGTTATTTATTGTTAAAACTCTGAATTTGGTGGTCAACAAATTGACCCAAATAATTCCTAAGTAGCTTATATTTATGAAATTTTTTTTTTTTTTTTTAACCATTAGTTTTTTTATTTATTGTTTTCATTGTAGAGCCACTGTACATTGTAAGCATGTAACCTATAATAAAAAGAGGTTAAATGATATCCATATGTATCTTCTTAGTGTGAATAAAGTTGTTATTTGAAACTAATATGTGTTTATTCAGAGATGCTGCTGCAAGCAATTTGGAAAAAAACCCAGTCATCTCTTCATTTTGATACACTGTGTATACTCTGTTATAAGCAAAAAAAAATCGTTTTTATTTCAATGGCATTCTTAACTTCTTAATGCTTTATATTGTAATAGGATGATGATGATCAAAACTATCACAAGTCTGATTCAGCTAGCCCTTCAAATTATAATACAAAAATAAACTATAAAAAAAATATTTTAAATTAACACATATATAATCAGATTTTAAAAAAATGTTTGATTGTGGATATAATTTTGTACACACATAAATGTAGGTATAATTTTGTTCTTATTTTTATTTTTTTGAATAAAAAAAAAATTATGAAAGAAAAACTATACTTATATTAGACAAAATATTTTCTTTTTTTAATTTGAATATAATAATAATGGTAATGGAAAACTATTCAGAAAAGTTTAAAATTTTTATATAATGGAACATGGATGGCCTATGGTATCTTTAAGTGGAATTATTTGAAGTATAGTTATAAATAAATTTGAATTAAAAATTATTCCAAAAAGTATTCATTAGATATAACAGAACTTTATAGTTCAGTTTCACAAAAATTATCTATTAATATTATTAATATTTTAATAAGTACTAAATAAATTTTATTACCGATGTTCTTAAATAAATGGATAATAATATTACACCTCTTTTTAACAGTGAATTTTATACAATGGAACATGGATGGCCTATGAGACTATATTTAAATGGAATTATTTGTAGTTTAATAAATTTGAATCAGAAGGTATTCCAAAAAAGTTCACTACAGCAACAACACCTATATATATATATTGTGACCTTTAGTTTCATACAGAAACTAATGATTGGAAAATAAATGGAGGGTTAATTTCTTAATTATTTATAAGCAAATTTTTTTTTTTTTTAGTTTAAGAAAAATTGACAAACTTTATTTGGAGAAACTAGTAACTGTATAGCTTAAAGTTAACATATATAGAAAATCTGTTTGAATTTATTTAAAGTTATAGCTAGCATTATGTAGAGAGGAGGAGGATTGACTTTTGCACGTCACTGTAATATCGAAAAAAATATCTTTTTATATGTCTAAAAAAGTCTTCTTAATCATAATATTTGTCCATAAAATGTTGATACAATTTGAAATTGAACTCATTATAAATAGGTTTAAATTATAGGAAATTATAAAAGATATTTGTGCTAATATGAATCTGAACAAGCAGTTTTCTATTTAATATTGTGCGTGCGTATGTGTGTGTGTAATACAGATACATAGATTTTTTTCATTTGTAGAAAATTATATAGTGTTGTTGTATGATTGTACAAATCTGTCTTCAAAATAAGACAATTGCTACTTGCCAGTTACTATAAATAAATCCTTTACTAATAAACTGTATATCTTTAAGGAGTATGTACTAATTATTTCTGAGACATTGTGCACAAATATCTTTCTCTACATGTTGAAAGTTAATCATACAAGAAAGTGATTGATTTGCTTGAGTAACATCATCTAGTCTATGTTGTATTCGTTTGTTGAGAAACAATTTACTCCAGAAGTTTTCACTTATTTTAGTTGAAAGTAAAAATTATTATAATGGAAAATAATTATAATTGAAAACAAGCTGTGGGGATTTATTTTTAATTGAAAATAAAAATAACTAATTTTAATGAAAATAATTATAATTAAAAACAAGTTGTGGGGATTATTTTTATCAGAGATAAAAATAACTAATTAAAGTTAAGAACAATCAAAAAGAGTTGAAAAACATATGATTGATATTTCGGAATGTAGCAGATAAGACTTAACAAAAGAACTCAGAGGGATACATAAATTGCTAGAGGAAAACATCATGCACTTGTTACAGTCTTGTTAACAGAAGAAGTTGGATACATAAAGCTATTAAGAGCTATTTGTGGTATAACGGTTTTAAGAGTTGTTCAGCCGAGTTTCAGATATTTTAGCTATATAATTCTTTGTACTCGTT
Organism: Epiperipatus broadwayi; assembly: GCA_028023455.1. Classification (NCBI taxonomy): domain Eukaryota; kingdom Metazoa; phylum Onychophora; class Udeonychophora; order Euonychophora; family Peripatidae; genus Epiperipatus; species Epiperipatus broadwayi. Next base: position 4,094,719 of record JAQFVV010006308.1, on the reverse strand, counting down.
TATGTTATCTATCAAATTGTAAGTGTTTTCTACCCCTCTGAAAAACTTAGGGGTGGAGAGATTACAAGTTTTGAACCTAGTGAAACTTGAAAAAATAAGCCAGACGAGAAAGTCAACCGATATTATTGGAAACAAGTAAAATGCCACTAGGACAAAGCAGTATTCCTGAATTTAGTATGGAAAATGGTGAGGAATGGCCTTTCTATATTATGCAATTGCAAAATTTTTCAGGTTGAATGGGATAAAAGATAATGAAAAAAAAAGTGGCTGCACTTTTATGTTTAGCTGGACGTAAAGTCATAGAAATTGTTAATAAAATTATGGGACGGACCGATAACCAATGAAGTACAGTTTGAAGATATAGTTAAAAATTAACGGACTATTTTAGCCCAAAGCCATCTAGACACATAGCGAGATTAACTTTTAGAAATAGAAAGCAAGCCAGGGAGAAAAAATTTAAGACTATGATGTAGAATTAAAACAATTGGCAAAAAACTGAGATTATGGTGAAATTTTTAGGACAAGCTTGCTAAATCAATTATTGTGGGGAATGTATGACGAAAGATTGCAAATGACATTGTTAACAGAAAGTGACTTATCATACGAAGTGGCTATTAAAAAAGGAATATCATATGAAGCAGTAATTGAGCAAGCCATAGCTTTTAGAAACAACTTAGAAGACACCAGCAAAGGCAGCAGCCGAAGAATGAAAATATAAAGAGAGAGACAATGTTAGCAGTGAAATGTTTCTGCTGTGGTAAAACTGGCCATGTATCTAAGAACTGCAAATGGAGAAAAGAAAACTGTTTTAACTGTCAATTTAAAGGACATTTAGCAGCTTTATGCAAAAAACCACATCAAACAAAATGTAATCCAGATACAGATGGGACAATTTATACCATTAACTATGTATCAACTAAGGGGCAAAGCATGGCCATGAGAGATAGGATCTTTTTGCAAAGACAAAGCCAGATCACTAAACTACAAGAATTGGAGTCAAGGAACCAAGAATTAGCTATCATGCTCGAGAGAAATTCCAAATTACAAAATGAACAGGAAGACTTTCAAGGAAGCTTGAAGGCTTCTAGACAAGTAACAGAATTAGAATGTAGTGTAACCAATGCGAGCTTTTCTAGTCGGCAATATGAAAAGATGACTAAAGAACTATCAAAAGTGCAAAAATTAAAACTGGATGTTTATGAATTAAATAAACTAAAAGAAGAACTTGAACAACAAAATTTAGAACTTAGTGGAAAATTACAAAGCAAGTTTTCAGATTGTCAGAGTTTTGAAAGATCGAATGAAGATTTAAAAAGTAAACTCGCAATGTCAAAATTATCCAAACAGGTAAAGAGTTGGCAGCAGTATGAAATGGAACTACAAGAAAAGATGGCTGAAAGTGAAAATGAAATCGACACGACACGTTCGAAGATTTTTTAGAACGGAAATCTTTATACAGTGAGCTGCCAGAGACAAAAACCAAAGAGCAAAAGGGAACCCAGATTTTCTCCAAGCGGGAGAAAAAAGCACTTAGGGCAGCAAGGAAAAAGAAGAGTTTACACAAATTTCAAGGTTATATCGATTAATCAGAAAAATCAAGGGTTTCTCCAAGCTGCAAAAAAGAAATCACCCACACCGGTACCGGATAAAAGGAAACCGCATATTTTGGATGATTATGTGTAACATAAATAAACTCTAACTTATGTAGTGAGGGGAGGAAGTGTTGTATTCATTGTTGAGAAATAAATAACGAGTTTACAAGAGACAGTTTACTCCAGAAGTTTTCGCGTATTTAGTTGAAAGTAAAAATAATTATAATTGAAAACAAGCGGTGGGTATTTATTTTTAATTGAAAATAAAAATAACTAATTATAATGGAAATAATTATAATTAAAAACAAGTTGTGGGGATTATTTTTATCAGAGATAAAAATAACTAATTAAAGTTAAGAACAATCAAAACAGAGTTGGAAAACACGCGATTAAGATTTCGGAATGTACCAGATAAGACTTAACAAAAGAACTCAGAGGGATATATAAACTACTAGAGGAAAACATCACACACTTGTTACAGTCTTGTTAACAGAAGAAGTTGGATACGTAAAGCTATTAAGAGCTATTTGTGGTACAACGGTTTTAAAAGTTGTTCAGCCGAGTTTCAGATATTTTAGCTATATTTCTTTGTACTCATTTATGTTATCTATCGGATTGTGTTTTCTACCCCTCTGAAAAACTTAGGGGTGGAGACATTACAATTGTGTTTTATATTGTTTGATAATATAGTGTAAAATGAATTTGTGTATATAGGAATGATTTATTATTTGCAGCTCTAAAATTTAAATTCTAAATAAGGAAATTTTCTAAATAATTTCTTTACAAAATTCTCAGTAATTCTATATTTTTTTTGAATGGTTTTCATAAATCAAAGGCAATGTGTTCACTAAAATGGAACTGAAAGTGATAACCCATACCTAACATTTAACAGGTGGGGGACAAAAGGTTAATTTCTGAGAGAAGTGGATTTGTTCTTGGACTGTAGCAGTAATTATTATAGATTTGTTTGTCAGATTATACTAGAAGAGTTGGAAGCAGAGTGATTATTAAAGTTTTGTTCTCAGAATATACTAGTAGAGAGAGAAAGCAGCCAGTGATATTTTGGAAATGAAAGTTTAGTTGGAAAATTAGACTGTGGATTTCTAATAAGATTGCCATCTGCTGTGTCACCAACTATGATTGGGGAACCAGCAAACAAATACACAATAAAGCTCAACAGACCCATATATTTAAATAATAATAATTTATTAACAATTAAGAAAAAGAATTACTATACTGATCTTTAACACAAATATAAAGTCTGTATATGAGCAAGCCTAATTCACAGATTAATTACTGAATAGCAAATAATGTTTATAAAGTTTAGGTAAGATATTATTCACTTTACCTTCATTACCATCTATATCTAAGAGCTTCTTTAGACATTCAAAATAATAATAAGACCAAGATGGTCTGTTAAAAGTATGTCAGCTTAGTGACCTACAGGAGCTGAGATACTGGGAATGAAGTCGTCTGATGATGATCTGCTGTTCTAAAACTCATGAAACAATGACAAAAGCAGCAATCACAAAAAAATACTCAGTCCTTTTTTCCTATCAATTTATAACCTCTCTCTTCTTTTGTTTCCTTATCTTTTTCTGGAATATTTTTACTTCTGCTTTGTTCTCATACATTGAAATTTCTCTTAGGAATTTATTTCCATATAAGGTAAGCTTTTAGATCTATACAATTAAATAGCGTCTTAGGAATTCATTTCCATATAAAATAATTTATAAGGTCTATTCAATTAATATATACATGATTCTATGTTTATCTTAACTTTGTTTAATTTAAACATTTCTTTTCAATGATTTGTTTATCACCATTCTTATGTTTAAAATATTATTTAATATTATGAATTCCCCTTACTCCAGAAAATTGTTTAGGCTTACATATAGTCATTGAATCTGACTGGTCTCTGGGTCTGGGTGATTTAGTTATTAATCCAGTTGGATTCAAGGTTGATTCTAGTTCCTGTTCCTTTCTTCCGGGATCCAGGTCACAGCCTTCTGGTTTTTTCTCTTCATCTTTGATCCATATTCCATGTGGCATTGGTTCAGCTGTCTTGTATTTCTTGATTTTCATCTTTTGACATGGGCACTGCAATTTGCCAATCTTCTTCAAATTGCAGATGGAACTGATTGACATATCTTCTGTATGTTGACCCATCCTGATAACATTTTCATGATTATTCCTTTAACCCATTTCTTCCTGATTATGTCTTGAATCCAAACTCTGCCATCTATTATATATATATTTTCTTTTTTCTGGTCCGTTATTTGTATTTTTTCATTTTTTTCACTCTCTATTGTATCAGACATATTTGGAAGTAAAAGTGATAACTTAATTCTGAGTTTCCTTACTATCAACAGTTCTGTTGGAATTTTTTTCTGTAGCTGTTGATGGGGTGGAATGTTGATGCAGCATAGCATCATATATTTCATATTGCATACTTAGGTTCTTTGATGAAGGCTTTTTTAATTATCTGTACAGCCTTTTCAGCAAGACCATTTGATATTAGGATGATACAGGAGTAAACTATGTGTTTAATGCCATTGTTGATAAAATAGTTTTCAATTTTCTGCATGGTGAATCCAATACTGTTGTTGGACATGATAGTTTCAGGTAGACTGATGTAAGAAAACACAGCATTTAAATTTTCAATCATTTTTTTTGTACCCATATCCTGTACAATATAATACTCTGCCCATTTGGAGTATGCATCTATGAATATGAGCAGTATCTTGCCATTTGTTGGGTCTGTGTGGTCGATGTGTACTTTCTGCCAGGCCTCTGCTGCTATTAGCCATGGATCATATTGTTTTGCCTTCATATTAATTTTATATTGACAGGCTGTGCATTTTTTTATGTATTCCTCGATGTCTGATGTTATTTTTTAGCCACCAGACTTAGCTACAAGCTAATGCTTTGGCTCACAGAAATTCTGGGGTGACCTTCATGTAAAAGCTTTCAAACTTGTTGTCTATCTTCTATTAGTATTACATTTTGATCCCCATTAGTACCCTTTACAAGTAGACAATTTCTCATGGTTTGGTCAGAATCCTGTGGTGACATACTTGATTCTGGCCATTTATTCTTTATCTACTCCATAAGCAATTGGTAACCTTCATCATCTTTTGTCCAGCTCACTACTTTTTTACTGTTCAGAATTTCCAATTTCAACACAGCAATGTAGTTTATTTCCATCTCCATGTTGCTTGGTTCTTCTTTATCTGGGATCCAAGGCAGAGGATCGGCATGTGAAATTTCTTTGTCCTTCTTATAGTCTGGTTTGTAATTGTAAGATGACAAGATGTTTCTCCAGTGCATGTTGTGTGGGCTTAAATGTTTGGGTACTGATTTGTCATGTCCCAGAATTCTTAGCAATGGTTTGTGGTCAACTGTGACAAGAATTTGCTGCGTCCCTGATTATGACTGGGGACCAGCAAACAAGTATACAATAAAACTCGACAGATAACAGCACATATATATTTAGCAATAATAATTTATTAACAATTAAAAAAAAGAATTACTGTACTGATCTTTGACACAAATATAAAGTCTGCATTTGAGCGAGCCTAATTCACAGATTAATTACTGAATAGCAAATAATGTTTATAAAGTTTAGGTAAGCTATTATTCACTTTATCTTCACTACCATCTATTGTCTTTATAACACAACTCTCTAAGAGCCTCTTGAGTGTTCAAAATAAGAATAAAATCGAGATGTTCCATTAAAAGTACTAGGCAGCTTAGTGAGCTACAAGAGCTGAGATCCTGGGAATAAAATCCTCTGATGATGATCTGCTGCTCTACAACTTGTGGAACAGGGACAGTAGCAGAAATCATAAAAAGAATCTTCAATCCTTTTTTCCTATCAATTTATAACCTCTCTCTTCTTTTGTTTCCTTATCTTTTTCTGGAGTATTTTTTACTTCTCCCTTGTTCTCATTCAATGAAATTTCTCTTAGAAATTTATTTCTATATATGGTAAGGTTTTAGATCTATATAAGTAAAGAGAAATTTATTTCTATATATGGTAAGGTTTTAGATCTATATAATTAATTAGTGTCTTAAAAAGTCATTTCCATATAAGGTAATTTATAAGGTCTGTTATATATAGAGAGTAATAACAATATAGAATAACAATTGACAATGGTTGCAGATTGTCAAGCTAATTTTAGTAACTAGTATATATAGAATGAAACAAATCAGTGGAACCCAGATTTAATGTCTGACAGATACGGGTCACAAACTACTCCAGAAATATAAAGAAAGAAAATGAGACCGACATGCGACAGGTATAAAAACAAAAGTCAAAAAGACTCAAGCACTTTTTCCTGCTACAGTGCTGGCTGGTGTATGTTCAAGAGGACAGAATTCCCAGGTAATCGGTGCCTGTAGGTAATCAGCCGACTAGGACCTTAAGCAGATCATACTGATCTTTTATTATTTTACAACATCCAGCTGGGCTCTTTGTGGATAATAAATTTATGCCTGTCACAGGTAGAGTGAACTTACTTATAAACTCTTAACTTTGGTATGTGGGGAGCATTAGGATATTAAGATCCCCAACTGTTGTAGTTAGTTCTCCATATTATATATATGTATTAGCTATTTTATGTATATTAACCTATTTATTGTATATTAAACTATTATATTCCATACCTTGTCTCTGTTTACTAAACCAAATTTATCATTGCTGATCAGTAAGTGAAAGCCAGGACACAGCAAATTAAGTGGCACAGTCAGGAGTAAACCTTGTAAACAGGGGAGGAAGGATTATTAGGAAATAGCAGTTAATTGCGAAAAAAAATTGAACGGTTTAGATTCGTAATAAAAAATGTATTTGGTCAGAATAGCATAAGAGAATTCAATATAGATAACATGTCTGAATAGCCATTATATATAACCCAAATAGATTTTTTTTTACCTTGAATGGGGTAGACAATAATAAAAAGAACCTCTCAGCACTCATGTGTTTCACAGGCAAAAGGGTAATCGAAGTTATAAGTAAATATTTTAAACTACCATTGCCTGAGAAGGTTAAATATGAAGAAATAATTACAAAATTAAACGAACATTTTAGCCCGCATCCCTCGCGTCATATTGCCAGATTAACCCTGTGTAATAGAAAGCAACTAAAGGACGAGAAAATTAAAGAGTATAATTTGGTTTTGAAAGAATTAGCTAAAGATTGTGGGTATGGTGATTTTGTAGAGGAAATCCTTATGGATCAATTACTCTGGGGGATAGTGAATGACAGGCTTAGGCAACCCTTGTTAGTAGAACCAGAGTTAACATATGAAATGGCCATTAAGAAGGGTATGGCATACGAGTTCAATTTGGAGCAAGCGCAGGCTTTTAGAGCAAGGTCAGAAGAGAACACAAAAATGGGCATTTTCAAGACAAGTAATGAGAATGGTAGCCCTCGTGAGATTTGTTTAGCAGAATTCTTAAGTTTAAAATATTATTTAATATTTTGCACCATCAACATTGTTAATACAAGCAGTATAAATTTGAGCATGAAAAGAATGTTATTGCCTAAAAGGTTAAAGAAAACAATATGGGGCAGAAACCCAGTTCAGTACATTAGTTTTTTTTCCCCTGTATAACATGTAAACCAGTACACCATTGCTATACCTTATGAATGCCTGCCTAATGAAAAAAACATTCCTATACAGAAAATCAAATCCCGATGCCTCCTACCTAGACTATTTTCTGTCTGAAGAATATACTCAAAGCCTGGAACAAATGTGTTAATGTTTTTTGAAAAGACAAAAAGAAGAAGCAAGAATGACTGAAAAGAACTTAGCTCCAGATATTTCTTTAGTTTATTAAATCAAAATATTTTAATGAAAAAAACCACACACACTGAAAAGTACTGTTTTTATTATATATTAATGCAACTTATATGATGATGTATATGCATATGTGTGGGATAATATAATTATATTTTAAATCTACAAAATTTGACTTTATTTTTTTTCATACGTATAATAAATGCCATTGATAAGTAATGAAATGTATGTACACCTGGGTCTCGTTTTATGCGGTAGATAGGTTCCATAGAAAACCCACATTAAAAAAATTGCACAAAAATAGACTTAACTTATCTTGAAAAATGGGGAATAGGTTCTGTATTTTTCAGAATTCGCATAAAAGCAAAGCAACAAAGAAAAATTGCTTTAAAATTCGCATTAAAAAAAATAAGCGAATAAAGTATGCCTAATAAAAAATTTCAAATATTTGGAAAAAAATAAAACAAGACAAACTTTTTTTTATTAACTGCAGTATTTAATTTTACATTTTTTATACATATTTTAATTATTACCATTAGTGTTTGTTTGTTAACTGATAAGAAATTAGATTCAATGTGATGTGATGTATTGTGGCTTCTCCTTAAACGAAGTCAAGAATCTCTCAGCAATTATGCCCAGAGAAACCTGTTAGCCACTTTATTTTTATTCGTGATGTGATGTACAACTAGCACCATTTTCAGTCTTGTGCTGTGTTTATGGTTTTCTGTTTCTATATTAAAAAAATGAGATCGTAATCAAAACCAAAAGATTATCATTAGAAAAATTATTTTCAGTTTATAAAATCTTCGTTTTTTATTTTAAAAATCTAAAAGATTATTTATTTCTGTTATAAATAACAAAATACATTTTAAAAGTTTAAATTTTTTGAATATTTATTGCAATATTTTTATATGTAAGCATAAATCTATTATTATTATTATTATTATTATTTACTCATTAGTATAAATAGGTTATTTACATACAGCTTTAGGCCATATTCACGTTAGCTGCTAATATAATGTTATATTTCTGAAATAAAAAAAAGTATTTCAAGTCAAAATAAGTTATTAATAATTTAAATTTCTTGATATCTAATAAATATAGTGAAATATGAAAGATATTAAGAAGAAATATGAATTGCATAACTTCAAAATTGCATTAAAATAATCCGCATAAAATGAGAACCAGGTGTATACTAATTATTTCATATTTTTACATAACATATATTTTTTGTTAATTTTTTTGTAAAAGTGAATATCGATTTAATATTTTTATATGTGTGTATATGATTTATATATCAACATGTAACTTGAAAAATAGAGAGAGGAGTTTTTCAGTTATATTTTATTATTTTAATTCTTATTTAAATTTAACATGATCATTGGGTTTTTTATCTAATGTAATAAAGTAGTTAACAAGTAGAAACAGTATTTGCTGTCCAATTTATCTACTTATCTCACTCCACAGCAAATATAAATTATAAATTTTGTTTTGTCTATTATTATCTTGTATACCACTCACCTTCAGAGTTTAAGAGTTTACTGAGCTTGAACCTGGATATGCTGTAGGGAACTGGAGGTAGATGTCTCTTATAAAGATCTTTTTAAAGTATTCTCTCTCCAACTGAGAGAGTGGTGCATTAGGTCCATGTGATTTAGGCTTGTACTTTTTTGACTGCAAGTTTTTCAGATCATTATATGGATTGATACAAAAGGGTGATCAAGAAATATAAGTGATTATTATTAGTTTGATCTCCTTTTTAATAATATAGATTTTTTATTTTAGTGTGTATTCTTCTAACAGCTTGAAATAATACCATATATGGATATGTCATTAAGTTGATTTGTATTCTCCATATGTAAGGCCGATAGTAGTGAATTTAATTCATTAAGTTAATTATTGATTGCACTGATTGGAATTCTATGTCACCCTGTGTAAGTAGGTTTAGAGTTAGGGGTGTAACATTGTGAGGTAGAATGAGGTAAGTGAGGTGGTTGGGGTAAGATCCTGGCACAATATTGAATTACAAGGATTGGATACTTATAAAAAATGTTATGGATATAAAATCCGTGAATGAAATTTTGCTGATGAAGAAGTTACAAATTTAAATTCAAAGTTAAAGTAATTAGCTAGGATCATTTTAAATGACAAATTTTCTGTTTCTGCTATCAGGTTGATGATTGAGTTTGACATTCATTTGTCTCACTTTCTAATTCATTAATTATGAATATTTTTTATTTTTTTATTATTAAATTTAATACATATTTTTTTCTACACCTTTCTTTAAAAAACATATTTATCTCTTCTTTGTCATTAGCAAAGGGAACATCATCTGTTAGTGATAATGAATATTTTTTATTGCATTGTGTCTAATTTTAAAGTCAATATGATGAATCTTTTGATGGGTACAATGAATATACATTTGAAGACATAGGTGTGTGCAAATGTTGAAGAGATAAAGCTGGATTGATGCCAATCTAGATAGTAGGTTGTTACAATTGCAATATAATGCACAATAAATGGACTCTTCAATGCATTCAAACAAATTGCTGGAGATGATTTGTTCCAAGTTTTTTAACCTTTCTCAAAAACCATTTCAGATCCTCTCCATAGCATGGATTTGTAGTCAGCCATCATGCACACATCAAGCTATCTTTATTTTAAAAGTTTATTTTTTAATTTATTTAAAAGTATAGATAAGAAGTATTACTAAACTTTTTTTAAAACTAGTGTACTCCTTGGTAACATATTTCCATAAAATATATTCTTCATATTAGTAATATAATTGTCATTGAGATAGAAAAATAATATAATAATATATAAATATAAAAACTATAAAAATACAGACATTTAAAGTTGCTTGATTCCAAAATTAAATATCATTAAAACTGAATGTTTAATCATAGGTAATAGAATATAAATATATAATTAATGTAAAAAGTTAGATTTAAATTAAATTAATTTTATTTAATATAGTTTTTATTGTGTATATTTAATTTGTTATGATAGGGAATTTATATACTTGTGCATGTTGCAGCTCTGAAGAAGGCTGTGGGACAATAAAAACTATCAATTATTTTGTGAAATAATAAATTATTGTATTTGTTTAAAACAGTATAGTGGTACTTATATGTTGGTCTATTTCATCATCTAGCATTAAATCATAAATGTCTTTAGAAAAATTTTAAACTTTATTTAAATTTTCGATTACATTCATCTGTCAGGATAATATCTACCCAACATTTTCAGTGGTATTATTATCTTCTCTTCTTCAAGTGTTGCTGGTCTGACCAGTGACAGTAGTAGTATGGGAATCAAACCTGGACTTTTAGATTCTTAAATATTAAATTTTAAAAAAATGTTCTATCGTAGTGATCCATTCTTCCAAAGACAACAATCAGTAGAAATTTCATATATTTATCTACAAGGTTCCTCCTGATTTTTCCACTTTAGTCTAACAAATAAGTACAACTAAAATGCCATCATCACAAATCTTCAGGAACTAATAGAACAATATGTGTTGTTTGTTTAAGTTAGTTTTAATTAAGATAGTTATTATATGTTGTAACTGTAAATAAATAAAAATGAATAGTCAGAACATATGTATTTATATTCAAAACTTCAACAACAACAAAAAAACAACAACAATGAATTTATAACATAAAACTATATTAGATTATATAACTGCCATATGTGTCTTTTAATGCTGCTATTTAAATTTTTTTATATATCCTTAAAAGTTCTGATTGGTATTCCAAGGGAATGGGAATATGCATATTCCAAGTTAAAAATCATTGGTGTAGATAATAAAGGGCAATCCTGTTTAAGGCTTTTTTTTGTCATTCTTTCTGATTAGCAATTCCCAATCCCATTGAATAAATGTCAAAATTTTACTAATGTAGTTTTTTCAATAATTGTAATAAATTTCTTTTAAATTCAATTTTTTCTAACTAAAAAAAATATTCAATCATCCTGTCATATGTTTTTCTAATATCTAAAAAAAAAAAAATGCTTTTGCTCTCCAATTAATAACGCATCTTCATAATTTGAATCAGCAAAGAAATATGATCATTAATTCTATATTCCTAAATCACCCTTATACTTTATTAATATTTTGTGTTTGTTCATTGATAATTAATGTTATTTGCAATAATATAGGACAAGCATTGAAAGCTCCACTATTGAAAGATAATCATCTATATGCAATTATAAAAAACTGAAAGGGTGTGGGCTGGACATAGTGCTTAAAAAAATAATAGATGGACAATTAAAGTTTTAAATTGGATCTCAGAGATTGTAAAAAATTTAGAGAGAGACCATATATGAAATTGTTAGGTGAAATAAGGAAGTTTTCTGGTATGATATGAAGAAGATATTGTGGATCAGAGTAACTGAATGAAACTTGGAACTTCGTCCTGCAATGACCTGATAATGGTTGAAAATATTGACAGTGATATGCAATTATATCAGTATATTACATGGAAAAAATATCAAGACATTGTGAAAATATTTAAGTAATATGAAAGCATGAAGAATCTAGGGATTAAGAACAAAATTTCTCTAAAGAATATCATAAGTTGAAACATTCTTACACAACCTACTCCACAGTCATCTATTGGTAAGATTGAAAAATCAATGGGCATTTAATGATAATCCTATTATACTATTATCTCCAGAAATGATTTCTAACTTGTTTCTTCATCAGTGAAAACTGAAGATTTAAAGCTATCATTTACAACCCCCCTCCTCTATTTAAATACTTTATATTATTAAGCCAATAGCCTGAATTTCAATAAATCCCAAAAATTTTATTACTAAGCCAACTTATTAGTATAGTTATAAAGATCTGACACCAAGACAACAAGCAAATAATTTAGAGAATGTTTTATGCTATATATAGACCTCAAATTCTATGTTCTTGCTGACAAAGGCAAAAAGTGATCTAAATACTATGTAAAATAATTACAAAACTCATGAAATGCATTATAACCATTTTTTTTTTTACATTTAATCATTTATGTTTAGTACCTGGACATGGCTCAGTATTGCAGTAATCTCTTTGAGAATCCAGTCCTGAGCAGAAGCGACCTCCATGTGTGGGTTCAGGATTATTACAAAGACGCATTCTTTTGCGAGTTCCACCCCCACATGATAAAGAGCATAGTGACCATGGAGTCCATTCTCCCCATTGACCATTAACTGTGTAAACCATATAAATTATGATGAAAATAAAATTTCTTTAATATTAATAAAATAATGGAAATTATTTCAAGCAATGATTTTTTTTTAATAGCAAAAATAAATAATTTGGCTAATATATGATACATGCAACTATATATATATTGCTACATTTTATGAGACAATGCGAATGAGGATTCAAATATTGTGTCTGTGTGTATATATATATACACACTTGTGTATATATATACACACTCATAGAAAGTAAAGAATAGTTATCAAAAAAATAAAAATGCAAATCACTTATTTTTCTTTTACGTTCTCTTCAGTCCACTCTACCATAAACTTTCATAATTAATAGACACGATAATATTAATGCTATAATATCCCTATCTCAAACTGATTTTTTATTTTTCCTTTGAGAATGAAAATTATGATTCAAAGTATTCTTCGCTGACAAACACAAAAAACATATTACAGCATTAATCACTCACTTTGCAATAGATATCGCTAGTTTTTTTTTAAAAAAAAAAATCTGCTCCTGGAGCTTATGAAGACCATATGACACATTTTAATGATAATTAAACTTGTAAAAAAAAAATTATTTTTAATATACAGTAAATATATACTATACAGAATTTATCCTTTTTGACTACTATATATACCAAATAATAATAATAATAATAAATGATTAGTTGCTTAAGAAGCCATATAACACGTAAATACCAGAAAAGACAGGTTGACTTTCAATACAGGATATTGTAAATCCTGGGTTCACCGTTCTATCACAGTGTTAAACTGATAAATCTATTATTATAAATTATTTTATGATTAGCAAACAAAGAAATATTTGCACTTTATAGTTTTATTATTAATAAAGTATTTTAAAATTAGTTTTTAAAATTGTTTAAATCACTTTGCTCTAATTTTTTGTAAAAAAAATTTTGTTTAAAAAAAAAAAAACTTGATTTGTTACCAGGAAGGTCATGTGACATTTGAGCATCAATGAGATAGGCTTTTTTATTCCGAGATAAATTTTTTTTTTTTTTACTTTTTTCTATAGGAATCTTTTGCTCTTCACTCTACAATTCAATTACTGTGCTAAACTGCATAAGCAAAAAATGTTTATATATACTTACTGATAATTACAAGGAAAGATGTTTACATGTTCTGATAAGATAAAATTTACTACAGCAATGTGTTCCATGCAGTAGTCATACTCAGTAATAGAAGATTTTATTTTAAAGATTAAAATTGACGACAGAATCATCAAAAGTGCAATCTATTCTTGAAAACAGGAATTAAAAAAACAAACAAAGGATCATTTGATTTCTATATTTAAAGCTAAATAGATAGGCAAGTGATTTAAAAAAGTAATTACTTTGTGGCCTTAGTAAAATGAGCTACATGAATGATCATTTCCTGCAATTAATATGCATCTACTATATACATAACTTATATAAAGTGTTTTTATGATCAAATTTGATACTTTTCTTTATAATCTTGATAACAACAGTAAATAAATACCTTACAAAGTAGAATATAGTAATAAATCTCCAAAAACTGGCTATATTATTGCAATACTGCCCAATATTAATTTTTCAAAGATATTTTAATGATTGATCAAAAGATTACAGTTTTCTTGGTATACATAGAATATATAAAGATTGCAAGTTAATAAAAAAATCAAAACAGCATTAAATTATTCTTCTGTCATTTTGAAGATACTTATAATGTTAGTGACCTAGGTTTTGCCTCATTATTGATCATGTGATTATAAATATATTATGAGGCATAATCTTTTTATCTCTTTCTCTAATTGTATTTAATTTTTTGAAAAAAAGTGTTTATGTGTCTTCTTAAGCTATGGTTGAAAAAGTGCATCTTGTCCACCATAATGCATATAATTTAAAGGTGCTTGCTTTGATGTCAGCAAAAAAAAAAATCTTTGAACATGACTTAAACTGTGATTCCTTATTAGTATTTAAACTGTTAAATAGTCTGGGAATTTCTGCAAGGTTATCAAAATGAGAATATTCAAGGAGTAAGTGAGTTTCATTTTCTGTATCCCTTCAACATTTTTGTAACATCTTTTAAATCTGAAGAAATATAATGTAAATAGAGAATCCAGGTCTAATTTGATTAGAAAATCAAAGTATTTTGGTTCAAGTGACCAAAATCTGACTTTCCTAATAAGTTGCTTGTAATTTAAATTTAGAACCATTTTCTCAGCTTTTTAACTATTGATGGTTAATTTCATACACATCCCAGTATATGAATTTGTTGATAGGTGGACAAAAGGAATAACTTGGGATAGAAAATAATGGAGACATTACATATAGAATTTGAATTCATTTTTATTTGCTGTTCAAAAAACTATATGGCTAGATTAGAACAATGATAACTACAAAGGAAAACATTGAATTAGCAGAGATGTATTTGCAACTTCATTTGAATCAGCTTATATTTAAATTCACAAGGTAGAGTTATTCCCTATTTATTTTACCATTATATATTTTAATGTTTGTGGTTTAATTGCAATTTACTAAAACGAGCAGAGATTAATTCTACCTTTAGAATTTAAATATAAGCTTATTCAAATGAAGCTGTGAGAATATCATAGATGATTTAACATTCATTTTTATAGTTATCATTTTTCTTGTCTACTACCCATACAATATCTTTGGCAGCAGATAAAAGTGAATTTATTTTTCATATGTAGCATCAATGATTTTGATATTATGAGGTGTTGTGCTAATGTAGCCAGCAATTTGAAATTTATTGCTTTGTTTTATATATTTATCATCAGTACTGTAAAATTTCTATCACTATATATATAGTATGAGATTACAAAAGTCATAATGTAATGTATCTTGATGTGCTTTTTATGTACAAGGATTCAAATTGGGGCCATGTAAAAATTGAAATTCCAATGAGGTTTAGGATTTTTTTTCAGATATCCAGTCTATAGCCAACCAGTTAACTATCTAATATTGTTAGTAAAAAAATAGTGGTATGTGGTCTATTTATGTAAGAAACACTGTTTCTGGTTAATAAATAATATATTTTTTATATGACATTTTTGTATCGAGATTTTTTACAAGTTTTCTTTTTACACAATAACTTTTTTCCCCTATAAAAATGACAAAATGACGCATCAATTTATTCTCTCTCATTATTGAATGTTATGTAACTTCTGATTACAGAATGCTAGTTTTCTCACTCTTTCTCTCTTGTGAAAATAATTATCAATTTGCATCCACAGAATAATATGTCAGTGGAAGCTTGACAGCAGCTCAAAAACGTTTGTACAAACTTAAGCATTTTTTCCTGTGTCGTGAATATCTTAATTGTGGTCAATAAATTTCCTGCTGTTATTTAAGTATTATTAAAAATATTTTTATTAAAGTTATGCGCTATATAAAAATAAATGTTTATTTACATATATTCCATTAATGTAAAAGTAATTTAGCAATATTCTATTTGCTTCACAGTATGTATATTTTTATTTTATCATATGTTTTAGAATTGTTGTAATTTTGAAATAAACAAATCTATCAACAATTGCTTAATTGATTCTTTATTGACAAGATTATTTCGACCTCTGATTTTTTTTTAATAAAAAAAAAAAAGGGCAATAATAAAACAGAAAGACCAAAATCAGAAATAATAGATTTATATACAAAAATTAAAACTTTTAATCAGTATTCCTAATGTCCACTCCATACGTTCTTGTCGTGGCAGCTGTTATTACTATGTGATTATTCATATAGTATACGAACATGGATGGGCTGCTCACCAACACGCATTAGCCAGCATGGTGAGTTTATTGACTTTTTACCTCTGAGTTTAAGATCAAGAAACACCATGGTCTTTCTTCTCAGTGCCTGATAAGGCAGAATGAATGTTTGTGTAAATGATAAATATTTTTCCAATACATATATACAATTATGACAGACAAAAATAAAGCATGGCCCTTATTCCCAAGAGGCTGTAAAGTCACCAACCAAGGCAGCGGTTGGTGGCTGAAGGCAGAGGGTGCTAAGAATCCCCTGATTGCAGATATCAAATGCAGATAATTCAGGTTTATGTCCCAACAAGTTCTCATAGTGATGAAGTAGTAGAAGATTTTTATATGGATGTACAAAAGGCTTTTGATCAGAGTAAACAACATTTTAAAATCGTTATGGGAGACTTTAATGCTAGAATTGGTAAACAAATGAAAGATGAAAGTTCTGGAGGTAATTTTGGTTATGGTAATAGAAATGAGAGAGGACATAGATTTGTGGAGTTTGCAGAAAAAGAAAAACTTTATATTATGAATTCTTTTTTTGAGAAAAATGTTAAAAGGAAATGGACATGGAAGCATCCAAATGAAGGTACAGCAGAATTGGATTATATTTTGACTAATAGAAAATACATATTTCAAGATTGTAATGTTCTTAATAAATTTAACACAGGAAGTGATCATCGGTTAGTAAGGTGTAAGATACGTGTTAATGAGAAACTAGAGAGTTAAAAATTATTAAGAAGAACAATATTTATAGTTGATATTCCTAATCTTCAGAAACATTCTAATGAATTTAAATTAGAACTTAGAAATCGGTTTCAAGTATTAGTAGATTTTGAGCATAATTCAGATTTGAATGAAATTAATATGAAAATAACTGATACACTTTTAAAAACTGGAACAAAGATAGCTGGTAGAAAAAAGCAGCAATTGACCAATAAAATTTCTACTGAGACTAGAGAATTTATGAAGAAAAGAAGGAATATGAAGATATACAAAAATGATGCATTAAAAAGAATTGAATATCTCGAATTTTGTAAAATGGTGCAGAAAAGAGTTGAAAATGATATAAGAAAGTATAATTGTGAACTAGCAAGGAAAGCTGTAGAAGGAAATTAAAGTCTCAAGAATGTAAAACAACATTTTGGTATTGGTAGGAAATTTATATCTGCAATAAAAAAAAAAGATGGAATTGTTACTAAAAAGAGAGATGACATCATGAAATTGGTAGAAGATTTTTATCAAGAATTATATAGTAATAAAGAACAAGTACCTCCTATATCTATTACATCTTCTGAATTGCCCAGAATTTTAAATGAAGAAGTGAGACACGCAATTAAATGTATGAAGAAGGGAAAGGCTCCAGGTAATGATGGAATTATAATTGATATATTAAAAGAAGCAGGTGAAGAAATAGAAAATTTTTTAGCAAAGTTATATACCAAATGTCTAAATGATAAAGATGTACCGGATGATTGGAAGAATGCAGTAATAATATTAATATTTAAAAAAGGTGATAAAGAAGATATTAGAAATTACAGACCTATCAGCCTTTTATCAGTTTTATATAAAATTTTTACCAAGATAATTACTACTCGTCTACAGAGAACATTGGATTTCCACCAACCAAGAGAACAAGCTGGATTTAAAATTGGTTTTAGTACAGTAGATCATATCCAGGTGTTGAGAGAAGTTATAGAAAGGTCAAATGAATATGAGTTGTCATTATGTTTTGGATTTGTAGATTATGAAAAGGCATTTGATTCTATAAACATTTCTTCAGTGATTAAAGCATTGGGTCATCAAGGTATAGATCCAGGATATTGTCATATTTTGAAGAATATTTATAAAAATGCAACAGCAACAATTAGATTACATAATGATACTGGGAAAGTCAACATTGAGAAAGGTGTAAGACAAGGTGACTCCATATCTCCAAAACTTTTTACAGCAGTGCTGCAAGAAGTATTTTGTGGATTAAAATGGAAAACTAAAGAAGTGAAAGTAAATGGAGATTATTTAAGTCATTTAGATTTCGCAGATGATATAGTTGTTTTTGCAAATAATGCTTCAGAGCTGCAGGATATGTTGCAGGAATTATCAGATGAAAGTAGGAAAGTAGGACTAAAGATAAATGTTAAAAAGACTAAAGTAATGTTTAATCGATTTGCTCAAAATATGAAAATAAAGATTGATTATGATGAATTAGAAGAAGTTAACAGTTACAAATACCTTGGTCAGATTATTAATACAGATGGAAACATAATGGAAGAAATTAATCATAGAATTAAACTTGGTTGGAGTGCTTTTGGTAGAAATAACTTGATACTAAAAGGAAATATGCCTATGTGTTTGAAAAGGAAGGTTTTTAACAAATGTGTTTTACCTGTTCTTACTTATGGATCTGAGACTTGGACACTTAATAGAAGAGCAATACAGAGACTTCAGACCACTCAAAGAAGTATGGAGAGATGTATGTTGGGAGTAACAAGAAGAGCTCGAAAACGCAATGTATGGGTAAGAGAACAAACGGGTGTTACTGACCTCATTGAAAAAATTAAAAGATTGAAGTGGAGTTGGGATGGACATATTGCCAGAAGAGATGATAATAGATGGACAATTGAAATTTTAAACTGGATTCCAAGAGATTGTAAAAGAGCCAGAAAGAGACCACATGTGAGATGGATGGATGAAATAAGAAAGTGTGTAGGAGTGATGTGGAGAAGAGAAGCTGAAGATCGGACAAGATGGATTAAACTTGGAGAGACCTTCATCCTGCAGTGGATTGATAATGGTTGATAATGATGATGATGATGATACAATATAATATCTTGGTTATTTGCCACTTTCCCTTTTTTTATTGTAAAAAAAGGAAAAAAAGTGTGTGGACTTCAAGCTGATTTTAATGATTTAAATAATTTGCTTAAAGCCTAAAGAAACTTGATCCATTCTTAAATCATCTAAAAACTAAAATTTTGATTCATGGCCACCAGCAAAATGACCTTTAGCTATTCTCAACTAGAGAATAAAATAAAAATGAAAAACTAAAAATTTGATGAATAATATCATCTTTGGTCTACTGGCTGTACAGTTGATTTGACAATTTTATATATGTATGCATTATTTTATAAACAGAAAAAAAAACCCATGAAAGATTAAATAATGTTATTTTGAAAAGTTTGAATGCAGATAATCAATGATAAATAATAGATTGGATGACAGTATATTTGTTAACTATGCCTTGCTTATTTTTACATATTTAAAAATATTGTTGATAAAATATCAAATCATATCTATAAATAAAATAAATGCCCACTGCCTTAAGCAGTTGCTTTTAAAGCCGTTATTATTTTGTGGGTTCTTAATGTATTTTCACCTTAATTACTTTAGTATGTAATAACTTAGTAAAACATCAAAACACTGAAGATTTTTATCAGTTTTATTCCTTAATTTAGAATTGTGCTAGTTTTCTTTCTTTTTAGATATTACATTCTGAATAAAGTTTATTTGATTCTTTTGATATAATTAATTATTAGTTATTAGAAATAATTTGCTCAGTACTATTATATATATATCATTTGCTCAAAGACTAGTGAAGGTATTAAGCAATTGGTTATTATAATCATGTGACAATATCTGAATTTCAGTAAAGCAGTTGTCAATATTTGCTGATTTTTAAGTATGTGATTTATAATGTATATTTGACTAAGTTGCATGTGTATTTATGTCTGAATAACTGAATTTACATGTACACTTGGTTTAGTTATGTCATTTTGTGTATTTTAAGTATGTATGTGCAGTTACTTTATTTTAAAAAAAGGGAATTGTCTTTTTACATATTTATTTAATTCAATATAGATAGATTTCTATTGGATAATAGTGTTTTGAATTTTGTTTTAAATCAATATTTTTGACATATATTTATCGAAATAGTTTTTATTTATCATTAGAGTTAATATTAATTAGAAAGAACAGGAAATATCATTAAACTGTTAAAATCTGTCTGTTTTTCTTATGCGATAACATAGGTGCATTACAATCATTTCATCAAATATTCTAATTATCTGCTATATCTATTATAGGATGCACTTCCACGAGTGCCAATAATGACTAACGGTTAATTTTAAGATAAATTTTATATACGATCCCATAAAGCGTTTAACAAATCACATATATACGATCATTTACATTATAAGGTCCAAAGGCATATACAATTAATAATTAATATCAAATGACCTTTAAAAGTCCTATGCTGACTGCTTTTATGTTCGGAGGCCAGCTCTCCACACTTGAAGTCACTGGGCAAGGGAAAACATCTTGCTCCATTATATATCAGTCTACACAGATCAAGCTCCAACGATTAAGTGTCCTTCTTCATCCAATTAGTACTAAAGGCAGTTCATTGTTTCTGAATCCCTGCAAATGATTGCTTAGTCCTCTGCACATCTGATCAGGTGTTTCTTCCTTTCAATGTTTCATCAGAATTTTAGTATTATCTTTGTGCCTTATTAATTAATCAGTTATTTGTAGATTGTTGTTATCTTAAAAAGGAATCTAATTCAAATTCCTTTATTTGTTTCCTTTGATTAACGACTTATTCTACTCTTATTAATTAGTCTATTGTTCATTTTAGAAATTAATCTTTTTCTAATCTAAAGACTATAGTTTTTAATTTCTACTTTAAAAGAATAAATCTTTTCAAGTTCTATAATATTTTTAACTTATTAATTTTCTCTCTATAAGTTTTTACAATTATATATACCTATATACGTATGTGCATTTAAATATACACATACATATTGTAGTGTTTGTAAAAATGGCAGACATTTTTGTGCACTCCAGAAAAACTAGAATTTATTCGTAAGGGTGTTTTTAGATCGCGCTCTGATAGCTGAGGAATTTAATTAGTGCATTGACGTAATGACAATTCCTAGAAATATTTGCTGATTACAAATATTTCTAGATAAGAGGCGTTACTCTATTGGTCAGTGCATTGATTGTTCGTTGCAGTTGTCAGAGAGCAATAAGAAGACGGTGTAACATCTAGCAGGAATTAGAGGACAACTCCAGTAGAGAGCAGTCACGCAGTAGTGAGTAGCGAACAATATTGGAGAGACGTCTGTTTAACATCAGCAAAGATATCTCGTGTCAGTGCTGGCGATAAATGACTAGCACACCCAGTGAAAATGTAGTTCATGGGTGTAGCTGAAAGACACCACAGCAGAGAAGAGCATTAGTTGCAGAGAAGGGCATTAGTTGCAGAGAAGGGCATTCGTTGCAGTGCAAGGCATTCGTTGGAGAGCTTCATTAAGGAAGAACAGCGTGGGAATTGTATAACGTTATTTGCTGACCGCACAGTATGACTTGCAGTTATAACCTTGGCACAGTCGTAAGTGCGGATATTACACATATCATTACTTCCCCCAAACTCAGAGATGAGGTTTTAAATTCTGAACTTAATCGAGTTATTAGAAAACGGGGTTCTTTACCTTTCTTGTAGCATGCTGATGTGCGTTATTTAATTCACTAGATGCAAACTCTGGGATGTAGTTGTTTGAGTATCACCATAATTATTTCTATATTCCCTCTACTCTGCTCTAATATCTGGTCACCAGACATGACTAAGCTCTAGCACTTTTCCTTTGCTGATGTCTTGTTGATTATTCTGCAACCACTTTACTATGTGCTGCCTACTCTTGACTGGAATCAGTGTACAATCTTTCATAATGCAGCCTTTGCGTATTGACAGTTGTTCCTGAGCATTCCACAGTTCTTTGTGATGGAAAGTGGGATGTTTATTCGCCAACCTTCACAAATCTGCTTCATAATCCATTTGTAGCCACTGTCTTCAACTGTCCAATGAGCTCCCACTTTGTTTTTTACTCTTGCTTTTAGTATGTCTTTGGAATTTGTTTGTTTCTTCTCCTATTCATTCTGTATTTTCTCTGATCTGCTTTTGTTACCTACTGGCTGCTGGAAAGATTTTTTTGTCTTTGAGTATATCTATTTTTTTTAGAGAATATTATTTTAACTCCCATTTTGCTGAACCAATCTTGACCTAGTATAGGTTTTATGGGGCATGTACTATATATAATGATAGTATGATAATTTTGCCCTGATTTTTATGTATCAGCACTTGAACAACTACCTTTACTCTAATTGTCTTACCATTTATATCTCACACCTTTAGACCAGTCTTTTGTATAATGGTTTTTCTTAATCTTGGAAATTATGGTATACCAATCATGGACTGACATTAATGATATCTCGCTGCCACTGTCAACCTCCATGGAGATAGGTTGATCACATATTTTAATTTTGACCATTACGCTATCCTTCTCAGTTGTTGTCATCTTTTTAATATTAGTCAAGTGTTTTTCTTGAGCCTTTGTTGTATGATTACTACTATTAGTATCATTTCTATCTATGCTAAAGTCTTTTTTGCACCTTTTTTCCAAGTGCCCTCTTTTCTTATACTTATTACAGTGTTCTCTTTTATAATAGCAATTGCTGACTTTGTGGCCCTTCTTTCCATAGTAGAAACATATAAACTTGTTTTTTCTGTTAGCACTATTGTCATTATTTTTTGACAAATCTTTGCTTACAGTTCTACAAACATTTGTTTGCGATTTGCTATTATTTTTGAACACGGCAAATTTTACGAGATTGTTTAATCATGAGTTCATAAGCTATTTCACATTTTATAGCTTATGTATAATCTAAATCACAGCCAAAAATTGTTGCCATAAATTATCATTGCACATACCAATAAACAATTGTCTCAGGAGGGTTTTGTCTAGGAAAGATCCGTAGCTGCAATTCTTTGCTAAATTACATAGAGCTCCATCATAATCTTTTATACCCCCCTCCCAACTTTGGTTCCTGGCTTAAAAATTCAGTCTAGTTACAGGCCATGAGGGATGGGGATTAAAATGATTTGTGAAACACTCTTTAACATGATAGTATGTACATTTTTCCAAAGTTAGTGGTTCAGAGAGCCTGTTGGCCATCTCAATAACTCCTTTACCTGCATAACACAATAATGAAGCAATCTTCTCATCTATAACTTTATTGATAAATAAGTATTTCTCCATGTGTTTAACCTACAAAAGTCAACTACTTTGCCTCACTGACATCAAATTCCCTGATTGCTACTTGCATTGCCTATACTTTTACCCAATTTAACTGTTATTTTCTTAATGATCCGAATTCCAGTTGTGCCAATTGCTATGTCCAGCTATGATAGGATACACTTCCATGAATGCCAATAATGACTAATGGTTAATATTAAGATAAGTTTAATACAATCCCTTAAAGCATTTAACAAATAACATATATACAATTATTTATATTATAAGACTTGAAGACATATACAAATAATAATTAAGATCAATATGACCTTTAAAAGTTCTATGCTGACTGTTTTCACATTCGAAGGGCAGCTCTCTGCACTTGAAGTCACTGTGCAAGGGAAGACATCTTGCTCCACTATATATCAGTCTACACAGATCAAGCTCCAAGGATTAAGTGTCCTTCTTCATCTGATTAGTACTAAAGGCCATTCATTGTCTCTGAAGCCTTGCAAATAATTGATTAGTCCTCTGCACATCTGATCAGGTGATTTTCCTTTCAATGTTCCATTGGAATTTTAGTATTATCTTTCTGTCTTTTTAATTAATCAGTTATTTGTAGATTGTCATTATCTTAAAAAGGATTCTAACTTGAATTCCTTAATTTGTTTCATTTGATTAACAACTTATCCTACTCTTTTTAATTAGTCTATTGTTCATTTTAGAAATTAATCTTTTTCTAATCTAAAAACTATAGTTTTTAATTTCTACTTTAAAAGAATAAATCTTTTCAAGTTCTGTAATATTTTTAAATTATTACTTTTCTCTCTATAAGCTTTTACAATTATATATATATGTGCATTTAAACATACACATAATATCATTACCTATTCCCACAAGTATAATTTTCCTTTATAAAAATAGATTTTTAAAAAGTATCCTTGTCTTTTACATTTATAAATATTTATTATTCACATGGAGATCTGGCAGACAAATTGCAATGAATAAGTTTTTGTTTTAGTTAATATAAAGACTAAAAGTGAACAATTAAGTTATTTTTTTTACATTCACTTGCCCTTCCTGTTCTAACTTAAAAGGATATTGATTTTTGATATAGCTATACACTATTGGGGGAAAAATTCTCAAATTGCTTTAAATTTTAAAATAAATATACGTATGCATGTATACAAATTTCCTTAAATAAATGAACATAGAATGGTTTTATTGCTTTGAAGTTCAAAAGAAGTTTGAACACTAAAAATAAAATCAATTGAGGACTTCACACTCCAGAATCTGATACTATACCACTGCTCCAAAACACAGAAGACATAAATTTCTTTTAAAATAGAGAAACCAAACATAGGTGAATATTTTAACACTTTTGATTAATAAGTAAACCAGGAATAAATATATATATATATGTAATAATATTATTATTCAATGTCTGTATTTTTTCAAAGCAATATACATAATTATATAATTGAACATTTATAAACATTTATAAATACAGTAATTAGATAATTAAAAATTTTATCCATTTAAGAGAGCTTTTGGTTATCCTAGTAATCTTTGTCAACTAGCACTTTGAAAGGCTAACCTTCCCACAATTCTGTGATCTTATCATTTGCTTACTGCCTGTTAATTAAGTCATGTTTGTATTTGTATATTAGCATAGCTTCTTTTATTTTCCTTTTATTATTATTTTTTTCAATTTGCAATATTTTTACATTATTAAAATTGAAGTCAAAACCATAAATACATGACTTATATGGTCATAAAAAACAGGTGCTGAAATATTATTATCTACTTTACAATTTTGTTTTGATTTCTGAACCCGTTTTAATAACAGCAAGTGCTCTTTAGTTCTTTTTTCCCAACGTAATCTCAATTCACCAATATATACACTGCCATACCTACATATCCATTTATAAATGACACATTTTTTATTTATAAATGAGGTTTTATCTTTAGAGTTATTTATTAATTTGTTTAATATAGATGTGTAAAATGCAGTTACTGCATTACTAATTATTGTATTTATAAATATTCAATTATATATATATATCCTTTAACCCTTTCCTAATATACAGATACTTAGAGACCCATTTACCAGAAAATACTGAATGGGTTGGTTATGGGACAACCACCTGAGAGAAAAATTCTATATCTCTTGAAGTGAATTTTGCATGCCTGATTAAAAATCAATGCTTAATTTGTTTTAATAACTATTTTTATTATCTTTTCCATAATGTGCAATATTAGTAAAAAGATTGACCACTGTCAAACATGAATATATATATTAAAATTTCCATTTTTATAGCATTTAAAATATTTTTATTAGTTTATATATATGTGTAGAATAAATTAATATATAATCATAGAATATTTGTTAATATGTTTTTATATGCACTGTTTCATCACAACCATGATCTCCATAAACTGCTATAAAAAAATTAAAAATTAGTAAAAAAAAAAAAAAAATTTCCTACATTTTAATATTTTTATCTATTGTATGAACATAAGTGGATATATACACACATTTATACACATGCATTTTAAAAACTCATGTGATATAGTATATTAACATAGAATCAAATATTGTGGATATGGAGGGACTGATAAAAATGCCTAAGTAAATACTATGTGCAAATATAAATTACATAACTAAAAAATAAACAAATTTATATTTTAATAATTATTATACAACATATCATTATTATTTTTTTTATAAAATAAACTTTAACAATGACAAACTATATATAAGTATTAACATATATACAAGAAAATAAATTTAAGTTATATAGGCAAATATATGAAGAAAACAACATATGAAAACACAAGTGATACAAATGGAGATTCAAGGCAGATGAAGGATGACTCAAATTTGAAGAAAGTTAGATGAATATAAAGCTTTTTTAAAAAAAAATGTTTTGATGAATTTATTAAGGTAGCTATTTCAGAAGTACAAAAGTTAATTGCTATGTGGACACATTAATAGTAGGTGCAGGTCTCTACAACTATGATTGCAAAAGAATTTACTTTATAGTGAGCATACTTCATGAATTCTTATTATTATAATGCTAAAAAAGTGCTTAGGCAGATATGCTGGCTGAAGGTAAATCTAGGGAATGAAGCTGGAATGTGCAGTGGAAATGGAAATGATATGTTTGCATAAAACTGCAAAAATTTACACATTAAGATTAATATTTAAAATCCTGTCAAATATTTGTTAATCTCAAAATTCAAGGACTATTAGAGAACACAGTATTGCAACAATATAACATTTTACATTCATATTTCATTACTACTGTTCATTTAAAATCTGAAATGATTTTTTTTAATATTGTAATTATGATTTTTTTTAATAAAAAAATACAAAATTTGCTCTGTATATTTTTAAGTAGTGATTAAAGATAGATATCAATAAATGGAGATAATAATTATTCTATGATTAATGACCAAATCAAAATGATAACTGATGTTCATAAAATTTGTTAGAAAATGAAATCTTTGCAAAACAACTTGTCTACTATCTTACTTGAATTAATATATTAGTAATTTGAACACATCTTACATTTATTTACTCTAATGCAACATCAATAAAGTAATGACTAATTCCGATGAAATTTATCAATAATTATAGCATAAAACTATTTATCAGTAGTCTATGCTAAAACATCTCTTTCAAAGTTTGTTGTTAAGTACAGTAGTTATAATATAAGCTTTTTTCAAGACATTTTCATTATAATCATCTCTGCTTTTAATCGAAATGTTTTTAAAAATATAGTAAACAATCTAAAGAAAAAATCTAATAACTTACAAAATTGATTTTTTCAAATATTTTAAAA
Organism: Epiperipatus broadwayi; assembly: GCA_028023455.1. NCBI lineage: Eukaryota > Metazoa > Onychophora > Udeonychophora > Euonychophora > Peripatidae > Epiperipatus > Epiperipatus broadwayi. Next base: position 4,067,440 of record JAQFVV010006308.1, on the reverse strand, counting down.
ACATGAACTAAAAGTTTGATTCATTAAATTCCTTATTTATTTAGCTAGAATCTTAACACATTTAATTTCTTATTTATTTATTCATATGTTTTTGACTCATTCATTTTAAGAACTTCATTCAATTATTTGATTTGAACTTTGTTTCCAAGTATTTTAAAAACTAATTTTTAGCAACGAATGTTTCTATATTTTTTAGCAGCAAAATTTTTTAGAATAAGCAAATTTATTCTACATCGATATAGATTAAGTAACAAGATACTATAATCAATGGAAATATATAATCATTAGTAGTAGTTTGAAACAATATCTATCATTTTCTTAAGAAAATTTATTACAGAATCTTAATTTTAGACATTCATCAACTTTAATGGGACTTTTATATCATTAATTGTGTATATAATAAATTGTAATTGACAAAATATTTAATTATCTGAAACAGGCCATCTCTGAACATGGAACTAATCTTTATCATTAAAATAAATATATAATTTGAGTCAGCATTATTTTCTATATTTTAGTAAGTGCATTTCAATATATTCTAATTTATCATTACTGTAGTTATAAAAATTGGGCATAAGGCAAAAATCTCAAAAATACTCCTCCCTTCTCAAATTAAAAATACTAAATTTTTGTTTTCATTCATTTACATTAAAATGTTTAATTTATCATACAAAGCAAATTCATAAACTCATTCATTCTAAAAATCACTTCTCTCTCATGTTTACATTTGCAAAATCCCTAATAATTTTTTCCAAGTCCATTTTGAATATCTTATGTTCAATAACTAAAGTTCTCTCTATTTTTGGTTTGTTCAATTTAATTTCTTTTGAATTATTATTTAAGATTTTAACAACATTAGCCATAGCTGTGAGGAGTGTGGTAAATAATGAAATCTTATATATTTCAACTTTCTAAAGACTATACTATTTTCTTTGAATAATGAAAACATTTAACTGTTCATCAAATTATTTTGAGAAAAGATTTGAATATTTATTTCTAGAACATTATAATTTTAACACATAAAAAATTTGAAAATGGGTCACCAAAAATCTCATCATATAAGAAAATAAATTTTTAGATTTATGGGATTCTTACTCAAATAGATCCGCAAGTATTACCTTCCTTGTAACCTGATAGCTGCACCACTATAATTTATTTAATATATCATCAAGAGCATGTTTAAAAAATGGCCTCATCTAAATCTCGTACAAACCATATACAAAAAAATAATTTGTAATACACTAATATATTATGTTTAAACTAATAATGCAACCTTAAATACATACCATATAATGCTTGTATGTGACAGTTAAGCATTAAAAAATCTGTATTATTTGCTACTTAGGATAGAAGACATGTTATAAGCTGGTATAGCTATTATTTATTTTTATAGATTAATATTTTGAATATTGTAGAGTTTATTTCAGAAAATTTTGGTATGAAAATACTATAAGCCTGTTTGATGACTTATAAAGTTTAAATGTATATCAATCCATATCAAACTTTCCTTGAGTTTATATACATGTAAGAATATATATATATATCTTCAAACTGAACAAAAATATTAGTCATATAAATAATATGCATTTCATTATCTTCAAAGCAAAACACTCTTTCCATCATTCAATGAATGTTTTTGATCCAAACATTCTAATAATTGAAATTGGAAAATAAGTTAATATGTAAACAGAAATTAAAATTTTTTCAACATCATAATATGGTTTATAACATTTTTTATACTATAGCATATTAATTTAAAATTATGAAAGTAAGACAAATTTTTCCTGCCTCAAAATTTATGCAAATAAAAGTAAAATAGTAATTTAATAGCTACTGCAGATCAAAAACTTCAATGCTGTCAACACGAAAATGATGGTCAAGGAAATACTCACCAGGCTAATAAAATTCTGAATGGAGAAGTTAAAATTTTTTCTAGAAGTTTTATCATCTAGCTAAAAATATCGATCTATCTATTTTACTGATTTATAATAGGCTGGCTATTGAAGTGCTATTTAAGTTTTAAAAAAAAAAACTTGAAAGTTTTCTAGAAATTAGAGATATAAAAAGTTGCAACTGAATTTATTGGACGTATATATAATGTGGGATCAATATAATTAAAAGGCTTAAAAGATTTGTTTTTTTTAAATTTAATAAAAACTATATTTTATACCCATGATAACAAATGTATGTAATAAATAATAATTTAACATTTTATAACGATGAAATATGAATATAATTATTGAAATACTGTATAATTTTTTTTTACTCTATATCTCTAATAGAAAGTAAATAACTTAAAATGTGCATAATTAACTGATAAAACATAATTATTACTAAAACAGAAATTAAACATACATTTGACAGAATTAAATAAAATAATTAATTATATTGTAGCTGGTATTCTATTATGAATACCTTCACATTCTTTCAGGTTACACTTCTGACTGTGGGTATTGCTACCCTCACATGGCTTTCCGCCATGAAGTGGAACGGGTACATCACATTTTCGATAGCGTTGGCGCTTGCCTTTTCCACAGGTGTTGCTGCAAGGTTCCCAGGAAGACCATGAACCCCAGCCACCATCCACTTTGAACATAGTATGGACAGTTATCAGTTACAACCTTCAAGAAAAAGACCAGCTTGATAGCACTCTAATTAATTAAGATTAAATGAAAGCAATTTCATTAATATTAGAAATAAAACTTTTTATAACTAGACATTAAAAATGGATTTTGAATCTAATATATATATATACACACACACATTATTATTTAAAAGAATGTGAATTATTTCTTTAAAAATACTATGAATTAGAGAATTTAAACCCCCTCTATCATTTTTATATTATATCAATATCACAATTTACTGCTTTTTAAGTATTCAATTATATAATTAGCTATTTAAAAATAAATTTTTGAATAATTCCTTATTATAAATATCTTTCTAAAAAATAATATGCTAAATTTTAAAGAAATTAAAAATATTATATAAAAATTATCTTCTAGTAATAAGATTTTAAAAAATTAAAATTATATTATATAATCAGTTGCTAAGGAAGTCAGTGGCATTCAAGCGCCAATATGGAGACTGATTGCAACAGTTCCATTCATTTGATCAATTTTTTTTTCCCTTTATTCAGCTGGAATTTAATTCAGAAACCTTAAGCTTTCAGAGCCCACCACTGCACTAAAACACACTATAAGTAGTTAAATTCCAAATAAATTTAAATAATCATATCCAGAACTATTTCTAAAATTCATTTTACTATTCATTTCATACCTGGGCAAGGTTTAATTACACATTTTTCTTCTTCGGTATTTAGTCCTTTGCATGGTAAACCTCCAAATTGAGGAGGTGGATCATCACAGTTTCTTTTCCTTTGCCGTGTGCCTTCTCCACAGGATTTATTACAGTCACTCCAGCTATGCCAAATACCCCAGTTACCATTAATAGAACAAGCTTTAGGTTCACATTCTCGAGTTTCATCTGCTTTTCCTGTGCAAGGACGACCACCATTTACTGGAACTGGACTGGTGCAGCTACGGTAACGAACTTGGTTGCCATTTCCACAAGTCACACTGCATTCTCCCCATTCCTCCCATGTTGACCATCCACCATGAACTAAAAGATGTAAATAAAAAATTGAACAGAAACAAAATAATAATTGTTGCAATAGATAAAAATAAAACAAAGCAAAATAAATAATTAAATACACTAAAGCAATTAAACAAGTCAGATTTACTACTAATTCAAGTTACAGTTTCATGACTTAAGAGACTTCTAAAATCAAAATCTCATTACTAGTTGTTCAACCAAGAAACTATTAAACAACATAATTATAACCCAAGAAATAAGACTCCTGTGATGTTCTAAACATTTTTTTCCAGATCCAACAATAAAATCATTTGGATTTGATCTTTCTAGATTTCACTAGAATCTCATCAATTTCATGCCAAGTCATACTCATTGTGCATATCTGTTTTAGAATGAAAAGTTGAAAGCATTTGACTTATGTGATTAGAGAATACACAAATCAAGATCCATACAATTAATGCCTGTTCAATCTATGCACACTGAAGCAGAATTGAAAATTTAATACTCATTTGATCTATCTCCTGATTAGATTCTCTCCAATTTTTTTTAGCTATTTAAAAAAAATTCATGTGCTAAATAAATATGATATTAAATATATTTTGACAATCCTTAATTAAAAATCAAGAAGAATGAATTTACTAAATTAAAATTTACTTTCAAATATCTAATCAAAAAAATAACTCTAAAATACATAAAATTACTTTAAAATGTCTGCAGTAACTGAATTTAAATTTACAATGTTTTGATAACATTACTATTTATAATTATGCTTAATAAAAGAGAAAAAACATGGAGTTCATTTAGCAAATTGTGGATATTAGGTTAACAATAACACAATTTGAGCATGTAAATGTAATTAATACTTTTGATTTGCTTTCCAATTTACATAAATCAAACATATCAATTTAAGGACTGGATTAATGATTATACAAGTCATTCTAACTATATGACATATGGTGCCTAATTGTCTATATACATAAATTTAAACTAAAATCTCCCAATGAGTTTTTTTAAATTTACTATGACTACATTCCATTCAAATTTTTCTAAATCATTGTCTATAATATTTAAACAGCATTGAACTGTTGCATATGTGCTTTGGATTTTAAATATAAAATGAATGAATACTAACACTTCAACCACATGATAAAGTCTTTGGAAAAGATAGAATGGCCATCTATCTTTTTGAACCCAAACACTTTTGTATGGGCGAATCTTAAGTGTTTGAAAGTGAAAGTGTGAAGGTATTAAATAATCACTTTAAATTACTTTTACATGCTTGAATGAATGACGCTGGTGAAATTTATTAGAATTTACGATACGTCATTCTTATTTGAAATTAAATGTCTGTAAATAAGTCAATTATTTTATATAGCCCGATTTTTTTTATAAACTATAATATTTAAATAGCATTGAACTGTTGCACATGCGCTTTGGATTTTAAATATAAAATGAATGAATACTAACACTTCAACCACATGATAAAGTCTTTGGAAAAGATGAAATGGCCATCTATCTTTTCGAATCCAAACACTTTTGTATGGGCGAATCTTAAGTGTTTGAAAGTGAAAGCATTTGGGTTCGAATAGATAGATGGCCATTCTATCTTTTCCAAAGACTTTATCATGTGGTTGAAGTGTTAGTATTCATTCATTTTAGATTTAAAATCCAAAGCGCATGTGCAACAGTTCAATGCTGTTTAAATACTATAGTTTATAAAAAACATTGTGCTATATAAAATAATTGACTTATTTACAGACATTTAATTTCAAATAAGAATGACATATTGTAAATTCTAATAAATTTCACCAGCTTCATTCATTCAAGCATGTAAAAGTAATTTAAAGTGATTATTTAATATCTTCACGCTTTCACTTTCAAACACTTAAGATTCGCCCATACAAAAGCATTTGGGTTCGAAAAGATAGATGGCCACTCTATCTTTTCCAAAGACTTTATCATGTGGTTGAAGTGTTAGTATTCATTCATTTTATATTTAAAATCCAAAGCGCATGTGCAACAGTTCAATGCTGTTTAAATATTATAGTTTATAAAAAACATCGTGCTACATAAAATAATTGACTTAAATCATTGTCTATAAATAATTTTTAAAGACATTCAATACTTTCTTTTTCATTGCATTGCCTGTATTAAATAAATCTTCACAAAATTTTATTCCATTGCATTTTCACAGATTTATTTAGGTAAAATTTCAAATATACGTCTTCATCAAAGCTATAAAAAATTATATTATGTTATTATTCATATATATGTGCATATGTGTATATATATAATAAAATTGGGATATTACATGTGAAAAACAAATGTAAAGCAATTGTATTTTATAACCTTGAAGAAAACTATTAGATAGTCAAAACATTTTGAAAATTTTAATATTTTTTTGATAATCATGAAATGAATATTAATAAAATTTATCTTTTTTTCAATAAAATGGTTAATAATTCAGCTTATGGCAGAAAATCCTGTTTATTGCCTAGAAAAAAAATTGAATATGACTATATCTCAGAGATCTTTAAAATTATCTGACAGTAATTTACAAAATTGATATGTACAATTTATCCAAACCACTTCAAACACTTTTTAGCAAAACTCTTTATTTGTACATATACATACACCTACGTTTTGACTGACCTGCAGTCTTTTAATCTCTTAGTTCATTTTAATCTCTTAAGAGATTAAAATGAACTGGCTCTGAAGAAGACTGCAGGTCAGTCAAAACATAGGTGTATGTATATGTACAAATAAAGAGTTTTGCTAAAAAGTGTTTGAAGTGGTTTGGATAAATTGTATTTATAGGATATTGCGGCAAAATAAAGAAAAATATGATTTTGGTAATATTTATGAAATATATATTAAAAACAGAAGTATTAAGTAAACAAAATCTAATTAAGAATGAGCACTTGTGTTTTCAAATTCTAAAAAAAATATTTTAATCTCCCTGAGTAAAAAAAAAGAGTAATCCTCAAACTAATTGAAAAACACTATTAATTAGCTATCTTTTACAGGATTGACTACACCAGATAAGAGTAGTTGAAAAACTTATAAAAGCAAAGTGCAATTAAAATTGGGTTTGTGTCATATTTTCATGATCAAAAAGGCAACAAGTAATGGGATACTTGCCTCCTAAAATGAGAAATAGAAGAAACTTTAAAAGTCATCTTAGCTTTCATTATTATTTTTGTAAGCCATAAGCCTTTGGATCAAACTAGACATTCAAAATTGTAAGTACTAACTTCTAAAGTTAGATGAGATATGTTGGACTATTTCCATCATCTATGAGTCAATGTTGAATGTATAAAAAATTTTAAACTTTATTTAAACTTTCCAAATACAAACAACTAATAAATAAACAAATAAAGTTAAAAATTTTCTATACATTAAACATTCACTCATAGATGATAGAAATAGTCCAACATATCACATCTAATAATATACCATCATCACAAACCTTCAGACATATAATATATAATTTATGCATTTGATTATATTTTGTTTAATTCATGTATGCATTACAGTAGTAGTTTAATTAATATCTGTGTTAGATGCATGTTCTAATGAAGTTTTATTGATCAAATTATTATTACTTGTGCAACCTGCAGTTGAAGGGTCCAACTGTAATAGAATTTGATGTTTTTTGCTGCAAATTGGACAAAATAAAAATTATCAAGTGCTTTTAATGCACAAATATTAATAACTGAAGAAAGTAAACATTATTCTGGAAACTAATTACAATGACAGGAAGTTAAATGCGATGAAAGAAAACAAATACTGAATTTTTTTGTGAAATATAAAAAAACTTATTGGAAAACTTTGTATCATAATAAAAAAAATGTTTGTATGAAAATAGTATAGTACAGCATTTCTCGGCCTTTGGGTCGCTATTAGGTTACGTTAAATTTTTAATGGGTCATGAATATGCACCAAGAAATAAAAACATAAATATAATGATAGCAAAGATCTTTTTATATTGTAAGAAAATATTAGTATTAATAAAACAAAAATTAGTAAGTAATACTACCTATGCTTTGTGTAGTTTTCTCAAATTCAATTGTAAATTTGAACTTAAATAATCATAATGGTAAATTTCACAATTATTTTCAAAATGTAATTGTTCAAAAAATTGCAATCAAAAATGCAACTAAAATTAATGCAGCCAAAGCATCAACTAGCACCAGTGGTGGAAAATTAATACAACTAAAGCATCAACCAACGCCATTGGTGGAATTTAGTAAAAATATTCTCAATTCATAGTGTATAGTTTGAACTAGTGTGTAGTTGTTAAAACAGAAAAAAATAAATTTGTATGTATTACAGTTGCTGTGTCCCTAACTGTGGCTGAGTGAACCGAAATCTGAATAATTATTTTAAAAATAAAAACAACCAACTAATTAACATTAGATCTTTTATTGGTACATAGTAAATTACAAAAAAATAACATTTCTGAGTAACTGGTTAATCCCAATATATATATATAAACATTCCAATTGAATTACAATTCAGTCTGCAGTAGTACAATAAAAACACAGTACCTTCAATGGACGAACTTATAAAATCCTTGGAGAGCCACTTAGGGCACTTAAAAATTATATTTAAGACCCGTGTGGTCTGCTTTTACTCTAGTCAGCCGGATTCACCTACAGGTGCCAAGAACCTGGGATTGCAGTCCGAAAAAGAACAGCACTCAGGGAAAAACCTTCCCATGTGTGCAAAACAGATTCATTTGGCTATTAATTCTTTTGATAATCCAGTCTGTTAAAACAACACATCCTTAATTATTTAATTTAGTTAATAGTTTGACATTATTAATTATTTGTAGTGTGTATGGCTTGATTTAATTACTCTTTATTCCACTTTACTTACTTTGAACCCTATATACATTTCCCCCCATTTATATAACTGCTAAATATTCATTACTTAATGTGTGTGTCTTTACTGGTTCTATTTACACATATATAACACACCTCCCCTTACTCCTGAAAAGATTCTTGTGCAATGGCACTATATATAGTCTTTTAGTTTGTATGGCTTCTGGATTTGTTGTTTGGATCTGGTTGTATTATTTTTGCATTTTGTCTGGCTTTGAGAAATGCTGTATCACTTTCACTATTAATCAGTATTGCCTTTATCTCCATTGGTCACTGTCATTTCATTTCTGTGGTTTGCTGCTCATACAGCAATAACTCATTTGGAATGTCAGATAAAATTTGTACTTCTATAACTCGCTGCTGAACATGGTTTATGTGTCTCCTATAGGTAGTGCCATTCTGAAGCTGAACAATTACTATTTGATGAGATAACAGTTTCATGATTATCCCCTCTACCCATTTCTTTTGTAGCATATCCCGGACCCAAACTTTATCCACATTTAAGAACATATTTACATTTTTGTTAGTGATGTCATTTTCGACAGAATATAGGAGCAATAAGGCTAATTTAATGTGCAGTTTCCTGCCCATCAACAATTCTGCGGGTGATTTCCCGACGGCCATTGATGACATTGAGTGTTGACACAGTATCGTATTATCAATTGCTTGTTGTAAATCTTGATTGTTTGATTTCTTTAACACCTTTTTTAATTATTTGGACTGCCTTCTCTGCCAGATCATTCAACTTTAGATGGTATGGTGGTGTACATATGTGTCTGATACCATTATCATGAAAATAGTTTTCTATCTCCCTAGCAATGAACACAGTTCCTTTTATCAGATATGATGGTCTCTGGTAAACCGTGACATGCAAACACAGCATTTAAAGTCTTAATCATTTCAATAGAAGTTAAATCTTTTATAATTTGACACTCTGACCATTTTGAGAATGCATCTATAACAATGAGTAAGAGTTTTCCATTTACTGATCCATCATCATCTATGTGGACCCTGCTAGCCATGAATTGTAGACCTTAGCTCTCATATTCATTTCTGTTTCACATGACAAACATTTTTTTGATATTTTATTCAATGTCGACAGTTTTTTTGGCCACCAGACATAGCTGTCAGCTAGTGCTTTGGCCCGTATAACTCCAGGATGGCCACTATGAAGTAAGTGCAATACTTGCTGTTGGCCTTCCATTAGTATCATGACTTGATCACCCATCAATATGTATCATTTACATATAAATAATTTATTACAGTTTTCCCAGAACCGTGGATCCATGTACTAAGGCCTTGAAACTGATCATCCATTTCTGATCCATCCCAGGAATATCTGATAGCCTGATCAAAGCTCATCCAATTGGCTAAGAATTTGCTATTCAATACTTTTGAGTTTAGGGTATCAATATAATTAATTTTTGCTTCCATTGTTAATTGTTCACGTTTGTCCAGCATTCTTGATAAAGCATCAGTGTACACAATATCTTCACCTTTTTTTGTATTCTAATACGTAATCATAAACTGACATCGTATTCCTCTTGTGCATCATGTGTGGGCTTAGATGTTCAAGAGCTAAACGATTATGGCCCAAAATTCCCAGTAGTGGCTTATGGTCCATAATTATGTGGAAATTCCTTCCAAACAGAAATTGATGAAAATTTTTTAAGGCTGAACATTATAGCCAATACCTCCTTGTCAATTTGGCTATAATTTTTCTCTGATTTTGAGTTCTTGATGCATAAGCAATAGGCATTCCCCCTTTGTGATATGGATGAGATAGTACTGCCCCCTCTCCCAACTCTGATGATGTGGTTGTTAGGTGTACTTCTAAACTGTTATTATAGTGTATTAATAGTAATTCTAGACTAAATGCCATTTCTGATCCTCCTTCCAAGAAAAGCTTGAAAAAGTTTACAAAGCCTGTATTTGTTTAATATTGGTAGGTGTCACTGCATTTTTCACTGCCTTTACTTTTTCTGGGGCTGGTCTCTAAATGGCTTAGAAATGTTAATTCTTTTTGACATTCATATCTCTTGTGAGCATTTAATTTAACCCCAGATTTACTTAATTTGTTGCATGTTGTGAAGAGTCTGTTGCACAACATTGGTTGTGACATAGCTGTGATAAGTATGTCATCGTAATAGGGAGTGATCCCTTCTAAACCCTGTAGCAAAACATTGATCCTTGCCTGGAATATATTCAGGACTGTGGATATGCCAAAAGCTAAATAGTTGCATCTAAATAGATCTATATGGGTGGTTAAAGCAGACATCCACTGATTTTTCAGTGACCTGAATCTGGTGGGAAGTGGAACTAAGGTCCAGATTCACAAAATAGAAAGCATTTTGCAGACTCCCCTGTTTTAAAAATTTGTTTACCATTATGCAGTAATCTCTGCATAATCTAATTTCCCCGTTAGGCTTGGTTATTACCACAAAGGCATACCCTAATCAGATGTTTCAATGGGCATCAGCTCAGCACTCCTTTATCAACCAATGACTTTAACTTGTCTTCAACTTTAATCCTTTGCGCGAACAGAAATTTAACATAGTTTATAAACAACCACTCACACATTTTCTGATAATTCTATTTCTACTGGTTTTGACATAATCAACCCCAGTTTTTCATTGAGCAGATCTGGATATTTATTAACTAGTTCCTGTTCCAAAGAGATTTTCTTTATATTAATTTGAATCCCAATTTCACAAAACTATTCCCTCCCTATAATGGGATTAATTTTACCATTAACAATATATAGAGGTAGATTTGCTTTTTTGCCATTGTATTTAATTGGTGCTTTAGCCTGACCTATTTATTATTTTGAGTGCATTACCATTTACGTCTCTCGCTTTAATATTTGTTTGTTCTAAAACAAAATTTGCCTTATCAGATGACACTTTTTTCCAATTTGTCCATGAAATTATGAAAATGGCCAATCCGCTACCAATTTCCATTTCTATTTCTTTACCATAAATTTTATGTTTAATCATAAACTGACATATGCTTTTAACATTTAGATTTTTAATCATGTGGGTGGTTGTAAGTTTCCCTCCCCTATCATGAGGTATAGGTGTGTGATCTTTTATCTTTCCTTTGTCATCTTGTCTACAGCCAAGTGACAAATGACATTTTTTGCCGCATTTAAAACATGCCTCTCTCTACCATTTGCATTCTCTTGAAATGTGGCCTTTTTTCTACAACAGAAACAGATTATTTTCACATTATTAGTATTTGTCTTTCTTGGGCTAAAGCTTTCTCTGTATGTTTTAAACATTCCCATTTTTGTGCTTTCATCCGATTTTAATCTAAAAGCTTGAGCCTGCTCCAATATCAGCTCCTACGCTATACCCTTTTTGATGGCCATTTCATAAGTTAGCTCCATTTCTACTAGCAATTGCTGTCTGAGCCTATCATCAGACATGTCCCAATGTAGCTGGTCTATTAAGATTTCATCAATGAAATCACTGTAGCCACAATTCTTTGCCAATTCTCTTAAAGCTAGATTGTATTCATTAATTTTTCTCACCACTAAATTGTTTCCAATTTCAAAGAGTTAATCTAGCTATATGGTGAGAGGGACAGGGGCTAAACTGATCATTCAACTTCTTGATCACTTACTCGCACTTGACCTTCTTGGGCAAAAGGAATTCAAAATTTTTATGGATAACCTTAATTACTCTTTTCCCACCAAAACACCTTAGGCCATTATTTTTCTCTTATTATCATCAATTGCATTCAAGGTGAAAAAATTTTCGATCTGTGTTCTATATAATGGCCATTCAGACATGTTGCTGGCATCGAATTTGCCTAAGCTGTTTTGTGACTGCGCCACTTATTTGCTGTGTCCCCAACTGCGACTGAGTGAACTGCAAATCTGAATAATTATTTTAAAAATAAAACCAACCAACTAATTAACATTAGATCCTTTATTGGTACATAGTAAATTACAAAAAAAAAAAACCAATTCTGAGTAATTGGTTAATATTCCTTTCACCAAACCAATATATATATTGTACCAGACTATAGAACATCCACGCACAAGATGGCTGTAGCCAACAATTTGGCAAAGCTAACTTTATTCAATTCATTGAATAAACAATGAGAGTTGGTCTATACTAGATTCCCATCTCCTTGCATACATAACTAACACATATATTAGTTTATTTTGGAATAATTAACACATACTATGAATGTATATCCTTTGGCTAAAAGTATTTATAAATTTATATAAAGAAATTAGAGAATTAACATTTGTTTACATGGTGGAATATTTTATGTATTTATCTCTTTGTGTGTATTTATTAGTATATTTATCATATTTATTGCAAATGGTCTAACACGTATATGTATAAAGATTTCTGTATATTTAAATTTTTTTTTTTATTTTTTGATAATTTTTTTTAAAAAAAAAAGATTTTTTTTTGTGTGTGTGAAAGGAATCTGCCATTTAAAATGGTGGATTTAATCAATCTTTGTCTTTCTATTTATATATTTTTTGTATGTAATCAGGTAGAGTAGTTTTAATTAATTTGTAAAATCGAATTAAAAGCGTTTTATCTAAAGAATATGGATGATCTATTATTCCAATATGGAGTTTGAAATTCCTAAAAAGAAACAAAAATAGGAAAAAGAAAGATTTTGAAACAAAATTTGTAAAAGAATGTACTTAAAATAAAATTATCTGATGCAATATCTTGAAGGGGGATACAAGCAATTGCAACTAGTGGGCAGACTGAGGCATATAATAACCTACCTGTGAGGTGCAAGGGAATTTGATGATTATTATTCTTTTGGCTCATTATGCTGTTGGATTGCTGAATATTTTTTTAGTCTGAGAGGGAGTTTGATGGAAATTCTCCTGCTGTTCATGACGTGGCATATATTTTTTTGTCTATGGAACCTGCTGGTTATGGAATGGATGAGTAAAACAAAAGGTATATTTATAATGGATGAGTAAAACAAAAGATATATTTATAATTTTTCTTATTTTTATTATTGTATTATTAGATTTGATATAATAAGTTTATAATTGTACTTTATTTATTAACACGTTATTAGATATGATCATATTTTTTTTCTTTGTGTATAATATTGTAAAATAATATTGCATATACATAGGTCTCACTTAAATCCACTAAGTGTAGGACTCTCATTTATTTATTCTTTTCCTCACTTTTGCCTTTATGTCGTATTTATTTTTAATCATGGTGGTGACATCTCATGTTGCGTGTCCTATGGCTGGCCTATACATTTTTTAAAAAAAAAAGGGGAGGGGGAATGAGTAGGATATACCTAAAGGTAAAGGTGTATCTAACCCTAAGAGTTTATTTTAGTAATTGAGGAAAGTTCAAATGATTAGACTTGTGTATAATCTTAGAGTCATTATTTTGTTAAATTTATGAAATTAAGCATTCGTAGTTTTGTGCAGGGAGAGGGGAGTATAGATCACACCCATTAGCCACCATCTTTGATCATTTTATATTTTAGGGCAAAATAAGTTAACTTGCGTATAAGTTAGAAAATGGATTTTTTTTTTTAATATAAATGTATATCTTTAATATAAAATCCAAATACTCCTGCATGATTTATATTATGTGTAGAATAGCAAAATTTAAATTAGAAAGCTGTATAATGGATTTATGATTTAATCTTATATTATTTAAATGTATATGTGGTGGAGGGAGATAGTTAAATAAATAGTATTATCTTATATTTCATTTGCTTATCGTATGTTTTGTTGTACAATAAAATGCACTCACCTATTTGTAATATAAAATTGTAGAAATACTTACCCCAAAGTACCTGCGATAGGGAATTATAAATGAGCTAGTCATTGGGATAATATATCAGGGAGTTGAATTATAATTTACTTTTCACCCAATTTTCCTTGATCAAATAAGACTATATTTCCAACAACGGTCAAAATTCCTCTTTGCATACTCTCTCGGTAGATAGGGGAAGGGAAGGGAGAACTATTTGACATTTTATCTTCTTTTATTGTGTCGGGGGTGGCACACAAAGGTTGTCCAATTAGCACAATACTTTCAAAGGTATGTAAAGAGCGAGAAAAAAATGTCTATGTGTAGATAGATATAGGGATGGAAGTATAAATAGTTTAACAAGGGAAGATTTTGATTTTATTTTAAATTGAATTTCTTTTCTCTAATAATTATTGAAGTAATACTCGTTTGTATTTAGCCCAGGGTATTACCGAAGATTATTATCGATCTTACAACTAGAATGTCTATGTCATTTCATGCTCATGACGTATATAGATATATATTATTATTTTTTAAAATGGATAAGGCGGTTGGGAGAATTGGACCGGTACAATATATATATACATAAACATACGTCCAATAGAATTACAATTCAATCAACCCTCAGTCTACAGTAGTAAAATAAAAACACAGTACCTTCACTAGATAGCAAGCTTATAAATACCCTCAGAGAGCTGCCTAGGGCACTTAAAAATTATATTAAGACCCATGCAGCCTGCTTTTACTCTAGTCAGCTGGATTTACCTACATGCACCGAGAATCTAGGATCGCAGTCTGAAAAAGAACAGCACTCAGGAAAAAACCTGGGGAAAAGATGTCGAAAATTATTTCACCTGCTCTTTTATATTCCCACATTCGAAGTTCCACTCTCAATTCTTCTTTCTGGAGTATTAATACATTTTTTCCCATATGTGCAAAACGTATTCATTTGGCTATTAATTCTTTTGATAATCCGGTCTGTTAAAACAATGCATCCTTAATTATTTAATTTAGTTAATAGTTTGACATTATTAATTATTTGTAGTGTATATGGTTTGATTTAATTACTCTTTATTCCACTTTACTTACTTTGAAGCCTATATACATTTCCCCTACATTTATATAACTGCTAAATATTTATTACTTAATGCGTGTGCCTTTATTGGCTCTATTTACATATATATATAACAACAGTTATACCGTTTTTCTAAAATTGTATTAAGTTAATAATTGAATTTTATATTTTGTTAAAAGGTACATATATTTGTAATTTAAAAATAATACTTATATTTTGTTATATGTGATTAATACATACATTGTACTGAACGGTTTAATATTTTCAATTTATGTCTTCTTTTGTATTTCTTTCAGCCTTGTTTAATAATGAGTAAACAAAGTAAAATATTTAATTTTTTTGGAAGAAAGAAACAAGAAATTTCTCAAGAACCAAATTTGGATGATGAAAATGTAGAACTGCCTACTACATCAAATGAACCAGTAGTGAAAAAACCAAAATTGATGCACACTTTTGTTTATAATTACAAACAAAAATATATTAATTATGGTTTTACTTTTATAAAAGAAAATGGAATAGAGCTATCACAATGTGTTGTGTGTGGATCTACTTTGGCTAATTCTTCATTTAAAAGTAACAAACTATTAAGGCATTTGGAAACAAACCATAGTCAATATAAAGATAAAGCTGTTGATTTATTTTTAAGAAAATGAGATGAATTTAAAACAAATAGGTCTAATTTAACAAAATTTGTTTCTACAGATAAAAAAAAACTTTTAAAATATTCATCTTTGGCAGTCTATCACATTGCTAAATGCAAAAAAGCATATACAATAGGGGAAATGTTACTAAAGCCATGCATGAAAGATATTTGCAAAGAATTATTTGGCAATGAATTTGAATCAAAAATAAACAGCATTCCCTTGTCAAACAACACCATAAGTCAGTGAGTAATTGATTTGGCTGATGATGTTGAATCTTGAATAATAGAAAATATAAACAAATCCAAGTATTATTCAATTCAATTAAATGAATCTACAAATGTTTCTAACAATGCAATAATATTAGTTTATATAAGATATATTGATCATGCATGTAAAGATATTCAGGAAAAATTCCTATGCAGTTTAAAATTAGAATCTTCAAGAACATCAGAAGAAATTTTAAAGATAATGAAATTGTATTTCCAAACAAAAAACATTTCTTGGGAAAGATGCATAGGGATTTGTACTGATGGGGCTGCGACAATGATAGGAAAATATAGGGGTTTACTAACATGCATAAAGGAAATTTCTCATCCAGATTTAATAATAACTTATTGTTTTCTTCATTGTAAACAAGATACCAAAGATATGTGTGAAGATTTACATGATATTTTTAATCAGTGTGTACAAACAGTGAACTATATTCAAAAGAGTGCACTAAACACACGTCTATTTCCATTAATGTGTGATGAAATGGGTTCATCTCATAAAAAATTATTATTACATTCCCACATAAGATGGCTTTCAAGAGGGAGAGTTCTGAGTAGATTATTTGACTTCGTGTGAAAATTGAAATATTTCTTAATGATCAGAAGCCAACAGTATTCAGTGAATATTTTAAAAGTAATGTATGACTTTCCAAAGTTGCCTATTTAGCTGACATATTTTCATTAATAAATGATTTAACTTTGTCATTACAAGGATGTCACACAAATCTTTTTATTTGTTACAATAAAATGGAAGCATTTATAAAAAAAAAATTGAACTCTGGTTTAACAGAATTAGAAACAATTGTTTTGAATGTTTCCTTTGTTTTCACAAATGGTTGGGGATAAAATGATAATGCATGATGAAATTTCAGGTATAAGTAAAATCATTCAGAATCACTTATTAAAATTAAAAGAAAAGTTTTTTCAATACTTCTCACCTACAGAAGATATTTATTTCAAAAATATGTGGATCTTAAATCCTTTTCACATAACTTAAATTTATCAGAAGAAAAATTAATAGAATTATTGGCACAGACAAAAGTTTAGAATTAAAGTAAATGATTTAACTTTGTCATTACAAGGATGTCACACAAATCTTTTTATTTGTTACAATAAAATGGAAGCATTTATAAAAAAAAAATTGAACTCTGGTTTAACAGAATTAGAAACAATTGTTTTGAATGTTTCCTTTGTTTTCACAAATGGTTGGGGATAAAATGATAATGCATGATGAAATTTCAGGTATAAGTAAAATCATTCAGAATCACTTATTAAAATTAAAATAAAAGTTTTTTCAATACTTCTCACCTACAGAAGATATTTATTTCAAAAATATGTGGATCTTAAATCCTTTTCACATAACTTAAATTTATCAGAAGAAAAATTAATAGAATTATTGGCACAGACAAAAGTTTAGAATTAAAGTTTAAAGAAAACCAGAAGAATTTGCCTAAATTTTGCTTAGAAGTTCAGGATGAACATTCAATCATTAGTAAAAAGGTTATAAAATTGTTATTTCCACTTGCAACAACTTATTTGACTGAAAATGAATTTTCAACAATGATTGTTACAAAAAATAAGTTTAGAAACCACAATGATATTAGCTTTAACTAATTCTATTGGAGCAAGAATTGATAAATTAATTTAAAAAAAGCAACAACAACAAAGCCATTAAATAATTATTTTGCATTGTATGTTCAAAATTTAAATATCTTTATAATAAATATAAATAAAATTAATAAATTAATTTATAATATTTTAATAGCAAATTTTATTTAAATATGTTACTACTGCAGTTTTACAAATTTTTTACAGTAACTTCAAACAATATTGAAATCAAACTAATACATCAAAGTAGACTATTTTTAAATTTTTTTATACATAACTTAAATAAAATTCTGTAGAATTGATTTTTGTAAATTTTGCTTGTATTTCATATACTGTATAAATAAATCCTTATTTGAAAAGAAAACACTTTTTTTTTGGTAATTAACAAAATGTGTTAAGCTTTTAAATTAAAAATATGCAGTTTAACTTTAATTCAACTTTTAACTTACAATTTAAATATTATCAAATTGATCCGAATATATACATATATATTACCATGTTGATGCAATATCTCTTTTATTTTATATTATAATTTATGTAATAAATATTTGGGTCGCAGAACTATTTCAATGAAGTCTATTGGGTAGCCTGGCAAAAAGGTTGAGAAAAGCTAGTATAATAAATAAAATAAAATAAATAAAATATATTTTTTAAAAAATAAAAAATACTTATCTTCAAATTTTCTTTCTCTCTAATGGACATTTATTAAAATTTAAGATGATAAAAAATAATTATTGAACTCCATAAATGAATGATTATAATTTAAAGAAAGAATGATTGATATCCTGTTAAAGTGAAAAGTTATCTGGTATTAAATTAGAGTTTAAATATTGGTATGAAAAAAATAAAATCCTTATCATAATATATATATAGAATATATTTGTATAATAATAGTAATGTATATATTTGTACTCTGAACTTGTTTTTTTTTTTAAATTAACTCGGAAGACATAGCCACACTAGCACATTTTACATAAACAAATAAAATAATGAATTAATATTCATTAAATATTTGTAGAGTTTATTCCTTATCTTTGTAAATATCAAATGTCCAAGAAAAAAAAAATGGTGCTATTCTAAAAAACAGAAAAAGATATTAAAATGATAAAGCTATGAAATCAAAGTAAAAACAATTAGTATTTCTCTATTAGAGAAACATATATGAACTTGATATAAGCCTTGTTCTGCAATACTTAATGAAGTTCAAGAATGGGCAACTTGAGAGAAGAAGTTTCATGGATCACACTCAACTCTTGTCACTTCCAGTGCTCAAACTTCTTTGTGATCTCTCCAGGAACTTACTATTCAATTATAGTTTAAGATATTATAAAAGCTAAAACTATAATTGTGAATTGTTTAGCCTTCCACAGTAATTAAACAAAACTATAATAATAAGTTATCATGACTGCATCACCTATATTTTAGTCTCTTCCACATATAATCTTCATATTATAGGTTATTGGATCAATCTCAAAAAACAATCAATGATAGACCAATATGATATGCAATTAAACTTACTATTAGAAAAAAAAACTAATGATTGCTTAGTAATTTAGAAATATTAGCCACTGAATATTACTATGACCTATTATTAGCATTTCTCTTTTAAGCCTGAAAGCATCTACAATCTAAGAAGTTAATATTCTGTTCAGAACATTTTAATTCTACTTGATGAACATCATCAAATTATAACATGTATTTATGATCATAACACTGTGTCATATCTTTCAAGAGCCCAACAGAAATAAGCATTAATTAAAAAATTGAAGACCTAAATATCTGGTATTCTGTGAAAAAAATATACATGTATAAAAAAAGACTTAATGTTGACATAAAAAAAAATATGATTGTAAAATGGTAAAAATATTATAGCAGAGAACAGAAGTTTTATAAACATAACACAATCTCTTTGTATCAAAAAAAGGTTGATCCAGCAATATGGCACTATTACTAATGTGTGAAAGAATTATTCAAAAACTGTACAGCATATTAACAAAAAGCAAGAGAACAAAGTAGTAATAGACACTATACTAGTAATTTATAACTGTAGGGATTTTCTGGCAGAAAGATGATATATAATAAAACAAAACATGACTACCACAATTGACTATTTTCATTTATAGTAATTAACTCACTTTTTATCAAGTCTAGTCAGGGGGTCTTCAACCTTTTTTTTGTTTACTGCTCACTTTGGAGACATATTTTGCAGAAATTACAATATGCCTACTGCCCACCTGACATATCTTACAGAACATAATTTTATTCAAAAATAACATTGAGAAGTAATCATGGAATAAAATATAGGAAATAATCAATACAAATACAAATATGAGCAATTGTACCTAAACATGATATAAAATTTACAATTGAACTAATGCAAGAACAGAACTCATTATTATGTATATATTGTGATAATCATAATAACATAAAAATAAGAAATAACTGCATATTTATTTAATAACTAATATGTATATATCATTAAAACCAGTTAACACTTAGACAATCCCAATATCAATGTTTAGTAGAAATTATTTCTAATGAGAGTCTTGTGCTTAATGTTGGTTTACTAAATAGTTTATGTTTGTTTTTAGTTTTGTCAAAAATAATTAAAAGTCTTCCCTTTCTTGTACATCAAACATTTTCTCCCTTTGGTCAAAAGTTTGTTCACAATACTAAATCCTGCTTCCACCAAATATAAAGTTGGAAAGGCTATCAGGAGTAAAACTATTTTATTCTACAAACATGCATATAGCTTGGGAATTTTTTTATTTTGCCACAGTTGTAGGTATCCTCCTTCATTGAAATTTATTTTACTCTGTGTTATATTTTATTGTAATAGCTCTTCTTGCAACCTAATTTCAACTTCAGTCATATTCACATTAAATGGGAATTCCATCCATGCATCTACTGCCAGGTTGATGATATCTTGCAAAAGGATTTTCAAGTCAAGTTTGAGTGTATGAAAATGATTATTATATGTTTCTAAGTTATTAACTGTAAGAGCATATTTAGGAAACATTCAATATCTTATTCATCATATTTTGTCTGAACAAATTTAATTTACTGATAAATAGACAAATTGCTATTTTGTATTCAATAAGACTCATAATTTTTTCTTGGAAAGTAAATTAACTTTATTTAATTTGGTAAATAAAAAAAAATCATTTTTGTATTTTTAATTTCTGGCACATATCGACTTCTTTGGCATTTTCAAAAATCTCTTAAGATAGTTGCATATTAATTCCAGAAAACATGAAAGACAGTGTCCTCTCAATAACCAGAGCACTTCTGTATGGAAATATGATTCATCACAATCCTTAAAAAACTGCCTGAATATTCAATCATTTTTTCGATTAGATTTAATCCTGATTATTGTGTTTATGATAACTGTTAAAGATAAATGTAAATTGGAGATATTATGCTTTGCAGCAAGATGTTGCATATGGATAATGCAATGGATACATAATACATTGGGAACTTCTTTCTTCAAATGTGCTAACCCTTGATAACATTCGACCATTGATAGTGCTAATCTGTTGCACAAACAACAACATTTATTAATGGTATGTTATGTTTTTCAAAATAGAATTGAATTGTAGTGTAAATAGATATACCTTTTGTATCCATAAGATTACTGGCAAACAGCATTTCTTCTTGCAGCAAATTATTTTCATCGAAATAATGAACCTAGGCCATTAAAAGAGCTTTATTATCACCTACTGTTGACTCATTTACTTGCAGAGAAAATAATTTTGTTTGATGCATACACATAAGTTGCTTTTCGACATCAGCAGTCATTTTGTCAATCCACTGTCTAATTATATTATCACTAATTAGCAAATTTTTCAGAATATAGGCTGGGTTCTGATGCATCATTGTAGATAAAAGTACTTCAAAACACAGTTTTAGTAACTTTTCTCCAATAGTATGGCTCCCTCATTTTTAGCAATATATTCAGATATCTGATACCTTTCTATGGGTCAATCTTTGGTTTTTCTAGAATACTTTTCAATTGTTGAGGATATGGTATTATGTTTTGGTCTGACCCAAACTACAGAAAATAATACTAAGACAAGTAGTACAATTAATATATTTATTATATGTACAAATATATACAATATAGAGTATATGTACAAGAGAATATTTACACATGCTGAATATTGGAGTTTAACGTAAACTCTGGATTCTGCCTACCACTTCCAGCTACACCTGATGGCTTGCGTCACAGATAGGGTGCATGGCTTTTCCAGCTGTACAAGACAGCTTGCCTTGAGCCAAGTGTGGTCTTAGCAGCATCCGGTCTCTGTGAGACTTGCCTAGCTGCGTAGACTAAATAGCGTATTGCTATCAATGGGAATACTTGCTGCTGTTCAGGTTAGCAGAGCTTCCCTGGGAGAATGCAAGAGTCTTTTCAGGTTAGACAGACATTCTTTCCTGATTCTCACAAAAGGCTGACTATTTATACCCAGATCCCTGACCTTATTGAAAACCATCAGATTCAGCATCGTTGTTTATTGGCCTATAATAATCATTGGTTATGTTTTTATCTATACATCAGCCTATTGGCCTGTGGCAAACAATGCTTAATCCAATCAGATAAGGAGGCATCTGGAATAGTCCACTTTTGAGAGAAGGGAGGATTGTAACATCCCTCCCTCTGGCTAAAATTTACCCCTAGAGAACATAGTCATGCAGATGTGCTGGAGGATGACTAATGCGCTTTGGTGCTGGTTCTGGTTTGCTGTCTTCAGTTTGTTGGTCCTCCTTGCTTGTACTGCATGTCTCTGGAGCTTCATTCCTTGTGGACGCATCAGTATAATCCAGTCGCAGTTGATCTCGATGGTGATGATGTTGACATCCATCTGCTGTTTCCACTAAAATGGTGTGAAGATCTTTTTGTTGGATTACGACTGCTGGGATCCATTTAACGGATCCGCTATACATTCTGCATCGAACATTAGTCCCTATTTGTAATTTGGTAGTTTTGTCCTTTTCTTGTTTTTCATCATTTGGCTCAGGTATCAGAGCTGACAAGTTGATTCACAAAGTTCTATTACACAGTAGTTCAGCTGGAGTATTTCCAGTTGCAGTACTCGGTGTAGAGTGCTGAGATAATAACATTCTGACAATACGGGTGTTCCAGCTTCCTGTGTTGATCTTTGTGAGCAATATTTTGGTCTCTTGCACCAATCTCTCAGCCTGGCCATTGCTTTCAGGGTGAAATGGTGGGCTGAAGCTAGCTCAATTCCAATATTGTCACAAAAGTTTTTAAAGGCTACGGCAGTGAATGCTGTGCCATTATCTGAGACTATCATTCTAGGAAGGCCATGTGTAGCAAATAGCCTTCTAAGATCCTGTGTCGATCTTTGTGAGCAATATTTTGGTCTCTTGCACCAATCTCTCAGCCTGGCCATTGCTTTCAGGGTGAAATGGTGGACTGAAGCTAGCTCAATTCCAATATTGTCACAAAAGTTTGTAAAGGCTACGGCAGTGAATGCTGTGCCATTATCTGAGACTATCATTCTAGGAAGGCCATGTGTAGCAAATAGCCTTCTAAGAGCTTCTATTGTTGCAGTGGTCTGGAATGATGGAACTTCCACTACCTCCAACCACTTAGAATATGAATCAACTACTACTAATAGTAGTTTGCCTTTCCACGGACCAGCATGGTACACATGGAGTCTTGTCCAGGGGCCTTCAGGTTTAGGCCAGTGAACTGTTTTATCTTTTGCTGGCATGTTTTGATTCATTTTGCAATGCCAGCAGTGGTGGACTTTAGACTTAATCTCTGTGTCCAAAGTTGGCCACCACACATATGCCCTTGTGAGCATCTTCATCTGGACTATCCCTGGATGCCCATTAGGCAACAGGTCGAGCACTTGGGATCGTCCAGCTAGGGGGATCACTACTCTGGATCCCCAGATAATACATCCCTTTTCAATTGAGAGCTCCAGCTTTCGCGTCCAGTAGGCTGGATGCAACTCCTCTGGTTTTTTATTTGGCCACCCCTTCTGTATCCATTTTTTAATTCTTTAGAACCCAGGATCATTTGTGGTCCACTTAGCCACTAATTTACTGTTCAGTGGTATGTTTGTCCAAATCAATCATGTTAACTTACTGACCTGCAGTAATCATCCTGTCTGCAGATTCTGCAGGCAAAAGACTTAATGCATCAACATGAGGAATCTGTTTTCCCTCAATATAGTGTAACATAAAATCATATCCTGTTGACTGCGCCAAATCTGTTATGTTTTGGTCTGGAGTACAGACCCAATCTACAGAAAATAATACTAATACAAGTATTACAATTAATATATTTATAATATGTACAAATATATACAATACAACATACATTATATATACAAGAGAATATTTACAAATGCTGAATATTGGAGTTTAACGTAAACTCTGGATTCTGCCTACCGCTTTGAGCTACACCTGATGGCTTGCCTCATGGGTAGGGTGTATGGTTCTTTCAGCTGTTCAAGACAGCTTGCCTTGAGCCGAGTGTGGACTTAACAGTGTCCGGTCTCTGTGGAACTTGCCTAGCTGCATAGACTAAATAGCGTATTGCTATCAATGGGAATACTTGCTGCTGTTCAGGTTAGCAGAGCTTCCCTGGGAGAACGCAAGAGTCTTTTCAAGTTAGACAGACGTTCTTTCCTGATTCTCACAAAGGGCTGACTATTTATACCCAGATCCCTGACCTTATTGAAAACCTTCAGATTCAGAAAGCATCATTGCTTATTGGCCTGTAATAATCATTGGCTATATTTTTATCTATACATCAGCCTATTGGCCTGTGGCAAACAATGCTTAATCCGATCAGATAAGGAGGCATCTGGAATAGTCCACTTCTGAGAGGAGGACTATAACACCTTTTTTAAATTGTTCATAAATATCTTTAAAATATTCTATGGATTTTTTCAATTTTATCTTTGTGTTTATTCTTGCGATCAAGACAGTTTTATTGCTTCATTAGAAAATGACTTTTGATACAATAAACTCATTGTCATGGTTTTATTTATTGGCAATTTGATTTAACCATATACCAAATATTCAGTTGAATATAAATGAGTATACTTTTTCTTAGGAGGCATAATGAAAACTTGGGCCACACTTTGAAAATTCACACAATTTTAACATAAAATTATTCTGCATATGAAGTCAACTGACAAAATTCTATGCACACATTATTGTGTCACCATCTACCAGATTTTAATGTTTGACATGTGTGGTGCCATTCACCAGATTTTTAGGTTTCACATTTTTAGAATTTCATACTGAATGTGTGACATTAGAACACATGTTTAATATAAAATTATAAATATTGACAATACATTCAAAATATACAAACTGAATTTAAAAATGTATAAAACAGGATCATAAAATAAAGATGATGTTTTTAAAGTATTAAATGAAAGGACTATGGCACTAAATTACTTATTACTCACCAAAAATCGTAAAACACCCACTGGTGGGCATTACCAAGCATGTTAAAGACTGGTTTCAATAGCTTATATGAATGCAGTGATATGACTGATGTTTGCTCCGCAAGAGAAGTTAAAGTTTTATTTATTTTAATAATATCTACATAAAAATTTCTGTTGCTGAGGAATATTTGTTTAGAATGGATGAGAAAATAGAATTGGAATAAAGAGAGGTAGATGCAATTGGATTTGGAAAGACATGAAAAAAGAGAGTTGGAGAGAATAGAGGTAGATGTAATTGGATTTGAAAAGATTGAGGAAAAATATTGCTAATGTTTAGTTTGGAGAGATTCAAGATGACGACATTTTAAATATAAAAAAAAAATATTTGTGTTTATTGTAATGAGAACTTAAAACTAAGGCATACCTAAGATTAGGTGGATTATAGGAGGTTTGCTAATAAAAAATTTTTTAATTTGAGTGAGAGGATGATTCATTTTGAGAAAGAGGGGTACTGTTGAAGAGTGAATTTTAAGGGAGCATGCATTTCTCATTCTCTATTATAAAAAAGAAAACACTTTTTTTGTATAAAGAGATTTGGAGAGTGATAGAAAAATCATAAATTTAAATATAAAGTAGATGAATTGGAAATATGTACTGCATGTGTATATCACAATATATGTATGATGGTCAGAAGGAAACAAACAGCGTATAGAGTATGTGATAAGGTTTTCCATATGAAGTGCTTAAATGAGACTAGAAAGAACTTAAAAGGTGTATAGTTGTGTAGATCATGTGTAAATGTGATAAAAGAGGTGAGAAAATGGTTTCTAAATATAGATAATTTTTTTAAAAAGTCGGGAGAAATGGAAGAAAATGTAGATACGGTTGATAGAATGAAATATATATTTAGTGGAGTGACAAAAGATATGAATGACAAAATAAATAGTGCAATGAGATACTTAGTTAAAGAGTAAATAAGATAGAGGAAGGGATTAAGTAAATATAACTAAAATTAAAAAAGTTATATATGAAGTGTGAGCAGATCAAGGAATTAATGAATAAAAACAATAAGGAAGAAATAGATAAGAGAGTTCAGAAGATTGAAGAAAATGTTACAGATGAAATAGGGAAAGTAAACTATGAGACAGCAGATCAAGGAATTAATGAATAAAAACAATAAGGAAGAAATAGATAAGAGAGTTCAGAAGATTGAAGAAAATGTTACAGATGAAATAGGGAAAGTAAACTATGAGACAGTCTTGATAGGAGAATCACTAATTAGAGGATGTGAAGATGCAATTGTAAGGGAAAATAGAAATATATATGTAAGAGGATGTTTGTTTGGAGCTAGAATTAGGAATGTTATAGATAATATAAATAATCAGTGGAGTAGAGATGTTGGTGTTATGGTAGGGACAAATAATTTGCCAGAGACATTGGAAAGAGCAAGGGATGAGGACAAAGAATTGATTAGTAGTTTGAATAATGTTAAAGAAAGAGTAGGAATAGTTGGATTATTACCAAGATTCAAAAATAGGTAAATGTTAGATAGGGCATATTCTTTACAAGAGATTCGAAAAACTATGCGATAAAAATAATGTTATGTTTGTGGATGTATGGGATTTTTTATTAGTAAGAGGGAATTATACAGTAAAGATAGATTAATATTTATCAAAACAAGGAAGTGAACCATTACAAGGCTTGGTTTATGAAACATATTATATTTTGGGAAATGAATAAAGGGGAATAGAAGTATCTAGATGAAAATGTAGATGCGATAAGGGAATGGTTCAGTAAAACTAATAACAAACAAACAAACTACAAATATAATACAGAAGAAAATGTCAAAAGAAATTCAGGGCAGGAAAAAAAGTAAAAAATTGTAAAAATTTGATATTTGAATATGCAAAGGGGTAGGAGACCAGAAAAGTGGTTGGAATTAAACAAAGCAGTTAAAAATGAAGGATTTAAGATATTAGCAGTAGTAAAAACACATCTAAGAGAAAAAGAAGAACTTATATTGGAAAATTTGATATGGCAGAGTATAAATAGAAAAGAAAAAGAAAAAAGGCATGATGGTATAGGAATAATGACAAAAAAATATTTAAATACTGCAAAGTGTCAAGAACATTTGTGGTTTGAGATAAAGTTAGGAAGACAAGAATGGATGGTGGTTATAGTGTATATGGCCACTGAAGAAAGTCATACTATAATGGTGTGAAACAATAGCATATATGAATGCTTATTTAAGAATATACAGAGTTTTTAAAAAAGGGGGGTAAAATTGATGGCTTAGATAACAAGAATGGGCAGTTTCTGAAAATTTTTTGTCAGAAAGCGAATTTGAATATTGGAAATTTATCAAATATTTATGAGGGTTAATACACAAGGTCTAAGAATAATATATTCCACACAATAGATTATGTATTATTAGATTAAAAAAAGAGGGAATGACTAAAGTACAGAAATTAATGTTTTGGGTAATAAATTAATATATATATATATATGTTGCTCTGCGCACAGATAATGAAGCTATTAATTGTCTGTGAAATTATTAAAATTTATCGCCAAGCGCTTTCAGGACAGTTTATAGTCCCATATTCATGGCGACTTGTATTCGATTAATAACTATAATATTAATGCAAATTTTATGCAAATTTAAATGCAGATGTTACGTGGCCCATTTTCGAGATAGGGAAAAGCAGGCCTCTCTTCTGTTGATTGCTGATGGGTCACTTACGATGTAGAAAGCTTCCCTAACTTTACGTTTGGTGTCGTTTGTTTCAGAGCAAATGACACTGGCTGTGGTGGGTAGAAAAGCGTGTCCAGTGGCTCTTTCATGCTCAACGAAAACCGAATTACCTTCAAGCTTTGTTTTGGTTCTGTTATAAAGGTATCGGTGTTGAGCTACTCTGGTAGCAATGTTAGTTTTCATCTCTCCATAATATGTTGCCATACAATTTCTTTGGAGGCAGGTGATTTTGTACATAACTTGAGGTGTCAGTTCAGGTTTGATCCTGTCTTTGGTGTTATTTATCAGTCTATTGGTGTTGGGAGGTGAACAGAAAGCGACTTCAAAATCACTTGATAGTTTATTAATGAGGCTTTTAGCTGTTGAGTGAATGTATGGGATTAGGATTCACTCAACAGCCAAAAGCCTCATTAATAAACTATCAAGTGATTTTGAAGTCGCTTTCTGTTCACCTCCCAACACCAATAGACTGATAAATAACACCAAAGACAGGATCAAACCTGAACTGACACCTCAAGTTATGTACAAAATCACCTGCCTCCAAAGAAATTGTATGGCAACATATTATGGAGAGATGAAAACTAACATTGCTACCAGAGTAGCTCAACACCGATACCTTTATAACAGAACCAAAACAAAGCTTGAAGGTAATTCGGTTTTCGTTGAGCATGAAAGAGCCACTGGACACGCTTTTCTACCCACCAGAGCCAGTGTCATTTGCTCTGAAACAAACGACACCAAACTTAAAGTTAGGGAAGCTTTCTACATCGTAAGTGACCCATCAGCAATCAACAGAAGAGAGGCCTGCTTTTCCCTATCTCGAAAATGGGCCATGTAACATCTGCATATAAATTTGCATAAAATTTGCATTAATATTGTAGTTATTAATCGAATACAAGTCACCATGAATAAGGGACTATAAACTGTCCCGAAAGCGCTTGGTGGTAAATTTTAATAATTTCACCGATCATTAATAGCTTCATTATCTGTATGCAGAGCACATATATATATTAATTTATTTTAAATGTTAATGAAGTAAAATCTTAACTGTTTTTGGTAATGAAAAGAGACTATGTAATAGTGATTATAATTTCTTTACACTAGAAATGGTTAGTAATGTGATGGAAAATAATAATAAAAGTAGAAAGCATAGTGAAAGATATGGATGGAGAATGAATGATAAAAATAAGTTAGAAGAAATATAAAATAAAAGTAGAAGTTATGGAAGAATTTGTTGGGAATGAATATAAGGAATGGTGTGTTGAAGTAGAAAAAGTGGCAAATAAGATTTTAAGTGAGAGTATTCAAAAGAATAAAAATAATAGGAAAGTGAAAATTAGTAAAGGTGTAAAAGAGAAAAAAGCATTCAGAGAATATAAATGTGCTATTAAGAACAAAGAAAGTGAAAATGATGTTAATATTAAATGGGAAAACTATTTAAATAAAAAGAAGTTGGCTAAAGTAGATAACTATAGAAAGAGAATAAAATTAAATAGTAAATTATTGGAAAATATTAATAAAAGTGGAAGAGATGAGATTAAAAAATTTTGGAAATATATTAAAAGAATGAATATAGGGGAGAGAGAAATAGTATTAATATATGAAGAGAAACAGTGCAGTTCTAGAGAAGAATTAGGGTCAACCTTAAATAAGTATGTAATAAATATAGAAAAGATATTAGACATGAAGGACAGAATGATAACAATCATAAAAGCACATAGTAATGGAAATATTAGTTTTACAGAAAATGAATTGAATGAGCCAGAGGAGAAATTGAAAAATGGGAAGGCAAGAGGTTTAGATAGATGGGCAGCAGATATGGTGAGGAATTTGGGAAATAGGGCAAAATTAAATCTATTACCATGATTTAATAAACTTATTATTATCAGGTATGCTACAAATTTAAATGTATTCCAATCATACTTGAATGTTAGCCTGAATTTTATATATATATATTTGAACAAATTAAAAAATAATTACCTCTTACTGTTACTGATGATTTAACTAAAACAGATCCCAATTGATTTGTAGCAATGCAAACATAATTATCTTGATCTGACAGCTGACTAGCTACAATTCTCAATGAATTATTAGGCATAATCATAAATCTTTCATCGGATGGAAGAGGTTTCCCCTCTTTTTTCCACTGAATGGATGGTTTAGGTTGACCCTCAGCTTGGCAATGTAGCATAATAGCTTCTCCTTGATCAACAATCGTGTTCCTAGGCTCAATTACAAAATTTGGTTCACCTAATAAATTATTATATTTATTTACAAAAATTAATATAATATATACCTTAGACAGAATTATAAGTAACATGTATATTTACATCCTTATATATATATGTGTGTGTGTGTGTGTGTGTGTGCGTGCTGTTGCAAGTAAACATGCAATACATATTTACAGCATGTAAATGCTAATAATATATATATATATAAGATTGTAAAAATAAAAACACCATATTCTTCACTTTTCCAATTAAAAGAAAAAATAAACACTGATATTTTTACTTTAACAATTTTATATATATTTATAAATAATATGATAGAAATTTATAACAGATCAATGAAATATATATAATATAAATACTAATACTATAATTTCTGAGAAATAATATGGAATAACAGTACATAATCTAAAAAAAAACTTCAAAATTTAAATTTAAATGTGTGTTGTTTTTTTCCTCAGAATGTGATTTTTCTGGATATTTTTGGGTCTTTTCAAATTTATTATTTATTATCTGTAGAAATGTAAAAACATTTATTGGAATAATATAATTTTGCTATTAAGTTCAAAAGATAATTAATTTTAATATTTAAAAAATGGCAACATAAATATAAACAAGCTCTCCTTTTTTCCCTCCATTTTTGTGTATACTTCAAAAACTGCAACAAAGATAGCTGGTAGAAATAAGCAGCAATTGACCAATAAAATTTCTACTGAGACTAGAGAATTTATGAAGAAAAGAAGGAATATAAGGATATACAACAATGATGCATTAAAAAAGATTGAATATCTCGAATTTTGTAAAATGATGTGTAAAAGAGTTGAAAATGATATAAGAAAGTATAATTGTGAACTAGCAAGGAAAGCTGTAGAAG
Organism: Epiperipatus broadwayi; assembly: GCA_028023455.1. Lineage (NCBI taxonomy): Eukaryota > Metazoa > Onychophora > Udeonychophora > Euonychophora > Peripatidae > Epiperipatus > Epiperipatus broadwayi. Next base: position 4,036,312 of record JAQFVV010006308.1, on the reverse strand, counting down.
AGAATAAAAGTCTAAAGAGTGTAAAACAACATTTTGGTATTGGTAGGAAATTTATATCTGCAATAAGAAAAAAAGATGGCATTATTATTAAAAAGAGAGATGACATCATGAAATGTGTAGAAGACTTCTATCAAGAATTATATAGTAATAAAGAACAAGTGCCTCCTATACCTATTATATCTTCCGAATTGCCCAGAATTTGGAATGAGGAAGTGAGACATGCAATTAAATTTATGAAGAAAGGGAAGGCTCCAAGTAATGATGGAATTATAATTGATATATTAAAAGAAGCAGGTGAAGAAATATAATTTTTTTTAGCAAAGTCAAGTGCTTCACATGCTTTTTAATTTGTATATCAAAGTTATATACCAAATGTCTAAATGATAAAGATGTACCAGATGATTGAAAGAATGCAGTATTAATATTAATATTTAAAAAAGGTGATAAAGAAGACATTAGAAATTACAGACCTATCAGTCTTTTATCAGTTTTATACAAAATTTTTACTAAGATAATTATAACTCATCTACAGAAAACACTGGATTTCCACCAATCAAGAGAACAATGCAGTATTAATATTAATATTTAAAAAAGGTGATAAAGAAGACATTAGAAATTACAGACCTATCAGTCTTTTATCAGTTTTATACAAAATTTTTACTAAGATAATTATAACTCATCTACAGAAAACACTGGATTTCCACCAATCAAGAGAACAAGCTGGATTTAAAAGTGGTTTTAGTACAGTAGATCATATCCAGGTATTGAGAGAAATTATAGAAAGGACAAATGAATATGAGTTGCCATTATGCTTAGGATTTGTAGACTATGAAAAGGCATTTGATTCTATAAACATTTCTTCAGTGATTAAAGCATTGGATCATCAAGGTGTAGATCCACGATATTGTCATATTTTAAAGAATATTTATAAAAATGCAACAGCAACAATTAGATTACATAATGATAGTAGGAAAATCAACATTGAAAAGGGTGTAAGATAGGGTGACTCCATATCTCCAAAACTTTTTACAGCAGTGCTGCAAGAAGTATTTTTTGGATTAAAATGGGAAGCTAAAGGAGTGCAAGTAAATGAAGATTATTTAAGTCATTTAGATTTTGCAGATGATGTAGTTGTTTTTGCAAATAATGCTTTAGAGCTACAGGAAATGTTGCAGGAGTTATCAGATGAAAGTAGGAAAGTAGGACTAAAAATAAATGTTAAAAAGACTAAAGTAATGTTTAATAGATTTTCTCAAAATATGAAAATAAAGATTGATTATGATGAGTTAGAAGAAGTTAACAGTTACAAATACCTTGGTCAGATTATTAATACAGATGGAAACATAATGGATGAAATTAATCATAGAATTAAACTTGGTTGGAGTGCTTTTGGTAGAAATAACTTGATACTAAAAGGAAATATGCCTATGTGTTTGAAAAGGAAGGTTTTTAATAAATGTGTTTTGCCAGTTCTTACGTATGGATCTGAGACTCAGTCACTTAATAGAAGAGCACTACAGAGACTTCAGACCAATCAAAGAAGTATGGAGAGATACATATTGGGAGTAACAGGAAGGGATCGAAAACACAATGTATGAGTAAGAGAACAAACAGGTGTTACTGACCTCATTGAAAAAATTAAAACACTGAAGTGGTGTTGGGCTGGACATATTGTTAGAAGAGATGATAATAGATGGACAATTGAAATTTTAAACTGGATTCCAAGAGATTGTAAAAGACCCAGAAAGAGACCACATGTGAGATGGATGGATGAAATAAGAAAGTGTGCAGGGGTGATGTGGAAAGAGAAGCTAAAGATAGAAAAAAATGGATTAAACTTGGAGAGACCTTCATCCTGCAGTGGATTGATAATGGTTGATTATGATGATGATGATAAAGTCCTCACAGATTGCACATAATATTTTTGCAAATTGTTAAAAACAAAACAGTAAATAAATTAGTATATGAAAAAATGAAACATGGAAATAATTATTAGTAATTACTTTAGATTTAAAAATTTATAAACTGATATAATATTAACTTTGTTTAAATAAAAAAATAAAAAAAGGCTGTTTAGTATATAGAGATTAATGATATAATGAAATTGAGATAAACTAATATTCAGTAATAACAAACTCAAGAAATAAAAATATAAATTTTCTAAAGTTTTTAATTATTTCCATTGGCTGTTTTTCTTTAATCTAAAACCCTAATAGAATGTAAGAATCATTTAGCATTAAACAAAAAATTTCAAAGAACCTCATTAAATTTTCAAATTAATAAAGAACTAAACAAAGCTCATTATTATTTTAACATTATCTGCAGTTGGTATGGAAAATGGATTAATTTTTTCAGTAATTAATGTGCCTTCAATATGTAGATGATGTTAAAATTATAGAAAGACCATTGGATATTTACACCTTATAAAAGCAATAATTAAAAAAAAATATATTCACAATGTTTTAGCTCAAAAAAATATTGTCAACCAGCAAATCTGTCATTCATTTCAAATTAACTTAGAAAATACATGCAGAAAAATATGAACTTTTTCAATTAGTCTCCATTATTAAACGTTGTAGAACAAAATTGCTTTTTTCCATAATCTTATTCAATTCATAAGCACATCATCTTATTACAAAAATAAAAATTATTAATGTAATTGTTAAAAATATATTGGTATTTTATTTATCCAGATATTCAATTGCAAGTAATTCAATCATAGTTGATTGCTTAGATTCATGATAACTCTATATTTTCTAAATGGCTTTAATATAGTTGGTCCTACATTTTTTACATGACAGTAATATACTGTTTTTGCCAATTTAAGAAATACAGTATGTCAATTTCTTAAAACCAAAATTTTAACTGTATTCTAAAATCATCTTTTCATCAATAAAAAAGAATGGCAGATCAATTTCAAATTAAGTATATGGCTATCATATCAAACTTCTTTAATCAGTAATGAAGAATGAAAAGAAAACCAAATTAATCAGGGATGGGTTATGAATTCAAGAGTCAGTTTTATCATTAGAAAGCTATTTTTTTAAAAGTAATGCATCAAAGTGATTAATAAAATATTAACAATCATATTTATTAATTCATTTAATCAATAAAACATTTTTTTTAATTTTAATATCTTATTGAGATTATGTACTCAGACCATAATAATATATGTGGCAAATCTGTCACTAATGTTAATTCTGTTTATGAAATCTTTTATTTAAAGTCAGTTTATTTTATTTCTATTATTAATAATTTAAAAAGTACAACAAATGATATTCTTGTCAGCTTCTATATCACCTTATTATTTATTAATATATCAGTTAATAAAGCTTTGGATATATCTTTTCACTATAGTGATATGGAAACCATTATGCTCTTGCTATACATTGCCTTATTTAATATCTATTTTTAATTTTATTTATAATGAATAGCATTATATACAAGTGAATGGAACTACTAATGGGAATCCTTATCTCTAACATTTTTGTAAGCTTATTTATGGAGATATTCAACATACAGCTATAGATTCTGCATTATACAATCTATCAGTCTAGTTCTCTGATGCATTAATGACAGTTTTACTGTTCTTATTATAAAGAAAGAGAAAATAAAATGATTTATTTACACATATTAAGTCTCCATCCTCAAATTAAATTCATTATGTCAACAGAGTCAGATGGACAATTTCTTTTCATTTCCAAAGCAAACAATAATAGTTTAATATCATTTTCTGTATATATAGAATACATTTCATATATTGATAGTGCTGTGTCCAGCGGCATTCTATTGCCTGCTGAATTGCAAATATAAATAACACAAATAATTGCTAATTAATGAGGCAGCTCGGCAAGTACATTTAAGTAACAAGAATTTATTTAGAGTTATACGAAGATAATCAATCTTGTTTAATATATACATATATGATGGTTTTATATACACACTATATAAATAACAATAAAGGCCTGAAGGCATATCAAAATAATAATAAGATCAATATGACCTGTTTACAGTTCCTAAGTTTACTTTTGAACGTCCGGAGGTAAACTTCTCCACAAGCTAAGTGAAGGAGGGAGCTGACTGGGGCACCCAAGGAAATGGCACATCTGCCTTTCAAGAGCTTCACTTAGCAAGTGTCTGGTCTCAGTTCTATTCTAGATCTGTTTCACCATCTCGTTTTTTGTGTAGACTCCCTTGATTGGCCATCCCCGGTACATGTGGTGGTCATCTCTTGAGTTACCATACTCGATCCCTGATCAGATAACGCAATTATCATTTGAATTATCTATTTTAAACAATGTTTCTATTATCATTAAATCTGATCAGGAACTAAATATTCAGGGTTGGAATGGCTTTGTTTACATTATCTTAATCCTTTGCTCAGATTCATCTAACTTTCTTGATAAGCTAGTATATAGTTTTTCCTTTAATTAAACTATTTAATTAGCCTAATTGCCTTCACAAAATATTGTGAATGCCATTGGCAACCACACACATACATTTAGTTTACCATTATAATATCATTTATAGTACTTATTTTGTGTATATATAAGTATATATACACATTTAGCAATCCATTTAGTTTTACATTTATAATTGTTATTTAACTAATAATATGTATTTTGTGTATACATAAATATACACACACATTTAGCATACCTCCTCCAAGTTCAGAGATTCGTGTTTTACTTTTTTCATATTCTCTGAACTTAAAACATAATAAGTATGGTAGGGAGTAATTTTTCTTTCCAGGTTTATAGTAATTTCGTTTGGGACTGCATTGCTGTTACAGCTTTTCCCAAACGTCCATTTGCTGTTGGCTTTTTCCTGAAACAGCTGCAGCATGTGTTGACTATATTCATCTTTCCACAATTGGCTGGTGTGTTTGCATAACATTCTTCCATCCACCATTCAGACAGACACCACTTGCTTGGTTAAGTGACATATGATTTCAACCTTATTCCAAAATCTGTCAATTTTATTTCTAACCCATACTTGTTCTCTAAATACAAATTTGTAGTTTGGGACAGGTACTTCATACTCTTCAGGTGACCTATTTTCTGCAAGCTTGGTCCACAATCTATGATCTAGATTTTTCTGTGGAGTTGATTACTTGACTACGGCTGTAGGTGTTTTCGCATGTGGTTAACAGTTTTTCAATAAACATTATGAGGTCATTATTTTTGCCCATCGATAATTTAATTCCCAAGTGATTGAACTCATGGCCAATGAGGGGATTTATTGGGGCATGAATTATATATAATGACAATTTAATTTTTTGCCATTGTAAGCAGTAATTGGAGCATGAATTGCTCCTTTAATCTTTATGGCCTTGCCATTGATGTCCTGTGCTTTAAATTTGGTATGCACAAGTCTAGGCTATGGCTGTGTCATATCTGCCACAATAGTTTTCCAATCTTTAAAGGACAGTAAAGACACCCCACTACCGCTATCAATTTCCATCGATAAGGTTTTTCTGAAAATCTTGACAGTCATTTCAAAATTTCGGTGATTGGTCCAAAGACACATTATTAATCACCTAAAATTCCTCTTGTTTAGGTTTTTTAGTAAAATGCTCTTGGCTGTTATTATATGTATAATTATCCAATTTTTTATTTTGGCACATTTTTTCCAAATGGCCAACTTTATTACAGAGTTATTACAGTGTTTACAGCGTTGTTATAAAAACACTCCCATGCTATGTGACCTAATTTTCTGCAGCAAAAGCACTTAATTCTACTTTTCTTAATATCAGTTATTCACTTTGATCAGGCACCCTTCTTTCAGGTTTGTCGACCTTGTGGATTTCATAAGGACTGTTGTCTGCAATTTTCATGGCCGCAAATTCTTTAGCTTGCTGTAATACAAGTTCGTGAGCTATGCCATGTTTGATAGCTACTTTATAATTGATATCCATATCTGCCAATAACTGCTGTCTCAGACTGTCACTACTCATACCACATAAAAATTGTTAGAGGAAAGCTTCCTCCAGGTATGAGTCATAAACACAGTTTTTTTGTGAGTTCACATAGGGCAGTATCATAATCTTGAGTTTGCTCATTCTTGCCTTGTCGGTGATTAATGAAGTGGAGTCTGGCAATGGGTATAGACTCACATGGATTAAAATAGTCAGTCAAATGATCTTTGATCTGTTTGAATGTTAAATCTTCTGGGTTTGGGGTTCACAAAGCCTGTTTGCAATTTGGATGTCCCCTTTTCTAACGAAACTCAATAAAGTCACTATTTTACATTTATCATCCTTTACTCTGTTGATAATTAAACGTTTTTTGATTTGTTGGATGTACAGGGGCCACTCACTTGCCTCTTTGATGTCAAATTCAGATATCACTGGCTGCATTATGATGACTTAGTCAATATAGCAAAAATAAAAATATCTTTTAGTAATTTATCCACTCATGAAATCAATTAATTAGACTCCAATGTATTTGGCTGTCAATGCGCTAATTGTTATTACTGACAATTTCGCAATTTCCTGGGGAATAAGACCATTGAGGTTCGTAATTAAGACTGTGACTGCGCCAATTGCTGTGTCCAGTGGCCCTCTATTGCCTGCTGGATTGCAAATATAACTAACACAAATAATTCCTAATTAATGAGGCAGCTTGGCAAATACATTTAAGTAACAAGAATTTATTTACAGAGTTATACGAAAATAATCAGTCTTGTTTAATAAATACATATATGATGATTATATACACACACTGTATAAATAACAATAAGGGACAGAAGGCATAACAAAATAATAGTAAGGTCAATACAACCTGTTTATAGTTCCTAAGTTTACTTTTGAATGTCCGGAGGTAAACTTCTCCACAAGGCTAAGTGAAGGAGGGAGCTGACTGGGGCACCCGAGGAAATGGCATATCTGCCTTTCAAGAGCTTCACATAGGAAGTGTCTGGTCTGTTCTATTCTAGATCTGTTTTATCATCTCGTTTTTGTGTAGATTCCCTTGATTGGCCATCCACTGTCCACATGGTGGTCATCTCTTGAGTTACTATACTCGATCCCTGATCAGATAATGCAATTATCATTGAATTGCCTATTTTAAGCAATGTTTCTATCATCATTAAATCTGATCAGGAACTAAACATTCAGGGTTGCAATGGCTTTGTTTACATTATCTTAATTCTTTGCATGGATTCATCTAACTTTCTTGATAAGTTAGTTTATAGTTTTTCATTTAATTAAACTATTTAATTAGCCTAATTGCTTTTATAAAATATTGTGAATGCCATTGGCATCCACACACTTACATTTAGTTTACCATTATAATATCATTTATAGTACTTATTTTGTGTATATATATAAGTATATACACACATTTAGCAATCCGTTTAGTTTTACAATTATAATTGTTATTTAACTAATAACATGTATTTTGTGTATACATAAATATACACACACATTTAGCAGATAGATACCATCCCAGATCTTTTTTGTAGCAAGGTAACTAATTAGAAGAGACTTCTTTCTTTTAAATGAAACTTTTCTAAAAAAGAAAATTAAATATTTTCATGAAGCTTTATTAATGAATGATTATAATAACAATTAAGAAAGAAAAATATTTGTATTAATTCTTTACATAATGGGACTTTCAAAAAAAAAAGGATATGTGTTTAAGACAATGATGTTCTGATCAAATCTAAAGATATAATCCCTCTTGAGGTTCAAGAAATCTAAATGTAAAATATATGCTAGACTAAATATATAGGAATGACTAATTGTACATCAATATTAAGTAAGAGTGATGAACATGTTAATGTATTTAAACACTACTCATTCTCTTCAGCACTTGCTCATTTCTGAAAAAGCAAAATCCTATGTAGATATGTCAATCATCCTCCAGGCATATTTAGGGAAGCTGTAAACATTTTATAAGAGATAATTGTATTAATACATGAAATAAAACAGACAAACTGCCATCTACATAAATTCATAAAAGAACCTTTGTACCCAAATTGATAAAAACCAGCTATTATTTAAATACAATTAATCAATTCTCTCTGACTCAAGTTTAATCCTCAATCTTTATTTTTGATTGAATAAAATATCTTTTTATTTATTTATATCTATTAGTATGCTAAATTCCACAATTATTAACTTAACTGTTCTTTTCTTATCATTCATACAATAACTATATACATCCTTACAATTACCCAGATGTGTATATATATATATTGTAATCATCGAATTTGTATAATTAGCTAAACTAATCTTAGGAACCAAGCAATAATCATTAACTTTAATGTCTGTGTGCAACATTGATATAAACATTAAAGTCGAATGTCATTACCTATTCCCAGGACAATTTCCATGTGACTACTGCATCTGATATTAGCTTATATGCCTTTGTTTCTTATATTCCACTGAGGTCAAGGAAATGCAAGAGATTCTTAAAACTAAAAAATGCTAATTGTGGTAAACAAACACTAATGTGAGAGATTACATGTACATAGATTTATTAGTAACAATACAAAATAGAATAAGGTAACATAAAATTTCATATGTCTAGATTCAAACCTAAAATTATATTGACTTTCTTACAGGTTAAAAACTTAATTAGTGACCAAACAGCTTAATTAACCCTAATTATCTCAAAATGGAGGGATTATAGGTTTTGTATGTCTTAATAATTTCCAGGGTGGACATTCTATTAAGGTTTAACTTCTTAATTGATGAATAATCAAGTAGGATTAAGATATAAATATTCATTTAACTCTATTAAAATCACAATCATTAATCGATGACTGCAATATACTTAAAATTATGACTGATTACATGTGTGCTACATAAGGCTTTCAAAATGCTTTAAAAATACTGAATGTGGTGCTAGGTTATTAAATATAGAAGAGTATATCAGATGATGAAACAGAGATGGAATATGTCCATTTTGGTGAGATCATACTCAGAAATTTCATTGGATCAAAGGGTTATATGAAGAAGAAATGAACATCTGCTCCTATATTAATAAACTTATTAAAAAGCAGTAAATTAATTTCCATTGATAATAGTATTGTGGACAACAGTGCAGATTATCTGAGAATGAACGAAGTATCAGATATGTTCACCTTGGCATGACCATATCTAAATAATACAAGGCAAATCCATTTCCAGAAAACAAGAATGTTTATCTGCTTGCAGGACATATATACGAATTAATCAATACAGCTAAATAATCCAGCAATGCAATTTAAATATAGAAGGAATGAACAATAAACGAATCTTAATTATTAAAGCCTGGAAATTGAAAAAAGAACAAAAACAAGTAAGAGTAGCCATATTATAAGTTTGATCAAGCAGTCATATATTACTTTACTCTGCTAAATTAAGGCCTAAATGGTTCATCCAATATAAATATTTAAATTAATAATCCCTGCTTAATTGAAGATCCATCCTAGAGATTGTACTCACACATACTAAGAAATACATTATACGATAGCTCAAAAGGTCTGTGAATTAGATATATATTTATAATAAAACATTTATGAGGCTAAAGTAAATTAAATGTCATATATATTTGTCCCTTCAAAGAAAATATAAATTAACCTTATTTTTAACATTGTTTTTTTTTTTTAAACTAATTTGACTTTTTATATTTGTTATAAAATAAGATAGAATAGGCATGACCACAGATTAGAAAGTATATACAAATAATAACTGAGTATAGTTAGAAATGTTAAATTATGATTATTCATTTAGTAGGCTAGACTGTTACAATTATGATTATTATTAACTTTAAGTTACATTAAATTATTACAGTGTTAAATTTAAAATTATTATAGGTTACTATTTATGAATGTTAAACAGTTTAGCTAGCTTGGAAAAATTATTAGAACAGTTTAATTTTATATTTAATTTTAAGAGCTCTGTGGGAAGATATGTTTACCAATAATCTTCTAGCTGAGGCATCCTTCATGGTATTTGGCACTGGCTTTCTCCACTGGGCTGACTTATCCAATGTTTTCTTGGCAGGCTGTTGATCTCGAACTTCTCTATCATCCTGGTCCAATCTTTCACAAGGAAGATGGCAAGTTTGTTGCCTTCTAGCCAATGGTAACATAGTCCCTGGCTGTAACTGAATATTAATTTTGAGAGAGTAAACCTTAGTGCTTGATTTTGGGGCTTATTATATCAACCCTTTTACTCTCTCCTGAAAAACCATGAAGTTGTTTACAGGTTTGAAGTTTTTAATCTTGACTTTTAACATCTCTTTATTAACTTTATAAAAGACAAAAGCAAAACTAAAGTTATTCATAAAATAGTGCAGCTTGACTGCTTTTCTTTTGTTTAAAATCTATTTTAGAATTTATTTTAAAATATGTTCTTGGCTCTCACAAAATTAAACCAGATGCATGTGACATGAGATTTTCCAAGAATCAGATGATCTTTTAAAAAAGATTTAACTTTTTTAAACATTGTGCTGTATGTGTAATCTTGTCACCTCTGGAACTGAAAATTTATATGCGAATAAAAGTAAATTTGTACTTTAATTTTTTAATAACTTAAAGATAAATAATTCAAATAGCATTGCAATTCTTATCAAATCTATTACATTGCAGCTTCATTCGTATATATATATGTAGGTGCTCTCATACACATCCTACAATGTCTACACAACTTACTTTATTTATTAACTTAATTTATAACTGAATATGTGTAAACAATATGCATACAGACATTAATATTTGTGTATGCAAATATATAAATATATGCACATATACATACATATGCACAATTATACATTAAAATACATTAATCTATGCTAATATACATGAATTTGGATGCACAATTATACATTAAAATACATAAATCTATGCTAATATACATGAACTTGGATGGGTTTGAATTAGGGAAAGAATACTACTATAGGACATAGTAAGTGAAATGGGATGATAGACCAAATAATACTGTTTCAATATATATATAGCTTCAATATATATTATAAATCTTCTGTTACATGGCACACAATAATATAGTGTGTGTGCACAAATATATATAAATTTGAAAGGAAAAGTAGAAATAAAGACAGACAAAAGTTTTTGTAGATATTTTTCTACATTTTCTGGAATAAAATAATCCTAGTAAAATGTTAAATAATTTTGTATTTAAAATAGAATTTTATTATAAATTAAACAATTTTAAAAAGTCTAAATAAATATTAACCTTTTGACCGCTAATTATATTATTGGGCGAATGAGTTAAAAATCAAAGCTTTTAATTGGCCAACTCACAAACTGAAGGCAAAGTCAATTGTCAAAATATATTCACCTTTAATATCATATTCACTTTAGATTAGTTTATAAAAAGTATATTAATAATTTGTCAGGTTATGAAAGTGAACGAAAGTTCTTTCAAAAATAAATTTCTATTTATTTATTATAAAATATTCAATTTCGGCAAATTTAAAAGTTAACATTAGTAACGAATTAAAAAGAGTTGCTGACATAAATTTTTTTTTTTTCAGTTTTACGTTACGGAAAATTAAATATTTTTTTTGCTAAAATCTTCAATATTTTTCTAAAATAATTTTGTTTTTAGCATATTTTATGAAAATGATTTGTAATTTCTCAAAAAATACTTTTATAATAGTTTAAAACATTTGTTTATCATATTCGAAATGAAAATCTTAGCGTTTTTCTTTATTTTCTTTGATTAGGCAGTTTCTTTGTCCTTTCCATTCAATCAGAATGTTTTTGACAGATGAGAACCAATCACCAACAAGCTTTCTTCTTTGTTTAGGTTTACTGACAGTTTTATTGATTTTTTACTTGTAAAATAATTCAAGAGAGGGCAGCATCTTACAGAACTTTTAAAACCTAACTAACGACTGTAAAATGGCTATCCTAGCATTAAAAATAATGGAATTAGAGTGATGTCAATCGTCCATGCAAGGTCTCGTAAGCATCAACAGAAAAGTTAATATTGTATTCTGATTTTGAAATTAAAAACAATGTTTCTGATAATTGTAAAAATTTCTATTATCTATCTTTGAAATCTTTTAATTAATGCTTGTATAAATTCTGCTATATATTTTGAAAACTTAGTAGATCATACTTTGATAAAATTCCAAAGGATTAAAATGAATTGAAATAAACTTTTTCCAATCAAAAGATATATAAAAAAAACAGTTTTAATTAATAACAGTTTTTAATAAATGTGTTTTTGTCACCTCAGCTCACTAATATAAAAACAGTTGATAAAAAGAATAGTTTAGTTTGGCTAGTCATTTTTGGTTAATAATATTTTGGGAAACAGTTCACAATAATTATAACTGGTCAGAAGTATATAGATAGCATAGTAATCCAGATCAGGACAGAAAATTAACATGGATCAGATGTGGCTATATTCAAGACAGAAGGAGGCAGCTGCTACTAGTTCACTGTGCTGGTGTTTTGATTCATGAAGCCTAACCCAGCTTTCTGTATTCACTAGCCTGCACAAATGTTGACAAGATAGCTTGCTAACCTAATGTATAAGTGGAACCAAGGGAATATCAATATTTACCTGATTCCTAGTGTGACTAGAAACCAATCTCCTTAGTTTGATGAAGAATTAGTTATACATATGTTATTTCAGATATATGCAGAGAAGCACAGATAAATATATAAACATGAAACATAATTGATGAGTTATTTTAGTAATTCTTTAAAATGATGTTGTAAAACCTATATTTTTCAATTTGAAGACATTATAATTAATAAATTAAGCTGTGATACTGATAGATATATATAGAACAATATTATTTTAAAATAATCATTTATGGAAAAAAGGAACATAAATATTTATAATCTGCGTTTTAAATTTAAAGACGTTATAATTAATCAATCAACAGTAATCCCATCAAGATTGACTTTATTTTTAAAAAGAAAAAAGAGCAAGAAGTAGACTTATATTTAATAACTGACTCAAATTATTTTTTTTCAATATACACACATATATGTGAATGTTACATACTTTCAAGAAAGAATTTAATTGTGAAAATATACATTTTAATAACTTTATTTTGACAAGTTAAAATATGATATAAATAACAGTATGCACATATATTTCTATGTGCACAAACATATATGTTAGTTGTGTGCTATAAAAATTAATGCCATTTATTATTTTGATAAATTCAAATATGATATATGAATTTCATTTATATGATTAATCAATTATTGTATCCACATTATGTGTGCAGATGATATATATATATATATATTAGTAAACCTATTGGAACATATATGTAAATCACAATGCAGTAAACTGAATTTTGTTTTTATGTTAATCAACACTATATAAAAATTTTAATGATTTTTTATTATTAAATGTCAATTCAAATATGTTCATTTCTAAATTATAATGCATGTCTGTGCAACTATATATATGTGTTGTATGTAAACCCATTGTAAATCAATGTAATAACTTGGATTTTGTAGTAATTTTGTAAATCATAAATGTGATAATTTTATTTATGAATATTAATAAAAATCAAAAAGCTTATATGTGTATAGCTTTATTTTAGAGATCTTAACTTCATTTTTTGGTATTGTTAATGAACCAGATCCGTTTAATTATGGCTTTATTTAATTATGTTTAAATGGGTTTAAACATCTTTTATCATAATTTTTAATTTATACTTTTAGTATTATGTGAATGGACCAGCTCTTTAAAAAGAGGGAAGAATACCATTGATAGCAGAGCCATCAACAATACCCACAGTCAGATTGAGCTATGCAAAGCATAACATGATCACATTTCTAGACCATGGCCCACCTTGACTGCTAGATTCAAACCCCTGCCATCCAAATTGAAATTCAAAGTCTATAATCTTTTAATCAGTACTGACCTTTTATTGTATTTTTATGAAAATGTTGGTGATGCATTTTTACCTTCCAAATTATTCAAGTCTTTAAAACAATTAAATACCATAAAAGAAAAATCCATAGCCTATGTAATTTTCCAAAAAAAAAAGAAGGGAAAAACAGCATTCAAGATTAATCAAGATTGGTGCAATATTTGTTGAATTATTAAGTAACAAACACAAACAAACTTTTATATATAATAGATAGATAATTTAGCGCAGCTGGAGGAAATCAATTTATTATTACTAATTAAGAGTTTAATGTAGCTGGTAAACAAAACTTACATTATAATCTTTTTTTCACATAATTTCTTCATTTGTTATATAAGAAATAGCCATCTAAGATTATTTTTAACTTTTATTCCACTTCAACTCATCATAAAATCACTTTCAGCAATATATAATAAGGCTAAAATGGATCCTAAAGTACCATGAGTATCAAGAAAGAATACGGGGTCATATTTAGAAAAGAAGTACAAAGACATTTGCACTGAATGTTGTGACAGAAAATGTAAAAATTAAAAAGGCATGGTTCATTAATAATTTAGACTTCTGATGACCAAAAAATTTAATTAGTGTTGAATGCATTTTGAAATATGCACATTTAAATATAAAATTTTGTATTGCTGTTTGTTGTTATTTTGAATATAACAGTTTGTCATTAATAAAAGTGCTCTCATTGATAATGAATTAAGGTTGTATTTAGTATTTTCAATGTTTTCTCTAAATATATGATATAAGTATTCTCTAATTTTTTTTATATTTCATTGTCAATTCTTGAGGAGTTCTGTAACAATTTCAAAACTACGACGAAACACATATTGATGATATTTTTTTATTGCAAAGATGATTGCAAGCGCCTCTTTATCTATTTGACTATAGTTGACCTCTGCTTTCGACATAACTCTGAATGCAAATGCCACTGGCCATTCTTTATCTCCTATGGGATGGGCTAATACCACTCCCACTCCCCAGTCTGATGCGTCCGTAGTAATCCTTACCTCCAGGTTACTATCAAAATGCATTAATAGAATATCTGATGTTAATAATTCTTTTATTTCATGAAATGCTTTATCTTGTATTTCTGTCCAGATCCATTTTTTTTCTTTCTTAATAACTTGTACATAGGTTTCGCTATCATCGCTTTATTTTTCAAGAATGGTTCAAAAAAATTCACGAGTCCTAGAAACGCCTGAAGTTGCTTTACGTTTCTAGGTTTTTCTGCATTTCTGACTGCTCTGATTTTATTTTCCAGCAGTCTTTTTCCTTTATCACTTATAGTATGGCCTAAAAATTCTAATTCCTGAGTTATCCACACACATTTTTCTTTATTCAACTTCACTCCTGAATGATTTAGTTTAAAACATATGTCGGCAATTTTTTCCCTTAAAGTTTCACTAGATGTTGCCGTTATTAAGATATTGTCGTAGTATGGGATTACTCATTTTAACCCTTGCAACAATAAGTTTAATTTAGCCTGAAAAATGTTCAGTGCTGTTGTTATCCCAAAAGGAAGCCTATTGCATTTGTACAGCCCAAAAGGCATGGTTAACGTCAACATACGTGCTGTATTTTCGGTAACTTTCAACTGGTGAAATGCCGAATTAAGATCAAGCTTTGCGAAATATTTTGCATTAGCTAAATTCGCCAAAACTTCTCTCACATTAGGAACTGGATATGCTCCTTTATTTAAAAACTTATTAACTGTGCAATGATAATCCCCACACATTCTGATCTGTCCATCAGGCTTCGTTATTATAACTATGGGCGTAGCCCATTCTGCATCTTCTACTGCCATTAGAACGCCTTTATTTACTAGTTTTTTCAATTTCTCCTCAACTTTATCTCTCTGGGCAAAAGGAATCTTTCTAGGTTTACATACTATTGGATGAGCGTTGTCCAATAGTTCTACGTCTACTGGATTAGTTTTAATCAAGCCTAACTCTTCCGAAAATAAGTCTGGATATTTTTCCATTATTTCTTTTTCCACCGTAACTTTTTTAATTATATTTATTGAGATTCCTAATTCTCGAAACCATTCTCTCCCGATTATCGGGGTTAGTTCATTTTTTACAAATATATAATGGTAATTCACACTTTTTTTTTCCGTAACTAACTGGGACTTTAGTCACTCCCACTAGTTCTATTGACTGCCCGGTTATACCTTTTATTTTTATGTTTGACTTTTTTATTTCTAGCGAATGGTCTTTTATATGTATTTCTTTCCAATTTTTTTCTGAAATTAAAGAAATACCAGATCCACTGTTGACTTCCATTACTACTTCCTTCTTCACTATTATAACTGTTAGTACATACTGGCTTTTGTCTTGCCATGTATTGTCCGATGTGCTATTAACTTGCTCATACTTCACTTCTCTTCGGTTTTCTGTATCTAGTTTCTCTTTTTGTTTTGGTTTCTTACAAACCTTCGCTAAGTGACCTTTATTCCCACAGTTATAACAATTTTCCTTTTGCCATCGACAGTACTTGGCTACGTGCCCTGTTTTTCCACAACAATAACATTTCCATACATCATTTTTTTCTCTGTCTGCCTTCAGTGTTGTACGCGTAAAACTATTTTCCGTTTTATATACAGTCACTCTATTTTCTACTTCGGTCTTATTTCTAAATGCTGCAGCCTGTTCTACAACTGCTTCAAAAGCGTTACCCTTTTTGATCGCCAATTCATAAGTCAAATCTGATTCTGTTAATAGGTTTTGTCTTAACCTTTCATCTGCCATTCCCCAAAGCAACTGATCTAATAAAGCTTGGTCACCATAATTTCCATATTGACAGTCTTTTATCAACTGCCTTAATGCTATGTCATACTCTTTTATTTTTTCACCGTTTGCTTGCCTTCTGTTACGCAATGCCAATCTTGCTATGAATTTAGATGGTTGCAGGCTGAAATAATCTGTTATTTTCTGTACTATTTCTTCATATTCGACTGAGTCCAAAATAGGTCCCTCAAATAACTTATTTACTATTCCTATTAATCTCATCCCTGATAAACATAATAAAGCTGCCACTTTTCTACTATTGTCCGTAATTTCGTTCAACTTAAAAAAATTCTGCAACTGAATTCTATATAATGGCCATTCTCCTGGATTTTCTACATTAAATTCAGATATTGACCCCTGTCCAATCAACATTTTCTTATCTACAAGTTCGTTCAACTGACTGCACCAATTTGCTTTGTATTCACATGTAACAAATTAAATAAATAAAAAGATTTTTACTACAAATAGAATACAGCAATTTATTTATATTTTAGTTTATAACAATTTTGAGTTCATAACACATATAAGAAATTATATACATAATCGCGTGTCCGATTTCCCCACTAACAGTTCTATTCTAAGATGGCTGGTTTGCCAAAACCTCTTCTTAAAGTCTATTAATATTTTAATTATTCCGTATTCTAAAATTAGCCATTTTAGGCATACAAAAATAATAATAAGATCGAGAAGATCTGTAATTACCTATACGGATCTTGGAACCTTCAGACTCCACTAGTTCTGGGTTATACCTCCGTTGTTCGTATATCCCTTTCTCTATATAAAGATTTCCACTCTGGTCACCCAGCAAGCTGGAAAAAAACTGTGTTTTTAAAATTACCCAGCTTTGCTTTCTTTTTCTCCTTTGTTCTGCTTTCACTTGATCCTTATCAGTCCTTTTAATTAATTAATTGTACTTTCGTTTTTAATTAGAAATCGTTACTTTACTTCAATTAGTAAATCCTTATTTTAGACTTTAATTAGTGAATGTTTGATTTAGATTTTAATTAATGAATGTTATCATATAAAACAATTTATCTTATTTCCATATTTTAATCAAAACCCCCATAACGTTTTTTACTTGTATTTTTAAAATCTGCCTTTTTATTTTTACTTCTGGAGTACACTATTATTATTATTATTCCAAATACTATACTAATAATGCTATGAATAAATACTTTTACAATAGTATATTCAATAATATCACAAGCAGCATACTGAAAAACAGTCACTGAACTTGCTATTATATTTTTTAGAAATTTTATAGACCACTCTTAAAATGAATTTTTTCCAGACCATTGTGATATGTAGAGAGGGGAATTCTTAACAATAAACTGGTAAAATCAACAACTCCAAATACAGCTAAATTAATTATAATATGAGGCATACCCAAAAATAATCAGAATTGTTCTCTGGAAATGCTTCTGCCACCGGATGCCTTTTGAGGGGACCCTTGATCAATCTGCTGACTCATTATTAAGTGAAGTCATGATTCCATGTAGTAAATATTTTTCTTAAATGCATTTCACTTTTTTTTGGAATAGCTCAAAAGTTGGAACAATGTTCAATTCAGTTTTCAGTTAGGGAAAGTGGCAAGGGGAAATAGTTGTAATACTTGAAACAGCTTACAAACAAGCTGCTCTGGGGAAAACATGTTTGCAAATGGTTTAAAACAGACAAAACTCTCCATACAGTAATGCCACTCAGTGCAAACTAGAGTAATCAATGGATTCCAGAAGGCTTGTGCATAAAATCCCTATCTAGTGCCTACTCATCCAATATCCCAAGACTAGCAAGCATAAGAAATGGTGATCTTGTGATGTTTAGTGATTTAATACAAGTGGTTTAATAAAAGTGTCAAATTCTCCAAGGTCCCAAAAAAGCATGGTTAGTGAAGTCCAATGCAAGATAATGCTGATTTTTTATTGGATGCAAATGGAATTGTTCACACATAATTGTTTGTAATAATCAGGTATTTAAAACTTATAAGTTCTGAAAAGTTTGCATGATGTGATAAATGTCCCATTTTGGCTTAATTGAGAGTGCAAGCTCTACCATGATGTTTCAGCACACAAAGTATTAAGCGTGAAACAATTTTTAACTAAATTTAGAATGAACCTGCTTATCCATCAGTCATATTCACTCAATCTTGCTCCATACAATTTCTTTTGAGTCTCTTGAATGAAAAAATGCCTCATTTTTTTTTTTTTTTTGCAAACTTAGAAGTGGTGAAAAAAAAAACAACTTGAGACATTAAAAAGTACCACTTTGCAAGAGTTTCTGGACTATTTTGAAAAGTGAAAAACACATTTAGAGTGGTGCTTTGCATTAAATGGATTGTCCTTTGAAAGGAATTCAATTTGTAACACCTAAAAATAAATACACATTTTTTATTACAAAATTACAGTTATCCCTCCCTCCCCCATAGTTATATCATTATGATGAAAAACTCTATTTTTAATTTGTTAAATGAATTCTATGTTAAATCTCCAAAAACTACCAGGATATTTAAAATGATGTAAATTTTCAAATTGGTAACTATCCAAACCTCGCTATTAGCTTAAATAATTAAAAGCAAATTTTAACTAAATATTAAAATTATACTTAAAAAATTAATCCACATCCTTCTACTGCTTTGAATATTTCATAGCTTTGATATGGACAAAATAATAGTAAGCCTTTTACAATTAGTGATTTAAATATCTAAATAAACTTAAACTAAGGGAAGAAAAAATCCATACTCTTAACTATTAATGTCGCTGAGCCTTCAACTGCTCCAACTTCATTGCTTGCAACACACTTGTACTGTCCTGCATCTTCATTCTATAAAGATAAAAAATACAAATGTTATATAAAATTGAAAATAAATGTTCATTGTTACAATAAAATTAATTATTGAATTATTTATGTATAATAATGTTAGCAAAGTAAATAATTGTATATATAATACCAATCATAAATTTATATAATAAAACAAAATTGGAATTGATGTTATAAAATTTAATACATCAATATTAAACATATAAATATTAATTATAAACAGTTACTCCAATATAAGCATTTTGAAAATGGTGTGTATTCTATAAATTAGATATTGCTAGAAAACATTTTAAATAAATACATATTATTTTAAATCAATTAATTTTTGTACAATTTACTTCAGTTTTTTTTATTATGTATTTTGTTTATGTGTGTTGAGTTTGAACCCATTCTCAGGATATGAAAATTAACTGCAAATATCCAGTAAACAGTGGCTGTTCAAGAATACCTCCTGCTGTTTTGAAGACAAAAAAAAAGTTGGCTTATCCAAAACTAGTTACTCAAGTACAAATGATCTTTTCTATTTCCCATCTGTATTTTTCTCTCAACTTCTTTTTGCTGTTTTACCATACTATCTTCAATCACTTAGGTTGATTTGGATCTAACTACTATCAATCTCTTGTATTATCAATATTCTTTCTTTTTCTTTTTTGAAACAAGTACATGTGAATACATAAGTGAAAAATACTGTAGTATTTCCATAGAAAACTGAAATTCCTTAATAATGAGATTGCACAAGGCAGTACAATTAATGATGAGTTGCCTTGGAACTGTATTTAGGACCAAAGTTTTACTCTGATAATAATTGTATACTTTTGTTATTTAATTAGAGTATAGATATAATGTCAATACAATAAGTTTTAACTATTAGTTAATTCTTTATTTATCAATAATAAATATTTATATACACAACAGTCTGAATTCATTATTTTATTTTGATTAACAAGCTTGTTTTCTTTTACTTTTAGTTTATAAGTATCTGTCATAAATAAGTTTGGCCGGAGTTATAGGTCAAGCAGAACGACCAATTTGGTGGTTTTCTTGCTATTTAGTGACCAAGGCAATTAATATTTTCTTTTATTTGTTGTATTTCTTTAAAGTACTTATTATAATTGATAGCATTTGTTTACCATTCCGTTTTATAACACTTTTTGTCATGTTATTTCACGAAGATTTGAGCACCTGTAATGGTATAGTAATGATTGTTCTGGAGATATATTCTAATATATATTGATAATTGCAGACTTCTATATAAAATTAGATTCTGAGATCTTTCCTAATAATTAGTTTATTTTTATTTTTGGCTGCTTTGTTACTAAGCTGATTGTTGAATTAGTTGAAAGATTTATTTTTTCCAATTCATTTTTTTCCAGTACTGAAAATTTTGTTGGGCTTACTAACTATAATTTGCAAATGCTGATAAACATACCCATATTATCATAACTATATAATAAAGTTTTCATTATAATGATTATTTTTAAGCAGATATTTCTTTGATTTCAAATTTATAAAAAAAATAGTGGAAATTTATAATAAAAAAAATATTGCCCTTTTGTTAGAATAATATTAAATACTCATCGTATGAGTATTTCTTGGGAGGTCATGTGATTTTTCATAACTAAATAGATTTTTTTTTTTTTTACTTTGCTCAACTGAAAGCTGATACAGAAATCTTTAGCTAATAATCTAAACTATAAATATTAAAAAAAAAAAATTAAAATGTAAAATATTTCAATAAGATAATTGAATCAATGGTATATATAAATATAAAATTATTTGGTTTAGTGACTCGGGAGCCTAAGAACTTCAGATCAATTCTAGTGCCAGCACTTCTGGTACTCGAACTTTGATATGAACTTTTAAACAATAAAGCTATTAGATTATTAGTAGACTGATAAACTTGAAGACTAAAGATTTCTGGATTGAAAATCAACATATCACTTCTGAAATTTGAATATCATATGATTTATCAAGCAATTAGTCATTTAATTATTTTTCCAAAAATATTTAAATTCTGAGCTTCTGTGGCTAAAAATATATAACATCTAGAATTCAAATGACTAGAAAATAAAAAAAGAATTAACTATAAGAAAGATGTTTTATAATTGAACATGATATCAAATTTTAAATGAAATTCACCAGGATTAAAATAGTATTAATTGAAAGAATTAAAAACATTTCATAAAAAAAAAAGGTAAAACTAGAAAAATTAATTCTTAAAATTAGTAAGATAATATGAGCACTTCTTTAATGTACCATCTACCTGCTTGATTGATGTACATAGTATTATAGTGAGCAAAAGAAGAACTCATTGGTAAACAATGTCCACATTTATTTTTAAATAGAAAATAATATACCTTGAGTTAAAAAAATATGTATTAATTGAAACAAAGCAAAAGATGGTCCACACATAAAATGTGCATGAAATAAAAATAAACAAAAGCTTAAAATTTAATAAATTTTTATAGCTATAATTTCAATGACAAATGTGAATATTTTAAATTTTATCAACTCCAGTTTTAGAATGACAATTTTCAATTTCAGTGATTATTTTTTGCCTGCTGAAATATAATTCAACTTAATGCTTTTATATGGTTTGAAATAAAAATAAGCAATATACAAAATCTGTATTAAATAGAAGTTTGCAGCAAGGTTTTAAGTGAAAACAATAAATAGTAAATCAAATGTAAGTGTGCCCAACTAAAATTCCAAAAACAAAATCCGTTCAAGGCAACCTACAAATAAAAACATTGAATTGAATAAGTTTTAGAAAACAAAATACATATATAATCACTGAAATTCAAATTTGATAATATAAAACTGACATTAAAATAAAATGTCAAAAATTATTATTTAATTTACAGCTGTAAAAGCATATTGAATATTAACTTTTTGTTTATTTTTATTTCATACACATTCTGTTCATAAAACTATCTTTTGTTTTCTTGTGTTTTAAAATTTTGTGTTGAAAAACATTTTCTTCACTTTATTTAATATATACGTGTAACTGAAATTCAAGAATAAATCCATTATCATTATTTTTTCTTGTGTTCAATCAAATTGGTAAATTGTATATTATAGAAGCATTGATAATATTAGATTTTAAATTTTAATTTATATCACTAAAGCAGTAGCAATCTCTCCATATAGTAATGCCTCCCAAAGAATTTATTACTGTTTAAAGAGCTTGTGTAAGCACAGAAAATGGTGATCATGTGATGTTTAAGCATATTTACAAATTTAAATATCCTAAGATATACTTGGAAAAAAGATTTAATGCATAAATTAAACATGTTTCTCAATAAATAAATAAAAAATTACAGATAACAACTAATATCATATTTTTAAGAAATTATACAGAACTTACAATTGAATCATATATCACAAGTGAACCATTAGTCATTTGTTGAATACGATGATTTAATTCTATTGGTCGGCCATTTTTAGTCCAAAATATGATAGGAGGAGGATCACCTCCAACTGAGCATGCCAACATTACTTGTTCAGCAATAATTACAGCTTTATTTCTGGGATGTTCTAAAACTACAGGAGGAACTAAAAAAAATTATTTGCAAGATGAATATATGTATATAATAAAACAAAACATTGGATTTATCATTACAATTTTCGAACTACTAATATATTAATAAATTTATATATAAATAAATGTTATAGCAAATTTATGGTATGTTTGTCATCTTGAATAATATTTTACAACATGAATTTAAAATATATATATATGGGTATATATTTTACTTCAAATAGATTGAAGAGATAGGGAAAATATTTAAATGGTTTTTATTATGCATAATGACCAAAACAGCTTGCCAAGCCCAATGTTTTCCATTCGTTATAAACTACACTGTATATTTATGTCTAAAAATTATGTAAACTTAATTTATAAATATTATATTTTTCAAGTAATACTTATTTCAAATAATAATTTTTTTAATAAATGCACAAATAATTTTAAATCATTTTTATTAAATCAGAATGTATTATATTTCTTTAAACTCAGATATAGATTTTAAAACATATTAAAATCAACATAACCAATTATATAATTAATTACATCATGTATATAATTAATTCAATTTCATATATATATATATATTGTGCCATTACAATTTAGTCACTAGCTAAATTTATAGTAATGTGCATGTAGAAAAGGCAAACCAAAATCATCATCACATTTTTTATATAACCATTCAAATTTTAATTTTTCTTTAAAAAGCAAAGTTATAACGCATACGTATAGGCAGTGTATGTGTAAGCTATTTAATTGTTTTATATTTCAACTATTCAACATTTTAACTTTCTTTAAAACTAACCTATGCTTGATCAATTCTAATATCTTATTCTATACTTCTATTTTGCTTTTCTATAATTGTAATTGGGATTTAAAAGTTACAGATTTAATTAAATAATAGGGTTATAATTACTAAGCTAGCAATTATATTATTCAATGTTAGTTTATGAATGATTTGAAATAATGAAGTATGTGTGTACATTACATACAGAAATTTACATTTATTAAATATTGAAAGAAAAGGAAGGGTTAAATCTGTCAAATTATTTTTTTTGTACAATTTTATGTTAAAAGAGGAAATCTGTTGAATCAGATATCTATTTTTGTAGCAATTTTGTTTTTGTAAATGATTGTTTGTCACTTTGGGAGCTTAATCTGGGTGGGGACTCTAATTTTGAAATTGTCTTATCTTAAGATCTAAAGAAGGAAGCTCAAAAATTTGAAATGTTACCTAGGTGTAAGAAAAGAAAAAAAAGGAAAAGAATTAAGTCTATTTTTTTTTTAAAACAAAAGTGTCTGGAAAAAGGATTAAACTTTTCAGTAGAAAAATAATTTAGTTGAAAATAAATTAGAGATCTAATTAAAACGAATTTGTCCAAAAATAGCAAGTGACGCTATCTCTGATTGGTTAAGTTAGCTAAAAATTGGATATAAAAAGCTGTCTTGAAGAATTATTATGGTTGTGATTATAATTCAGATTATTAGACTATTAAATTGAATGTTGAAAATATAAGAAATGGCTGGCTAGAAAAATTATATGTATGTCCCATCTTTTCCGGACCATTTGGAAAGCTGCACATCATATAGGAAAGAAAAGATATTTTGTCTAAAATAATATTCTACACCTTTCAACTGACCAGAGAAATAAGATGTTTTTAATAGAAGAAAGAAAGCATTCACCTGCATTTGATGAAAGATGAATTAATCTACCGATAAATATTAATCATCAAGTCCAATTAATGGTTCCAACAACTGATTTTAAACTCAAGAAAATTTATAAATGTAAAAACAACTGCTGTATTTCATCCACTAAAAGAATCATGCTTGACAGGAAGAGAAGAAAAATTAATATAATGATTTCCAAATTGTCTACTAAAGCAAATAACCTCAATAGAGTCATCATCATCAAATAGTTATACACCTCAAGAAAGAGATTGTTCCCACGTAAAACAGAAATGGTAGCTGCAGAAATATAGACATTATACAAGACAAGTTTGAACCCTTGGAAATTCACCACAAACAAAAGATCGGTAATATGACTTTTTATATCTATTTTCTTTATGATATCAGAGTCTTAATAAACATTTTAGCAATAAAGTGGTATATTTTATTTAATGAACTTTTAAAGACTATTCAGATCGATTAAAAACAAGAATGTCTTACTAATAATAACTTTGAGCTTCATAAATTATCTTGAATGTATCAAAATTATTTGTTTATTAATTTTCCAGTTATGAAATATTAATGTGTAAAACAATTTTTTTTTATGGTATTATGATTTTAGTTTTAACTAATATATTATTATTATTTTGGTTTTAAATAATATTTTATTATGGGATAAAACATGCACATACATAATAATATTTTTATATGTGTATAATTGCGAGTGAATGTGAAGTAACAAGTAGTATTAGAATATTAGATTATTTTGTTTCAAGTTAAGTATAGCATTTCAGAGGTAGAAGAGAGGGGGAGAAAATAATTTAAAACTTGTTTCTAAAACTTGCTCTTTCAATTCTACTAACATTTTTTTTTGACATTCTACTTACCTGTTAGATTTATAAGGTATGTGTGCCAATGAGTGAATATTTTTTTATTATATGAAATACTTTTCTCATGGAGTGAAAATCATGGTCAATGTGACATCCAACTTAATACAATATACATTTGAAGGGAAAGGGGGAAGAACTTGAAATTAATCTGAGGATTGTTATATAATCAATTATTATCATTATTATTATTCATGTCAATTTTCATGTTTCTCTAGAAAATTTTATGTATATGTTAGAAATGCAGTAATAAATATTAATTTGTTTTATTAAACGAGGCGTATATATTTCATTAAGAGTAGTCTTTAGTAAGTGTGATCATTCATCATCAATGGTTAAATATTAGTTGTTTAAGATATGATTAAATATGCTAAGATTAACAATAATTATGAATTTCTTTATAAAAATTAGTTTTATGTTTAGGCTTAGTCCTAGAGCTGTAGTTGAAACCATTGTCATTATCGTTATTATTATCATCATCGTCATCAACGTTTTAATTAATGAGCTGTTTAAATATTTACAGGCCATAAATAAATATTAATTTCATAATATTTAGTGATTTCTTAGTATTATTATAACCACATCCCGTCATCTATTTCATGCAAAGATGAGTGAATTGCCATCCTAAATTAGTTATATATAATCTGAGCTAGTAAACTTATAAAAATATTGAAACACATTTGTTACGCTAAGATCTGAGAAATGATTTATGTCTAATATATACTCCACTTGGGTTTAAAGATGTTTTACTTTTACCTAAATATTAGTGCGTATAGTGATATGGCTCAAAAAGCAAAATCTCCCATTTTTATTAGAAATAAAGTACCCAAAAAGGGGATTCAAACCCGGTACATGTGAAAGGTTATTAGATATAACCGTGTCTAGATTCAGATAATCTAGTGGCGCCCTGCTAGACCATATTCACTTAGTATTTATTTAAACATGCACTTAACATCAAACCAAGAAATGAAAGTGGATAAGATCCACTGTCTGTATACCTGAGTTATATTTTATTGAATTGCTAGTGTACTCACCTCAACGTGATTTCATATACCTGAGTTATTAATAATTTGCTTATAATTATTGATAGTGGGATATCTTGAGAAATCCAACGTTATTTTAAATATTATGATCTTATATATATTGTAGACAACTCAGATATGGTAATAGTTATTTGAACCATCTTTAATTTTGTTACACTGGATTTGTCATCCACCTTTAATTTTGTTACAATATATATATAAAACACAATGTTGGCTAATATTTAACTTGAAATAAAATATCCATGAATTAATTCAATCACTTATTTTAAAAATAATATTTGAATTAATTTATAGATGTTCCACACTTTTATTTCAAGTTAAATTAAAAACTGAATTAGTTAATTTGTGGATACTCCATGTTTTTATTTTTTTTCAAGTTAACATGTTTTTTTTGTAAAATATTTTTTATACATATTTTATAACTTACTTTTTAAAACTATTTATATTCAAATTTAAAAACTAAAAATCTAAACAATGTTACTGTATTTCCTGTACTTGAAGTGAAATTTGCACACAAAAATTGTTTTCAAGATTTTTGTAGATATGATACTATAAAATTCATTATTCTAAAAAGACATACCTATGTTAGATTGGAATATGAAATGAAAAAACACCATATATTTAAAAAATATTTTACAGTGAACTTAAACCAGATTATGTAGAATCTTTTTACATTATAGAGATTATCCAAACACATTCTAAAAAGGTACAATGTTAATTATTTTCATTACGAAGATATGACTGAGAACAGAATACACTGAAAAACTTCAGTTAAACATTACACTGTAATATTTATTTTTAAAAAACTGATGTAGAAGTTAAAAAATAGCATCACAAAATATCAAATATATAAAAATTATAATGAACAGTATGTCCTATATGTGAACATATTTGGGTTTAATAAATGGGTTTGTATAGTTATCACAAAATTCATGTATTTTTTTTTTTTGTATTTTTTTTCTCTTGGTGGTAAAACAGCCATATTTGTTTGGGAATGGTTGATGAGGACATTGACTTTAGAGCCATCTATTGTGAACAAGAAAAGTCATTGACAAGTTTTTGATTTGTGGCATTCAGGGCTTTAAAATATAAAGTGGAACTAATGAACTTATGTTTTTAACAATCATTTTTATCTTTTTTTATATTATCTATGAAATTAAAAAATCAACTATGCTTTTGAATGAATACAAGCCAACCTTTCATATAAATATATTTCTAATATAAAAGGTTATTACACATTAAAAATATTATCTACATATTTTTTCTTTTCAAAATAGTTCATAATTTTCCATATATGTCAATGAATACTTCAAACTTCTTCTTTTCAAAACTTGTTTTTATATGACTATAATAAAAATAAAATACATCCAATATTTTTGCATTTGAATAGTCAAAACATTGTATGTATTTTATTTTTATTATAGTCATATAAAAACAAGTTTTGAAAAAAAGAAGTTTGATGTATTCATTGACATATATCCATTATATATTATGGTTATGTAGTCAGTGTGTAAATATGATAAAAGAGGTGAGAAAGTGTTTTCAAATTGTAGATAGTTGAAGGACAGGGGAAAGAGAGCAAAATGTAGTTAAGGAAGATAGGTTAGAGTATGGTTTTAGTGGAGTATTAGGAAATATGGGTGGAGAAAGGAATAGTGTAATGGAGATGATTAGTCAAAGAATAAATAAGATAGAGGAAGAACTGAAGGATATAGAAGTAAAATTAAAATCATTAGAGATAAAATGTGAGGAGATAAAGGAATTATTGAATAGGAATGATAAGTAAGAAATAGATAAGGAAGATCAAAAGGTATTAGAAAATGTTATGGATGGAGTAGAAAAAGTAGATTATGAAACAGTATTGATAGGAGATTCACTAATTAGAGAATGTGGGGATATAATTGCAAGGGAAAATAGAAGTAGGTATGTAAGAGTATGTTTGCCAGAAGTTAGAATTAGGGATGTAGCAGATAAAGTAAAAAAGCAAGGTAGTAGAGATGTGTATGTTATGGTGGGGACTAATAATTTATCAGAATCATCAGAGAGAATAATGGATGAGTATGTAGATTCGATTAGAAACTTGACTATGATTAAAGGAAGAGTAGGAGTACTTGGATTATTACCAAGATTTGACAAGAGATATTTGTTAGATATTGACATGTTCTATAAATGAGAGATTGAAAAAATTGTGTGAGAGAAATAATGTTATGTTTGTGGATGTGTGGGATTGTTTTATTGGAAGGAGGGAGTTATATAGTAAAGATGGGTTGCATTTAGGAAAACTTTTAGGGAGTTTGATTTATAAAGAATTTTTTTCAGGAAACTTATAAAGGGGGGTGGGATTTTAAATTGCAATATTATTAAAAAGAGACAGAATAGATGGAATATATGAAATAAGAAAAAGGAATTTGATTTAAATATAAATATAGATATGGAGAAGGAATGGGTTTGTAAAATTAATGGTAAGAAAGTAATTTATAAATGTAATGGAGAAGAAAGAATTAAAAGAATTTATAAAAGAGTAGTTAGGAAAGAAGAAATTGTTAAAATTGGATTTTTGAATATGCAACGTGGTAGGAGACCAGAAAAGAGGATGGAATTAAATAAAACAATTGAAAATGAAGAGCTTGAGGTATTAGCAGTAGTGGAAACACATCTAAGAGAAAAAGAAGAACCTATTTTGAAACAGTTGATATGGCAGGGTATAAATAGAAAAGAAAAAGAAAAAAGGGGTGGTGGTATAGGTGTTATATCAAAAAAATATTTTAATATTGTTAAATGTCAAGAACATTTGTGGTTTGAAATAAGGTTGGGTAGTCAAGAATGGATGGTGTCTATAGTTTATATAGCCACTGGAGATAGTAAAATTATAATGGAATGAAATAGTAACATATACGATTGTCTAGTTAAAGATATACAAAGTTTTAAAGAAAAGCGGAAAAGAATAATGGTTATAGGGGATACGAATGGACATATTGAAGAAATTGATGATGTAGATAATAAAAATGGACAGCTTTTGAAGGAATTTTATCAGAAAGTGAATTTGAGTGTTGGAAATTTATTAAATATTTATGGGGGACAATACACATGGTCTAGAAATAATATATTTCATACAATAGATTATGTATTGGCAGAGAAAGAGGAAATAAATAAAATACGAAAAATTAAGGTGTTTGATAATGAAGAAAAAGTATGTACTAGCGATCATAATTTCATTGTAATTGAAATGGTTAGTAATGTGATGGAGAATATAAATAAAAATAGAAATAATAGTGAAAGATGTGGATGGAGAGTGAATGATATGAATAAGTTGGAAGATGTATAAAAATACAAGTTGAAGAAATCATGGAAGAGTGGGTTGGGGATGAGTATAAGGATTGGTGTAAAGAAGTAGAAAAAGTGGCAAATAGGGTTTTAGGTGAGAATATTCAGAAGAATAAAAGTAATAAAAAAAATGAGAATTAGTAAAAGTGTAAAAGAAAGGAAAGAAGCATGTAGAGAATATAAGTGTGCTATTAAGAATAAGGAAAGTGAAAAAGATATTAATGCTAAATGGGAAAAGTATTTAGAAAAAAAGAAGTTAGCTAAAATAGATAATTATAGAGAGAGGATGAAATTGAATAGTAAATTGTTGGAGGATATTAATAAAAGTGGAAGAGATGGGAGTAAAAAAATTTGGAATTATATTAAAAGGAGGAATGTAGGGGGGAGAGAGATAGTATTACTAGATGATGAGGGAATAGAGTGTAGCTCTAAAGAAAATTTAGAGATAATCTTAAATAGATATGTAATGAATATAGAAAAGATGTTAGATGTGAATGATAGAGTGACAGAAAACATGAAAGCATATAGTAATGGGAATATTACGTTTTCAGAAAATAAATTGAATGAGGTAGAGAAGAAATTGAAAAGTGAAAAGGCAAGAGGTTTAGATGGATGGGCAGCAGAGATGGTAATGAATTTAGGATATAGGGCAAAAGTAAAGTTATTATCCTGTTTTAATAAAATGGCACAGAATAGAGTTTTAAAGTAGTTGGAGTAATACAAGAGTAAGATTATTATTTAAAGCAAAGGGTAAGAATCATAGAAAGTTGAATAATTATAGACCGATAGTGGTAACATCAGTTTTATATAAAGTTTTTTCATATATGGTGGCTAGAAGAGTTGTAAAATGGATGGAAGAGAATAATGTAGTGGGGAAAATGCAAGGAGGTTTTAGAATAGATAGGCATATAGAAGATAGTTTATTTGAAGTTACACAACTTATGGATATGAGGAATTCAGGTAAACAGTTATATATGAGTTTTATAGATATAGAGAAGGCATATGATAGAGTAAATAGAAATAGATTATGGATAAGTTTAGAAAATTTGGGAATGGATGAAGCTTTAATAGATATTATTAAGAAATTATATGAAAATAATTATTATATATATATATCAGTTAGGGAATATAGAATCAGTTAAAGTTAAAAATGGGATGGGACTAAGGCAAGGATGCCCTATGTCACCAATTTTGTTTGTGTTCTATTTGAGTGAAATGGAAAAAGCAATAGAAAGATTAGGAAGAGGGATAGAGATACCGTTAATAGGTAGTAAGGGAGTATATATTTTGTCAGGTCTTTTTTTTTGCGGATGATATATTTTTGTGTGCAGAAAGAAGAGAAGATATGGAAGTTATGCTGAGGACATGTGCAAGGGTGGGTAAAGAGATGGGGATTAAATTTAGTGAAGAAAAATCAAATATAATGATGGTTAATACTGGGGAAAGAGATGTAAAATTTTTATTGGGAGATATTAAGTTAAGTGTGGTGAACAGATATAGTTATTTGGGAATTATTTTAAGTAATCAGAAAAATTATTTGGATGAATGGGAGAAAAAATTGATAAATGAAGTAAAGAAAAGAAAGGGATTGATAAAAAAAATTAACAGTGTTTTCATATAATAAATATGATGTAACTAGAATTATATGGGAAGGAGTTGCAGTAGCAGGGTTAACATATGGTAATGATACATTATATGTTAGTAAAGATTATTAAATTACTTAGAAAAAGTTCAAAGGGAAGTAAGAAGATATGCATTGGATGCAGATGTATGGACAGCAAGGGAGGCAATTCAAGAAGAAATAGGATGGTCAAGTTTTCATATGAGAGATGCAAAAAGTAAAATGAAAATGTTTGGTAGATTGCAGTTTATGGATAATAAAAGAATAGCCAAAATAGTATGTAATTGGATTATGAGTAAAGGGCAGGTAACAAAAAGGGTGAGAAAGGTAATGCGGTATGCAAAAGATTTGGATAAAGAATTTATATCAGTATATTTGTACAAAAGATGGGATGATTGTGTTAGGAGGATTGTTGAGTGTTATAGTAGTAAGGAATGGGGTAAAAGAATAGATTTATTAATAAAGAATAGGGAGTTGGAGGCCTGGAGAAATAGTATGGAGAGTAAAAAGAGTTTAAATATATATAGAAATAAACAGAATATTAGGTGTGTTAATATAAGATAATAGTAAGGAAAGTAGTTTATTATTTAAGGCTAGAATGGGATCTTTAGCTACAAGAGAATATACATGTAAATGGAAAAATATGTGTGATTTATTTTGTAAATTATGTAAGGAAGGAATAGAAAATATTAGGCATTTGTTAACTGAATGTAAATGCTTGAAAATAGAAAGAGTACATATAATGAAGTTATGGAAGAATAAATATGAAAAAAATGATTATACGGAAAGTGAATTATTGGTTTTTATGCTGGGTTTGGGAAAAGATAAAGGGAATTTAGATATAAAGGCCATAGAGTTGACAAAGATTATGTTGTGGAAATGGGATGGAGCAGAATATGGGGAAACTTGGAGTGGGGAATGGAAAATTAAGTGGCTAACAGGTTTATCTGGGCATAATTGCTGAGATATTCTTGACTTCTTTAAGGAGAATCCACAGTACATAACATCACGTAAATAAAAAAATATGGGAGATTTAGTCTGCAAATTGTGTAAGGAAGGCATAGAAAATATTAGGCATCTGTTAATTGAATGTAAATGCTTAAAAGCAGAAAGGGTACAAATAATGAAGTTATGGAAGAATAAATATGAACAAAGTGATTATACAAAAAGTGGGTTATTGGTTTTTATGTTGGGTTTGAGAAAAAATAAGAGAGATTTAAATATAAAGGGCATTGAGTTGAGAAAGATTATGTTGTGGAAATAGGATGGAGCAGATTATGGAAAAACTTAGGGTGGGGAATGGAAAGGAAAGGTAAAGTGGCTAACAGGTTTCTCTGGGCATAGTTGTTGAGAGATTCCTGACTCCATTTAAAGAGAAGTCACAATGCATCACATCACATCACCTCTGTATAAAATGTCATTACTAGAAACTATAACAAAAAAATGTAATACCATAAAAAAATTGTTTTTTTCTTGATTTGTAATATTTGTTTATATAAACTGCTAAATGAATGTTGTGATAAGAATAGAGTTAGCACTAAAAATAAAAAAGGCAGCTTTACATCTGATTTTTTCTGACAGTTAAGTGATCCTTGCAGATATTAAAAAATTTAATAAAATATAAGATTTTCAAAACTAAGGAAAGTTTGGAATAAAAACAAATGTATCTAAATGTAATATATTTCATTTCAATAGAGATAATACAAGTTTATAAGTGTCAGTTAAATACAAAGTTGCAGAAATAGTGTTTTTAATGCCTAAGAAATTATTTATTGGATGCTGGAAAAGGTAGCAAAGATAATGTAAAGAACTAAAATGGCTTAATAAATTTTAAATAAAATTTGAATGTCATTTTGAAACTGTTGTGTTTATTGCATGACTATAATAAATACAAAATGTAAAATACAATTAAATATTTATTATTTAAAACAACCATACAAATATGTATTCACAATATATACAATGGTTATACCTTTGCCTAATACTATTGGCTTGATATAGCATTTAGTTGTCATGTAACTAATAAGGTAAGGGATTTCAAATACCCTTCAAAGTTTACTTATCATTTCCAAATGTACCATGACCGCTTGCCCTGTGAATAGGTATAGTGACATTTTTGGTTGTTCTGTGAAAGCTTGCCTCATTTCTGATTTACATAATAATAGTTTTCAGTTCTAGTCTAAACTTGCTCACTGTTTTAACCATATTGTATACAGTATGTGTACTGCTGTTAAGATTTGATATTAAGTTGTCATTGTCTTGTTTTATTTCCAACTGAACTGACTATTTATGGCTAGATCCCTTTTCATAATGAAGACAATCAGATTCTCGAATGTCATCACCCATTGGCCTACTTCTGCCATTAGATAAGTGTTATCTATTCACATATCTATTGGTCTGCGGTGATGAATGCTCAATCCAGTCAAGATAAGATTGAATCTGGATTAGTCCATGAAATTGAAGATAAATTGAGATATAACAATATTCATTGCATTTTTTTTTTGTAGTTAAAAAGTAATGTCTTTAAATAATCCACTGCAGGGTAAAGGGCTCTCCAATAGTCTTACATTAAGAAATGGTGATAGAAATGCAATACTGATCAATTTTCAGGTCATAAGGTTTTGACAATTTTCCATTCTTGTTCGATTCTCTAGCAAAAAATAGCTAGATATCCATTTATTAACTAATAATGGTTAGTTAACTTGGCTGGAGCAGCTACCTAAAAGAAAAATCCAAGCTTTTTTAAAAAAAAGTTCTGTTACTATATTAACTCAACATAAATCCAGTTATAGACATACTTACAGTGGAAGTGGAAAAAATAGACATGGATTTACAAGAAAACAGGAAAAAAATTATAAGGATAAAGTTAACTAAGCAGAAATAATAAAAAATATTAAGTAAAAAAAAAAATTAATAAAATCATCAAACAGAATTGAATTTGGCTTATACTTAAGTGGTGAGTCATTATGAAAAGAATGTTGTAATGTATATGTATATTAAAGGAAAAATTATATAGGAGCAAAAAAGAATTAATAATTGACACAAAAAAATTTAATCAATAATAAAAAATAGAAAAAAAAAAAAATCTTAAAAATTATATATTAAAAAAGTATTAAACTTAGACAAATCATTTTAAAATCTCATTGTTGTTTATAAATTGGTATGTCCTAGCATGATTTAGTACAGTGTTCAAATGGCAGTTTTGTAAACTCAAGGTATATGGATTGCAAATCTACTCCTCATTTTTGGTTTTCAAATTTCTTATGAACTTCCAAACAATAAAATACTTGATTACTTTATTTATAAATTGGTCTAATTATATTTATCAGAAAAGAAATTTGTTCTTTTTTTCTTATATTAAATTGTAATTGCTAATATTTTTTAATTATTTTGTACTTTCATCTGTGTTTATGCCTAGAATTTATTTTCTGATAACGATTAATTTACATTCACCAAACATAATAATTAATAATGAAAATTATATTAATCACTTGATAATTAAGATACCTTTAACATGTACGACTGCAACAGCTCTACGTTCACCTGCATCATTTTCAGCTATGCACATATATGTCCCTCCATCCTCTTTTCTAGCTTTCTCAATTGTCAAAATGCTTTGGCCATGAGAACTTCGTGGAGCTTTGGGGGGGAAAAAAGATACTTTGGTAATAGTCAAACAATTAATTTTGTAAAATTAATTTACTTTTCAAATATTTTATAAATAATAATAATAATTATATATATATAATTATAGATAATAAACATACCAGGAATAATAGAATTATTTAATAACCAATAAATATTTGGTGTAGGAACACCCACAGCTTCACAAAATAATTGGAAGCGATCTGTAATTGTTACTTCTTGATCTCTAGGAATTTGAATAATATTTGGTGGCACTAAAAAAATATAAATTAAAACCAAATTACAAATATGGAGTAATTTATTATATATACACTACTCATAAAAAATTATATAATTATATTATTTGAATATAGAAGTATTTCTACTTATATAAAACTGAATTTAGTAAATCTAAAATTAAACAATTTTAAGTGTATATAAATACTAAAAATTTGATGTAAAAGTTATCATTGGCCCCACATCTTGCATGTTTCGGGGCCCCGAAGAAAATGGGGGGGGTGGGTTTAATTTAAAGAGGTATATATGGGGGGGGTGTTTTTTTTTATTTTTTATTAACAATTATTGTGCTAGTATGAGATAGTGATCATGTGATGTATAAACATTTCTTGCAATATATTGTAGTAAATCAATTTTGTTTGTTAAAAGAATATTTTTAAATTCTACACAATAGCAATTATAAAGAGGTCTTGAAGAAGAAATCCCAACTTATGTAAACTTCATCTTGAACAAAGAATCAAAGGATGGTTCACTTACATAAATTAATAATTATCTATATATGAATCAGAATACTGAAATGCTCTCTAATAAGCTTGTTTAAAATACAATTGTAATAAAAGACTCATTATGCCATTTTCAAGGGAATCCCTTTCATTATTTGAAAATGATATTGAAAATTAAAATATTAATAAACATTTATCTCATTGTATTGTTCTCTACAATTTTTTTTTATCTATTTGTATTGATGATATATTTAAATTTAAAAGTTGGCAATTTGCAATGAGATGTCTTTAGAAGAGAGATGCCTACCATTATAGAAAACAATTTGTTTTGAGATAAGCTTTGAATATGATGATAGAGGCTCAAAAATATTAAGTACGTGGTATATTGTTAACAAACAAAATAAAAGACTAAATAAAATAAAATGAAAATTTAATATTGCAAAGGTAATAATACTGAAATCTAAACACTTCCTGGAAAATAGACAAGAAAGTAAAACTTTGTTGTTCAGAAAAATGATAATTTAATAAAGAAAAAAATAATTCACAATGCTAGACCATGCCCAAAATTTAAATCTGAATAAGACATAATTGTTGTAGTAGTTAATATTATTCCAAATATAAATTAGATAATGCAATGTTTCATTTTAAAAAAAAACTTTTCATTAGAAGTGCATATTCTAAGTCATTTCTATAATTAAAATTATATTGAAGATAGGTTTTCAATTCATCAACCCAAGTACTCCAACAATCAGTAGTTGAGGATGTAGATGAGAATGACAATTAATAACTATCTTCTTATACTTTGTAGATTATTTGTTGCTGTTTAGAAAGTCAGAATATTTTTGTGAAAGTTTTTATAGCATTTCAAAATACAATATGAAATAAGTAAACTCTTAAAATATGTATGCAATTATCAACTGAGAAGGTTTCTACAAATTTTAACCCAGTTTCTCTAACCAATAGCTTTTCTACATTAATTCTGCAAATTTCTTTATTTCATTAACCAATTTACATTTCAACTTTTTCTAAATCTTTTACAAACTTTGAGGAACCAGTTTAAAACATCATCTGTTCATTTATTGTCAGCTATTCTAACATTTTGCCATTTAGGTATCTTAACTCTTATTGTCAATGTTACTATTTGTTTTCTCACCCATGTAGTTCCCCATTTGTTATGTCCAGTTATCTTTCATCTAGATGTGCACTAACAGCAAATACAAATTTATAACTCTCCCTGCATAACAAAGATTCAAGTAATACACATAAAAATTTATTAAAACACTTAGGTTAACCAGTAAGTTATATATATATATAATTAAGTTCCAACCAGTAACCACCTAAACATTCACAGTAAAATCTAGTAATCAATATTTCTCACTGCTGTCAAGGCAACCTTCATACCTTTTAATATATATATATATATATATATATATAAGTTAGTACTTATAACATAAAACAATAATAATAAACAACCTCATATAAATGAGTATGATCATTCTAATTCCAAAAAATAAAAGGAAAGAGTGACAGAAAAAAATTCTAGAAATGATGACTATGTAAACCAATCTATAAAACAAAACTACATCCACATACAAAACATATTGTTCCATTTTTGATTTACTCTACATTTTATAATGTTGTTTTTAATTTCTTCAGCAGAAAATGTTTCTTTCTAAAATACTTCAACACCATGTCTAATTCCAGATCTTCAACATATTTTATTCTCTACCATATCTTCCCAATGGAAACAATTGACATTGCAATTTTTTGAAATATATTTCAAATAATCCTTACAAAACCCAATCAGGATAAACTTTTCCCATAAAAACTGCAAAATATTAAATATTTTAAACGTAAGAATGCTGATAAATAAATCGTTGAAAAGAAATATTTCAATTAAACATAATTAATGGAAAAGACTTTACAAATGATCTTATATGAGAATGAATTCCTAAGACACTAATTAATTGTATAGATCTGTAATCTTACAGATGTTGGAATAAATTCCTAAGATTAATTAATATTATAGACCTAAAAAACATTACCGCATATGGAAATAAATTCCTAAGAGAGTAATTAATTGTATAATTAAAAAGCTAAGGAATTTCATTGTATGATAACAAACTCTAAATAATACAAACTAATTAAAGCCAAAGAATTTACTCCAGAAAAGATGAGAAACAACAGAAGAGATGATATAAAAAGCAAAAAAAAAAGGTCTGCTTGCTTTTTCTGTGGTAACTGCTACTTTAGTGTGTCCATGAATTGAAGAGCAATGATGATCATCAACAGATGATTTTAGTCCCAGGATCTCAGTTCCAGTAGGTCTCTAAAATGACTAATACTTTAACAGACTGTCTCAGTCTTATTATTATTTTGAATGCCTCAAGAGGTTCTTAGAGGGTGTGTTATAAAGACTAGATGGTAGTGAAGGTAAAGTTAATTAATAGCTTTTCCTTAATTGTATAAACAATATTCACTATTCAGTAATTAACCAGTGAATTAAGCTCACTCAAATGCAGACTTTACATTAGTGTTAAAGATCCGTATAGTAATTAATTTTCCAATTTGTTAATAAATTATTGCTAAATATATGTGCTAGTATTCTGTTGAGTTTTATTGTATATTTGTTTGCTGGTTTCCCAGTCACAGTTGGGGACACAGAAAATTATTGGCACAGTTGCACTGAACCTGCGAATAGTGGATAAATTTAAAAATGAAATTATTGGCAGTCATTGTTGTTCGAAGCTAGGAAAATAGAAAAGAGTTTAAGTATTAGTTAGCTTCTGGCATTCAGGTTTTCGAACTTAGGGAGAAAAGTACAGAATTATAGTCGTTAAAGTTAGTAGTAAGGCTAATTGTTCAGTAATTAGTCATGAGTGCTTTTGGGCAGAATAGTATACCCGAATAATACATCTGAATGGCTGTTGTATATTACACAGTTACAAAGGTTCTTTACCTTGAATGGCACTGAAGGTAATAAAAGGAAAGTAGTTGCAAAGTGATAGAAGCTGTAAATAGATTGACTGACTTGCCTATTACAGAGGAAATAAAATATCAAAATCTTATTAACAGATTAAGCGATCATTTCAGCCCTCATCCGTCATGGCACATAACTTGTAGCTCACTTAACCTTGTGAAGAAGGAAGCAGCTAGAGGGTGAAAAAATTAAAGAGTATAATACAGCTCTTAGGAAATTGATCAAAGGTTGTGGGTATGGTGAGTTCATGGATGAAATACTCATGAACCAGTTACTATGGGAATGTCTGAGGATCGGCTCAGACAGCAGTTTCTCACAGAACCTGAGATTACATATGAGATGGCCATAAAGAAAGGCATAATGTACAAGTTAATGCTAGAACAGGCTCAGGTTTTTAACACTAAGAGGGATGAAACCTAGATGTGTGCTTAAAAGAGAACAGGAAAAGTTCATACCGTTGAAAACTAAGAATGTGAGAGTAACATGTTTTTGTTACAGTAAAAGAGGCCCATATCAAAAGAATGTAAGTGGTTTAAAGAGTCATGCTTTAAATATGAAAAAAAGGTCATTTAGCAACATATTGGAAAACAGGAAGGTAACTGGAATGGCAAAAGTAAATTGCCTATGCAAGAAAATAGGGGAGATTACCATATAATTAAAAACATGGGCATCCATGTTTTAAATCAGTTTATAATGAAGCTGAGACTTTACAGCAAAGAACTGTCAATGAAAATAGATAGTGGATCAGTTATTTTTCTGATGTCACTAACATACTGGATATCACTGTCAGCCAATAATGAAAGCAAAATAGAGAAAACAAACATTAATGTGTGTGATTAAGTCAATTATTTTATATAGCGTGATGTTTTTTACAAACTGTAATATTTAAACAGCATTAAACTGTTGCACATGCGCTTTGGATTTTAACTATAAAATGAATGAATACAAACACTTCAAACACATGATAAAGTCTTTGGAAAAGGTAGAATGACTATCTATCTTTTCGAACCAAATGCTTTTGTATGGGTGAATCTTAAGTGCTTGAAAGTAAAAGTGTGAAGATATTAAATAATCACTTTAAATTACTTTTACATGCTTGAATGAATGACGCTGGTGAAATTTACTAGAATTTATGATACGTCATTCTTATTTGAAATTAAATGTATGTAAATAAGTCAATTATTTTATATAGCGCGATGTTTTTTACAAACTGTAACATTTAAACAGCATTAAACTGTTGCACATGCGCTTTGAATTTTAACTATAAAATGAATGAATACAAACATGCTTAAATTAATAGGCCATGTGACAGCATCAATTAACCACTGCAGTAAAAAAGTGAATCTACACCTGTATATAGTCAACAGGAAAATCAGTCCCATAGTTGGGAGAGAGTGGTTCCACAAATTGGGTATACAAATTCATATTATTAAAAAAATCTCTCTGGAACAAGAAATGACATGCAAATGCCCTGATTTGTTTAACAAAGAATTGGGATTAATAAATATGAGCCCAGTCAAGATAGAGTTGCTAGAAAATGTGTGACTGGTCACTCAAAAAGAGAAAGTGGCAGAAGCTAAGGGTGTATTCATGCCAATTGAAACATTAGATTGGACCATGCCTATAGTAGTGATAACCAAGCCAAACAGCGAAATTAGATTATGTGGTGATTACATAGTAACTGTAAATAAATATCTAAATAGGAGAGCATAAGCTATTCCTAATGTGAGGGAAGTACTAGCCAGTCTTCAAAATGCCTCACATTTCACAAAGTTGGACTTAAATTCCGCATTTCACCAGATACAGGTGATAGACAAATACGTGGAAATTTTAACATTGACAATTCTGATGGGATTATTTAAATGCAATTGTCTGCTGTTTGGCATATCAACAGCCCCTAACATTTTCCACGTGAAAATTGACACATTGCTCCAGGGTTTGGAGAGGGTTATTCCATATTTTAATGACATGCTCATCACAGCTAATTCAGAAGAGATGCTGCGTAAAAGGCTCTTAACTGTATGTAAAAAATTAAAACAAAATGGGAGTAAAATTAAATGTCCAAAAAAGCTCATAGCATGCAAAAGAATTGGTTTTTCTTGCACATAATTTCCATTAGGGGGGAGAAACCAGCATCAGAGAAAGTTGGAGCAGTAAAAAATGTGATGAAACCTAAAAACATTAAACAACTGCAGGTGTATTTAGGATTAATACATTTTTTTGAGCTTTTTTTTTTTACAGAATAAAGCACACATAGCAAAATAATTGTATGACTCATTGAGAAAATATCAAAAATGGCAATAGCTGAGAAAAACCAATTCTTTTGCATGCCACACACTTTTTGTTAATAAATTATTGCTAAACATATGTGCTATTCTGTTGAGTTTTATTGTATATTTGTTTGCTGGCCACCCAGTCACAGTTGGAGACACAGCAAAAACCATACTCAAGTTCATCATAAAACATTCTTTTAGGAAGTTTTACATTTATTTATTCATTTTACATGTCCAATCTAATGAAGGTATGACTTTATAATAGTGGACTCTATGGTATCACATTCACCAAGTTGAAAAACTCAATGATTGGTCTTATGATCTTACCATTGTAATTTTAAAATTTTAAGAGAATCCTTAAATGAAACTTTTCTAATGCCTTAATATTATGCTGATAATGGTATCCAAGTTTCACTTCCATATAATAAATTATGTAAAATAACAACTGTCTATATATACCTAATTTAGCTGCTGTAGTTATTTCCTTGCGATGAAATATTTTATCTTTTAATTTTCTAAAAACAGTAGCAGCATATTAAAGTCTGAATTACATATCAACAACAAAGTTCATCTTTCTACTTATAAAACTAACAGTATTTAAACTGATTTATATTCTCAAGTTGATAAGCATCCAAACTAAAGGTCGTTGAGAATGTTCCTTCTGTCACTAGCTGATAAAGAACTTAAGTTTTTTAAACATTAATCAATAAATCAAAATCTTTATATGTAGCACTCAAAATATTAAGTACATTCTGTAATTTGTCTTTGGAAATGATAAAAATAGACAATCATCAGCATATTGTAAATTCAGAATTCAAAATAAAGTTCTCATTTTTATTTCCAATCAATTCAAAGTAAAA
The DNA here is from genome assembly GCA_028023455.1 of Epiperipatus broadwayi. Taxonomy (NCBI): domain Eukaryota; kingdom Metazoa; phylum Onychophora; class Udeonychophora; order Euonychophora; family Peripatidae; genus Epiperipatus; species Epiperipatus broadwayi. The sequence continues at coordinate 3,994,304 of JAQFVV010006308.1, read as the reverse complement.
ATTCCACCATCAAACCTATATCTTATCTTTATCATTTTTCATTAAGTCACCAAAGATCACTGTCATAAAACTTGAAAACAATGTTGTAGCAAAGTACACATTCTTATTTAACACCAATTTTCATTTCAAATGTCTCAGTTTAGCTGTGTAATATAAATAAATTTTGGTAGATAACCACTTAATTTCAAACAATGCCATAAATCAGTCCTATAAACTGAATCAAATGCATTGGACAAAATTAATAAAAACAATATATGAATCCCTATTTTGCTTCCAACACTTATCTTTCATTTGTCAGAATATGTCTATGATTCTTTTTGAATCTCTACCAACTCTGATGATGATTCATCTATTAATAATTGGAAGCAATCTATTCAACAAAATTATTGAAAATATTTTTGCTATAGTGGATAATAATAGGTATTCCATAATAATTACTACAATCTTGTCTATTCCCTTTCATTTTAAAAACTAAAACAATCGTGGATCCCTATATTCCAAAAAAAAATTTGAATATTTTTGAAGCTACTAAAATTTCATCAAGATTTATCTATTTCCTTTCCATTTTTAAGATTACAAAGAGCTGTTTTAACTTCAGATAAAATGGATATATCATTAAAAATCATCATCTCAATCCTTTTATCAGTATTCAAAAGATGAACAAAATATTTCTTCAAAATATATCATTGTCATCATACAAGAGATTGCCATTGCTGGATTTAGTAGGATTGTGATACTTGGCAGGTCTAAATGTTGCTTTCAATGCATCAAAAAAATGATCCAGAAATACCACAATTGGAAAATATCATATCTTCTTTGCATTCTGTCAAATAGAAAATTACACATTTTCTTTTAATCAAATCATTAATAAGATCATTGTCAAAAAAAAAAAAAAACAGTCAATATTATTATTTTATTGAATCCAAGAATAAATTTACTTGAATCCATAACACATGCATTAATATAATTCGATACTTCAGTAATATGATAGTCCTGTTTAATAGCTACTGAAATATAGTACATATGGTATATTCTTCTAAAGAATGAACATAAAATGTTTTGTGAATATGATGGGAACAATATCTACTTTAGTGGAAAGTTTCAATATATACCTTCATGCTTACTACATAAAGATTTGCACAGCTTGCATGAATCCCTAAGTTTATTTTTGAATACCTCAATAATAAAGTTAAATGTGATTTAATGTCCTCTATCTATCTATCTATGCTTTTTTTGATTGGTTATTATCAATCAATGATACTGTAATTACAGTCTTTACTGATGACAGTCCAATTCATCTACTTTTAACTAAAACTATCTTTTTATTACTTCTTTATTATTTACTTTTCAATTCCTATAAAGCACTATTCATTTTGCCTGTAATTGTTATTTACTTTTTAATTCCTATAAAGCACTATTTATTTTGCCTGCAATTGTTATTTTATTTTGAAAGCTTATTTTTTCTAGCTGCAATTAATTAATGCTGATTAATTTCCTTAATTAATTTGTAATATGTTTTCGAATCTTTTCTGTTATAGATTTACAAAAATTTTTGCTTAATAAAAATAACTTATTTACAAATAAATTACATTTTTATAACTTGCAAAATAATCGGATATATGTGAAGAATATATATATATATATTTAACACTTTTGATTTATTTTGTTATTCTCTCTCCCTCCATATTTTGCAATGGTATCTGTAATCTCTACCACTCTTCTATTAAATGTTCAAATGTCAGATATATATTATACATATTTAAACTTCATTAAAACATATTTACTAAAAATCTTTTTATACAAACTTATTTATATTAAAAGTACTCTCCCCAAGTTAAATTTTATGATATCCATTGTGTTACCATCTCTAATAATATCAGATTACTTGTAAATATTAACTCATATTTATTATTATCAACCGATTTTCTTTTGTGACAGTCCTACTGAACATTATTTTAGTTTTTTTAACATTTATCTTTTGATTTACTTATTTATTTTCCTCTGACATCTCTTATCAGATGAAAGCATTTATATCATTCATAAAATGTCAGTTCAAAAATTAATTCTTTTAAGATTTATATATCATTATCAGATTAAACTTAATCTCACTATATAATCTAATCACTGTTTTAGATACAATCCAAAGTTTTATCACCAAAAAATGATTAGAGAATCAGTCTTTTCATAATCTATAAAACCATTTCAAATTCATTTTAAAAAATATCAATATCATACTACATTTTACCAATTAACTGATACACCTTTATCTTTTATTATATAATTTTACTAATTTCTTTATCATTTGTTTTTTCTTAATATCTTCATAATACTTTATATTTCAAAAGAAGTGATTATGGAGGCAACCTTTACTATATTTCTTTGTCAAATTCTTTGGACATTCATTTTAGAAATATTTTTTATTTCTTTTGCTTTCAATACTAAAATATGTTATATTTTTGAAACTTCTCTTCTTTATTAGTTTTTTTTTTTAATTCAGTTATATCATTATTAATTCTTATTATATCATTTTACACAAATCCAGATCTTACTAATGAATAATGTTTAAATAGCTTCATTTTTCTTCTTCATATACTATCTTTATCAATTAAAAAATTTACTAGTGACATTCTGCTTTTTATACTAGCTTTCTATATAGATATCTTTAGTAGAATAATAGTTACTTTTTGTTTCGAAAAAAAAAAAATATTGTTATTCAGTTCACACAAATATGAGTTATCATCATAATCTATCAACAATTAGCAAGTTCTAGCTTAATTTTTTTGAAGTGGGTTTGAAGGTTAAGATTTCAATTGTTAATACTATCTTTCTTAATAAATAAAATGTTTTTAGATTTGCATTAGCCACATGTCATACCTACTAATCTGTTAACATTTCTTATGTTAAAACTAGTGATCACATTGCAATCATGGAATATGTGTTTACTGTTAGTCAAAAAATATATATCAAAAGATGCGCATCCATTAGTTTTATGACAACATGTATAGACATTGAAGAACGAATAAATAGGTAGAAAATAATTACGAATGTTTGAAGATTAAATCAGTGAGGGTAAAATTCTTGGAAAGAATTTAGGTAGTACAGATCCTGACTTTATAGCAATTTTCTAATAGTAAAGGCAATATAGGAGTAATTAAAATTAATGTACTTTGAAATATGATTATCCATATGTAAAATGAAATAGGTATACATATATGTATAAATTAATACTGAAAATTGTAATCTTTTACTTATTTCAACTTTAGATATATACAAAGCCTAATTTAACTCAATATTATAATAGTTCTGAAAAATAACTTGTCCATCAAATAGTCAACTTAATTTAGCTGATGGATACTATTCAATAAAATAAAAAATTGATTAAGACTAACAACAATAAATGTGTATTGTCTTTTTTTTTTTTTTACATATGTCAAATGCATTGACCAGGAAGCCAACTCAGGTCAGCTGCTTGGAAGGCAGCTTTTCTAACCACTAGGCCACCAATACTTGACAAAATGTATATTGTTGTTCTTTTTTTTGTATTTACCTGTCTAACTTAAACAGATACCTCCATATAAAGTGTTGTTTTCCAGTAAGTAAAAAAGTTATTAGATTAATTCTAATTACAAAAAAAAAGGGAAGGTGGGGAGGATGTATCCTTAATCTGGTTAAGAAAAGAAATGTTAAGATTTTGCGACTTGCATTCTTAAAGGTTGCTTTACCAATGATAAATAAATAGTATGCCCTGCACAGTGCAGGGCATAAAGTAAAATCTTGGATTAATTCCAGTGCTAAAACTTCAGCACTCTAACTTCTTATGAACTCTCAAGCAATAAAGCTATTCAATTATATTAATAAATAACGTATGTGAGATTCAAATTCAGATTTTCACATGACTCTCAACTCTCCATGTCATCTTATATTGCTGACCCATCTGATCGCACACATGTTGAAAAGATAAATAATCACCAATATACGTATTTCATGCTAAACTAGCAATCATCAGTTGGTCCAGATTACTATCTCCACACATATCTACAATCAGTACTCAGCTTTATATTAAGATAGCCAATCTTCATACTTTAATGGACAGGCTAAAACTACTACAACTCACAACTCTTCAGCCTGCCATCTCATTGAAAATCTGATGATGTAATGTTCAAAACCCACATTGAGGATCGTGTGAAAGTCTGAGTTCGAATCCTGCATACATTACATATATATATATATGCAGGTTTAAGCCTGTATTGTGTATTAATTAGTTAAAAATGTAAAACAAAATGCTTGGACATATGTTAATGCAACAGTTTAAGTTTAAATAAAAACTCTATCAAAAAAAAATTTTTTAATAATTAAGACATATCAGAAATAAATATTTTTATTAATATTAAAATTAATAATATTGTTACTAAAACATATTTTTTTACATATAATAACCTTGAACAAGAAGGGATACTCCTCTTGAAGTTCTCCCAGCTTCATTTATAGCAGTGCAGACAAAGTTACCTGTATCTTGGGACTAAATTAAAAACTATGTTTAAAATAATGTACCTAAAAAAATAACTAAATAAAATCAAAAGCATTTCTTAAAATAAATATTAAATAATTAATTATAAACAAGAACAGCCTTCTATTTTAGTGCCATCTATAGTTATAGTGAGTAATCAGTGATAGTGCAATTAAATTTCCAATAAACATATCAGTTTCTGACTATTGCTTTATCAATGAGACTTGTGATTTAAATTGAAACCAATACAGTTATGCACCTGTCAATATGCTTTAACTCCTTGTTTATTATCAAGCTAAAAGTCTAAAATTTAAAAAAAAATTCTCATGTTTTGAACTTAAAACTAATATTACTGTTATAGTTATACTCATCTGTCAGGTGATATGTTCAGAGTACCAATGGGCTTCACAGATAGTAATATGGTTTTTATATTGTAACCTAGTGTTATTGACACTTGGTTTATTTGGCATTGTTTCCACAGGAAAACAATGCTATCCTTTTCTAGGAAATAAAAAAGTAAAATAATAATAATATTAAGTGATTAAGAAAATATGCTATTTACTCACTTTAACGTGTTTTAAGCAAATAACTAATAAATTTAGTAATTTGATGTCATTTTGAAGAAGAGCATGAATAATTTAATGAAAATATTAACAATAAGAGCAATTTAATATAGTATAAAAGCACATATTATAAACAATAATTGATTTTAGATGGGTGGAGAGGGAGAGTAGATGAGTATCTTGTCATAAAGCACAATCACTTCTGGTAGTTTTGAAATTATTTTAGATAATAATATAGACAGAATTATACATCACTAATAAACATTGTTAATTAAGTATATTTATTATTTTTCATTATTTGTCAAATTACTTTGTAATCCATTTAAATCATACGGAAATATATAACTGTAATAAGTTGTTTTTTTTCATTTTCTTTTGTTTATGTTATAATTAAATGATTATTTTTCTGTAAGAGGTCGCTAAAAGAAGACCGCCAAATTTTGAAGAAAGTTTAGTCTGACTCTAGTTTTACAAGGAAGAAGCAGTACTGAAATTCGGTAACAAATTTTTTATTATTTTTTATTGCAGAAATAAATATAAGTCCAGTAAATTTTTAATAATATCATGAGTGGCTAATCCTTTTTGATAAGATATTCTGTTTTCTGTTGCCATCTACCTATTTAAAGCTTTTTATATGCAAAAATGTACTATCTTATGCTAAAGTTCAAAATGACCGTATTGACTACAGCAATCACGGAAAATGTCATTATGTTTAAAATAAGTAATATAAGTAATTTCCAGGAAATAATCAATTATTGGTTAACTTTACCTTATTTAATAATCTTTTCATGGTATAAAAGAAAAATTATAATTAAAAAGACATATTATAAAAGCCAAGGAAAGTTAACTAGAAAATTTCGCGCTCTTTCTAAAAGAAATTGTCTGCTTTGAAAATAATGTAAGTTCCCCACGTTAAAATATGTTTTAGTCACTGAAAATTATCTAAAAATAATATTAATGATCAATGATATTTACTTATGCACCTGTATATTTTTTAAAAAGAAAATATAAATTTTCTCAAGGCAAATATCGGAAAATTTGTATGTGTGCATTTTACGGAGAATTCCTTATTAAAGACAAATTACAATTCCTAGAGTAGGAATAAAAACTACAAACATTAGTGACTTAATTATAACCACAATATAATATGTTATATTATACATCAACTGGAGTCGTTAAAACTTTATATCCACGTAAGTCAGCTGCAGTCGTTATAATAATAGTATTTTGGAAAATTCGCGCATTAGTTTTATTCCTAAGCCAGCTAGCTAAAAATGATACGTATCACCAATAGTGAAAAGAAAAGAATTGTATATATGATCGTCTATCGTCAAATATTCGTCATGTTAAAATATGTATTGTTTTCTTGGATCCCCAAAATTATAGCAGTTAATTCAAAGAAGAATTAACATCCAACGCTGCTATGTTTTCTTTGCCTAATTTATTAATTGCACCAGAATGGAGGCAACTTTTATTTAAATGAAATAATAAAATGTGTTTTTTATTTTAAATTTGCTTCGTGAACTACAAATGGATCAAGTTCTTCATCTAGATAAATTGCCCAATGGAAAAACATTTTTCTAGTGAGATAATAAGCACTTGTTAAGTAATGATTTTTTTTTTACTAATTTGTAAAATTATGTGTATTTTTTTTTTATATCAACAGGTTAAAGGCTGTATAGTCAAGTAATATTTAAATGACCTTGTAATCATAAAGGTATGTTTTCATATAATTATTCTAGGTTAAATTTATATTCGACATGAAAAAAAAAAAAAATTTTTTTTTTATAAAATGTGTTTACTTATGATATGCATTATGGGTATAAATTTATATGTTAGATGCATAAAAGAAGAAAAATTCAGATACTTAATAGGTAAAATATCTAGTTAAAATTATCAGAAGTAATTAAAGAGAAGTGCTATACAGGACATTACTTATTTAAAGTTTGAAACAAATTTATACTATGTTAATTGAGGAACTTATTCCCAATTATTCTTTATTAACGCATTCACTTAATTTAGTTCAAGATACTAGACTACCAATTACTTGTTGAATGTTTCTTTGGCAAAGGTGAAAATTATTATGGTTTATTCTGTGTTATCCATTGATTTCAGACGTTGATCTAAGTATACCCCGGAACATAAATTTAGTGTAATTAGTGTATTTGCTTGTCTTGCCCCAATATAGCATTGGTATATGCTTAATATTCGCATAAGTAATAATTGTAATGTCTTTATTTTGTGGGATGGAAAATGATCTCCCCAAAAGCTTTATTTTCCATGAGGGGAATAGATAAATCTAGTATTCGGGTATGTTTATAACCCAAGTGATCGCTTCTTAGAGTTAGGACGATCAGTAATTTATATCGTATTTAGTGTATTTCATTTGTTAAAATCCCAGGAGAGGATTATAATTGGGTGTGTGTTCCTATTATGCCCAAGTAAGAGGCAAGGACCCACCAAACTATTTTAATGTAGTAGTTAACTCTACAGACCTTCAGTGTTATTCCATATTTCTCATGAGAAAATAGAGATAATTCCACCATGGAAGGTGTTGATTATTGTGTTTTGTTTAGAAAGTTATGGCAAGATAATGGGTATATTGGAGGTTAATTCCTCATGATCCATTTAGTATAAATAGCGTGCTAGTATATATGATCAATGTCTGGATTGTGTGGCGGAATAGTGCTGGTAATCCACACGTAAGTCAATGGAGAGAGTAAGTTTAAAATTGCGTGATTTAAAAATTTTTATTTGCCAATGGAGGGTTCAAATACTAGGTTTAATTCGGGTTAATGATTAAGTAGCACTCACAATATAACTTATACTGAGAAAAACAGTGTGTATAACAACGTCAGTTGTTATTAAGGTAAACATTAAAATAATAAGTGTAACTTCTGATAAATAACCCATAAATTATAATAAGTTATCTAAATAAAAACTATCATTTAATTAAAGATATGATAATAAAAATCGTTTGTACGTATTGCCTAGAATCAGATTGTTTTTGTTTTAAAATAGATCGTTAGTTAATAAAGTTAAACAGCCGTTCATATAAGATACACTAAATAGATGAGTCGATGTATCGATAATAATATTTATTTTTTTTCTATTCAATTTGCATAAATGTAAAAAGAAGATGAAGAAGTAGTTCGAATCCAGATCTAAAAGTATAGACGAATTAATGTTAGTTATATTTTGTTTTATCCATAGGGGATCGAATAAATTGTATATGTTTGTTTATTATGTTAATCATAAAGGATAGTTTTGTTAAACTGTAATAATAAATTATAATCTTGTTAAAATTTAATAATAAATTATAGTCTTGTTACAAGTTGTTTTGAGTCATTTTTCTTGTGTGCTAAATAAAAGTGTATTTGCATAATACTTGCCATACTTTTCTGGAGTCCGAAATCATTTATGAAATCTTAAAATTCAATACACCAGATAGACAATTGTAAGCAGATCAGAATATTTCATTATATTTTAATTTAATAAGAATTATTTATGGAATTGAAAACTTCAGACCAAGACATTTTATTTTATATGTGTGTAAAATCACTTTATTCCCAAACTAGTAGGTTTTGGTTGCACATTGTTTCGTACACATTTAAGTGAAGTGTCTAAGTAATAAATATTAGTTAAATTATTGTGTTGTCATGGAGGATGGAAGGACACAAAAGCACCCTTGTCTTTTCATCATTCCGACTGAGATTCTGGATAAAAGGGCTGTATTATTCAAAATTATGCGTTGTTATTGAATATGGTTATCATCTCGTCAACTATTATGATAGTTAATGTGTGGATGAAGACACCTGGAATTTAATAAGGTAAATGTTTTCTATAGCCGACCAGAATGTCAGTCATATGCGACAACACAATACTGCCGAGCACTTTTCTTTAAAAATAACAGAGAACCCTGAGATTAGTGTCATTATTATAAGTGCTCTTAAATTAAGGAATGATTAATTATGATCAATATTACAAGCGTGGCATGGCTTAAGAGATTGAAACTTCTGATTGTATAATAATAAAATATTGAGATCATATTGGCAAATTAATGAATGTTTTATTTTAGTCAGTAATATTAACAATGACATGAAATCATCATCATCATTGTCGAACAGTGCAAGTACTTACAGCTCAGAGAATGTGTTTTGGATAGAGAAAGAATGTTAGTTTATTCTAAATTTTCTTTTTAAATTTATTTTATTAATGATAATTTTTTTTTTAAGTCTATCTCTGTCTGAACTGCATATCGCTGTAGCTGAATTATTATAACTAACCAAACGTCGAGCTATATTAGGTAATATAGGGTTTGCTTCCCGTCATATACGGAAGTGATTAGGCTTCCGAAGTGATTTAATTTATAAAGTATCCGTTTATTAGGTTAGAATATGTAAAGGCCAACTGCATGACCAAGAGTTCCCGTGGCTCATAGGATAGGACATCAGTTAATCAAAGGCTAAATACTGTTTCCAATACAAACTGGGTCTTTTTGTCTTACTCTTTTTATTTTTCAGTCACATAGGTTATTGTAGGATATGCTCATCATGAGCCTCTCATACCATCAAACATTTTCTTATACTAATTGTGACAATTGGACTGTGTGTATGTTCATCATTTTTATTAATTACAAACACAGCATTTTTTGACTCCAATTTGCTTTCTCTTCCCTTTTTTTTATTATTTTTAGCTCAAGCCCTAATTAAGAAAGCAATGATAGGAACAGACTTAGTAGGTTGGCAGTCCTTAATTATAATCTTTGCTTGAGGCAATACGGTCAGTTTGGAACTGGACTACAGTGAGACAGGAGTTTCAATTAGCAATGATTATATATTTAGACAAGCCCTATTTAGGAATCCCTCTGCAAAATTCACAAAAAATGACATCTAATAGAGCCTGGATAGATTATCATGCCTAGTAGATTACTGATCTCAGCAGTAAAAATAATAATATCAGTGGTAGTAATTAAGCAAGAGGCAGTGGTAGTACTAAAGATAAATATTATAAATCTATTTTTTTTTCTAAATATAGGTATGTGGACTGTGCAAACTTTAACTTGATACAAATACTTCAAGACGAGAACAGAGGATTGCACTTGCAGCTAAGAAACTGTCAAAATTTAAGAAAAATATAGCTGTTCTTAGTGAAACTCATCTCCCAGAAGGAGCTTTAATAAAGCAATTGGACGGACAAAAAAAATTTGAAGCCATGTTAATCAATGTGTTGGATTTGCTATAATGTCTAATATTAAAATAGGCAAAACTCTCTATACGTATTGCCACTCAATGCAACCCAGAATAATCAATGGATGCCAGAAGGCTTGTGCATAAAATCACCATCTAGTGCCTACTCAACCAATATCCCCAGACTAGTTTATGGCTTGTGGCCTTCGTCAGTGAGGAGCCTTGGCTCTGAGAGCACTGCATCTAGATCTTAGGATCTAATGCAACCCTCCAGCACCACCTTTTATCTCTACTTAACTACAAAACTATGAGATTTAAATTGAAAACATTTATAATATTTTTAATCCAAGTTCATCAGCTTATATATAGTCATATAGGTCTGAACTCAGTTCAGTATCTATACATTTTGGTGTCTTTGGATTTTTAATAACCATAGCCACCACTACCCTATTAGCAGGATTGGTTTTAAGCCAATAAACATCACATGATCAGAATAAACTGTTATTAAAACAGGCAAATCTCTCTATATGTATTGCTACTTAGTGCAAGCCAGAGTAATCAATGGATGTCAGAGCTTATGCATAAAATCCCCATCTAGTGCCTACTCATCCAATATCCCCAGACTAGTGAAAATATTATAGTGCTTTCAATTTGTCTCATTGTTTTGTAGTTAAATAGAGATAAAGGTGGCTGCTGGAGGGTTGTGGCCTTCATCAGTGAGGAGCCTTGGATCTGAGAGCACTGCACAGCAATGCACCTACATCTTATGATCTAATGCAACCCTCCAGAATCCACCTTTTATCTCTACTTAACTACAAAACTATGAGACTTAAATTGAAAACACTATAATATTTTCATTAGTCTGAGGATATTGGATGAGTAGGCACTAAATGAAGATTTTATGCATAATCCTTCTGACATCCATTGATTGCTCTAACTTGCATTGAGTGGCAATACATATAGAACAGTTAAGAGCAAGCATAAGAAATAGTGATCATGTGATGTTTATTGGCTTAATGTCTAATATTGTTGGAATCTCTCGCATCATTGAAACGTTAATAGTCTTAAAACTAACCATGCACAATGATACTAGTACTCGTTTTACAAGTGCCTATACTCCAACCATAGATTCAGAAAATACAGAGTAGGAAAGCATTTATTTCTTGCTGGATAGCATTATTACAAAAATATCATTAACAGATTAATTTTTCTTCTTAGAGACTTTAATGTACATGTTACTACAAATAACAGACTTTGGCCAAAACTTATTGGAAATAATGGTATTAGTGCTGTAAATTAAAATGGTTTGTTATTACTACAAGACATGAATTGACTATCACAAACATTTTGTTTAATTGGAAAACCATTATAAAGGAACATGGAGGCATCCACACTTACAAGAATGACACTCTATTACACATGCTAAATTTCAAGTTATTAAATGCTAAAATTGCTAATTTGGATCTTCATGATTCATATTACTGAAGCATGGATTTCTGTTAAGGAGTGTGTTATGGATACAAATAAAACTATTCTTGGGTTCAGTCAAAAAAAATCATGATTGATTTTCAACAATGATTTTATTATTAATGATTTAATTAAAAAGAAATGTGGCAATTCTGATTGGCAGAATAATAGATTAAATGTAGAACTTCATAATAAATATACCAATCAGAATAATTGATTAAATGTAGAACTTCATAATAAATATACATATCTAAAGATAGAAGTTCAATAATTAATAAAATTTTAAAATGATTTGTGGATTAAAAATGCAAAAAAAAATCTAGATATCTGCTAATTATGGTCATTCTAGATCTTTTTTTGATGCTCTGAAAGCAAGGTATGAATCTAAAAAGCAGTATTACAATCCTATTGAATACAGCAATGATATTTTCAAGTAGAACAAATATTTTGATCATCTTTATATCCTCATTTAGATTTTGAGAAAGACATCCAGTTTACTAAAGTCAAAACAACTCTTTGTAACCTTAAAAATGGAAAGGCTTCAAATCCTGATGCAGAGCTTGGACATTTTAAAATATGCTGGCAATATGTTAGCTTCAACAAATATTGGGGATTCCAATTTTTTAAAAACAAAGGGGAAAAGACAAGATTCTAGTAATTATGTTGGAATATCATTAATATCTACTACAGCAAAGGTATTTTCAAGAATTTTGACTAGATTGATTCCAGTTGTAGATGAATAGTTACCATAGATTCAATGTGATTTTAGAAAGTCAAAAAATAATATAGACATAGGGTTTGTTGCCAGGGAAGTACAAGAAAAGTCTCAGGAACAAATGAGTGATTTGTATATTGCTTTTACTGATTTGGTCAAGGCATTTGATTCAATTAATAGGTCAGGTTTATGATATTGTGTTATGTCCTGCGATGACAAGTTAAAGCAAAGCTGGCAGCACAGCAATTTAAATTATAGATACTCCATAATATTTAAAGTAGTTATTTACTAACTTTCTTCTCTCTTCAACATACAAAGTTATACATATATTTTTATGATGAGTTGAAGGCAGTTGATTTATATGGGTCCTGCAATCTGGTACTGCAGTCCAGGAATATTAATTAAAGTCCGGAGAATAGTTCTCAGAGAGGCCAGATTGGCAAGGCTGACAGTAAATGCCAGTGGAAGAAACACGTCTGTTCTTCAAGGGCTTCGATTAGCTAATAATTTTCTCTTCCCTTTCTGGTGAAAATCATGGCTCTCAGTTCCCAATTTAAATAATCTAATTGGTTGGAGTTCAACAGTACCATGTGGTAGTACCAATGTTATTACATTCCAACCTGCAATTATTTTTTAATAAATATATAATACAAGTTCTTATATATTTAAATAATTAAAGTTTTCGTTTTTTCAGATAATTCTTATCATGAATCTAATCCGTATTTTCCAATGGCATTTAATTAAATTTGCTATAGAGCTATTTGATATTTAATCAGCGTTTTTATATGTCCATTGCGAAAACATGCACATATTTAAATTAAGCTTTAACATTTTTATGTCTTTTTCTGTTTCAATAAAAATACACGTTTGATCAGATTTTTCTAATAAATGCATATTTAGCAATATTGTTTGAAATTAATTTGGTTTTCCATTAAAATTTATATTATATGGCTTCTATAAGATTGAATAAAAGACAGTGTTATTATTAGAGATGAAAATCTGAGGCATTTGAAATGAAAAATTGGTGTTAAATTGTGTACTTGCTCTAATATTTTCAATTTTAATGATGACAGTGGTCTTTGGAATTATTTATGTGGGTGATTAATCACACAGAGATTAAAATATAATACAGGTTTGATGATGGAATTTTGAATTTGAATCGATTAAAAAGAAAAAAGAATTTCATCTTCTTGGATTCTGGATTTACAGTATGCTGGTGATTGCGCTACTTTTACCAGTTCAAAAGATGATTTAGAGAATATTCTTAATGTCTTGAATGCGATATATAAACAATTTGGATTATTAATTAATGTTCAAAAAAACTCAAGTTCTTTATCAACCAATAATTGAAGAAAAATGCTCAACAACTTTTAGCTAGAATAGAGCTGTATAAAAGTGAAACTTAGATATCCTTTTGGTACAATATAAAGGCAATATAAAAGTTTCTTTAAAGAATATCTCACAAAATTTTTAAAATACAATGGCAAGATCGATATGATATTATTGAATCCACTATTGTAAAATCAAAACCCTCATTGGACTGGATTTATAAAATAAAAGAACAATGGAAAATTTCCTAAGAGTATTTTATGATGCACTTGATTATAGTTTTTGTGGGAGAGGTAGAGCCCATCTATGCTAAAAGGGTTATCTCTAAGACACTCTAAAGAAACACAATGTAGATTGTTTCCATAGAGAAGATGGCAAGGAATAAAATACATTGGAGAGCTACGATTAGACATGGTGTTAAAAGTATTTCAGAAAGAAAAGTTTTCTGCTGAAGAAATTGAAAGGCAGTATTGTATAATAACAAGTAAATAGAAAAATGAACCAGAATGTTTTATATATAATATATTTGTGGTTTCAGATTGATTTATATAGTAATTGCAGTACTCATTTCTAGGGTAGTTTTTGTCTCATTCTCTCTCTTTCTTTTTTATTTTTTGGAGTTGGAATGTCCATACTCATTTATAAGCGGCGGCGGCTGCTGCTGCTGCTGTTATTATTATTATTATTATTATTATTATTATTATTATATACATCTGATTCAAAGGCAAAAACCAGACAGAAGTTTAAGAAACAAGATTTATACTCCATTATCAAGTAGTAATAAATGATTACTCAAGCTTATTATAGATAACACTTCAGTAGAGAGCTGTTCTTTATACATTGTGCAAGCTAAAACATCAAGCAATATTATGTTAGTATTTTACAATTAATCAACAATTATTAATAGCAAATAAAACTAATATTTTTTCCTAATATACATGACTATATTTAATCAATAATTTGAAATACTAAATAAAAATTTTTTTTTTTAGTAATAAACAACAAATATATTTCTACTATTTTATTTCATGCCACACTGAATAAAAAATTAAACATTAAAATGTACTTTGACTCGAGAAATATATAAAGCTCCATTAGACTGAATCTCATAATGGCTCTGAGAAATAGCTTGTCCATTGTACTGCCAACTCATTTTAGGTGGTGGATACCCTTCAACGAAGCAAGGAATTGTAACAGGACTACCAGCAATAACTGTATATTGTTCTTCATCTTTAGCAATGCTAGGTGGAACTAAAAAAAATACGAAATTCTAACTTTATGTGTTTATATGTATTTGTTTGTAAATAGAATAACATATACAAAGATATCATTTAAATTTTACACTAAGAAAAATAAAAACTATTAACTAAGACATTATCTAAATTAGTAATAAAAAATAAATGTTATTTTACAATAATTACCAAAACAAAAAAAAAATATCTTTTATAACTAATTTTACCTATTTATTCTTAGAAGTTGTAATTAATACTCATAAACATCACATGATCACCATTTCTTATTCTTGCTCATAACTGTTATTAAAACAGGCAAAACTCTATATACGTATTGCCACTCAGTGCAAGCCAGCGTAATCAATGGATGCCAGAAGGCTTGTGCATAAAATCCCCATCTAGTGCCTACTCATCCAATATCCCCAGACTAGTTTCTGGCTTGTGGCCTTCATTAGTGAGGAGCCTTGGATCTGAAAGCACTGCACCTAGATCTTAGGATCTAATGCAACCCTCCAGCAGCCACTTTTTATCTCTAGTTTAACTACAAAACTATGAGTCTTAAATTGAAAACACCATAATATTTTCAATCCAAACTCATTAGGTTATATAATCGTATAGGTCTGAACTCAGTTCAGTACTTATACATCTTGGTGTCTTTGGTTCTTTAATAACCATAGCCACTACTATCCTGTTAGGGGCAGGATTAGTTTTAAGCCAATAAACATCACATGATTACCATTTCTTATGCTTGCTCATAACTGTTATTAAAACAGACAAAACTCTCTATACATATTGACACTCAGTGCATGAATAGGCCTTAGATGGTGATTTTATGCACAAGCTTTCTGGCATCCATTGATTACTCTGGCTTGCACTGAGTGGCAATATGTATAGAGAGTTTTTCCTGTTTTAATAGTAATTAATACTAATATTAGAATTAGAGAAAATGTTCAAGTTTACTAGGAAAATTAAATAAAGCATGCACATTTTAAGTTACAATTCATAGGAAGATTAAACAGCTTTTATTTACAACTCATAATGTGGAAGTGTCTCTCTAAAAAATCATTTAAAATTAAGAACAAACATGCAAAGTATCTTCATTAATCTCCAGCATCCTTACTTTGTTTATATATATCAAACATATAATTATCAAATACATTTCTGTCTAGACTAAAATTTTAAGAAATATGTACCATCATCATTTTCAACCCTTGTAGTATATCAATTTCTAATCCAGTTTTTGTTGTCTAGAACTTCATAACTTTTCAGCAAACTCTCATATTCATCTACTTTACATGTCTCTAGGATTTCTAGAATATGTACCATCATCATTTTCAACCCTTGTAGTATATCAATTTCTAATCCAGTTTTTGTTGTCTAGAACTTCATAACTTTTCAGCAAACTCTCATATTCATCTACTTTACATGTCTCTAGGATTTCTAGAATCTCTCAGAATCCACATTTCTTCAAACATGTCCAACCCAATTCCATTTCACTCATTTAATTCTTTGGGTGCTTTTGATACCTCCTTGTTACTACTAAATCTCCAAGTGTGACCATTATTTCAGGAGATGAAATTATAATCTCCAGAAAATAGAGCCATTACTAATTTTGTCTGCTAAGATTGAAATGTGAAAGAATCAATATTCATACCTATAAGCCATGTGAAGGGAGAAAACTCTTGGTCCTAAACTCACAAGTAAATGACAATAAATATGGAGAAGAGCTCATTCATGTACATTTACCATATAAATAATCATACAGTCTTAACAGTTGCAATTCTAAGAATATATCAAGTTAACATTAGTAATTTGTCTTGCTTATTTTTTTTAGATCTTCAAATAAAAATCAAAGAAGTTATTATTTTTTGAGTTAATTGAAAACGTCTTTAGACAGAAAAATGTCTATATACAATATATATTTATAAACAAGTGTGCATCATGATTATTTCATAGTTTAACATCTATTTGATCTTGAGTTTGGCATTTGTTTAGTAAAATCATTGCCTATTCCATTAAAATATGGGCAGAGGATTCAGAAATTAATGAATAGAGTTGGTGTATGAAGCAACTGTCCTGGGACAGTTAACAGACTGATTGTATTTGCATGATGTCAAAGATGATAAGTTCAGATGAACTGATTGGTTGTGGTTTAAGCATTGTTAAAAAGTAATTAAGTTTTGTATTATATTTCATATGTATGAGAAAGCTACTTTTGATCATTATGCTGCAGAATACTTAAACCTTATTTTAATTATTTCTATAGAAATCTAAAAAAGGTGTGTGTTTTTAAGGGATATATATAATTATGAAATTTAATGTCAGTGTGTTTTTACTTAAAAGTCAATTAAGAAAAAAAAATTAAGAAATTATTTTTAATTCATCAAATCAAAATTGTGATCGTTATTTTTATTAGTACAAAGTAAAGAATAAAATCACTATCAAAATTATAATCTTATTTTTTATAAATTATGTTAAAAATATTCTAATTCTTTTATCTATCACTTTGTATATTTCTTAATATGTGTTATAAATAGAAGACTTTTTTTTAACTAACAAGCTTGCAGCATCAAGAAGAATACTATATTCTAGCACATTTCATGCTGGTTGACTTTGAGAATGACAGAGATGCACACTATTAGTGTTCTCTGTTACCTATATCTCATTGCATGTGTAGTCCCTGCTTACCGTGTATGAAAGTTGAATATAAAATACATCTGAGTCAGGTCCATCAACATATATCTTTGGTAATCAGAACACATGATATATATTTATATGAAGCTATCTATATACATATTATAACACAGGAAAAATCTGATATTGCTAAAAAAAAAGCCATTAAAATATACAGATATTGAGAAAAAAAGCCATTAAAATATACAGATATAGTGTGCCTATTATTTTAAAATATTAACTCCAATGTTATAAAAAAATCAGGAAAAATATTTTATTACCCAATAGAAAAAGAATTTCACTTGTACAGTACTAATTGGTTTAAATATATAAACAACTTTAAATAAATTAGCTGACAAATGCTAATGAAAACAAGAATAAAAAAAATTTGGAATCTATCATATGGAGAACAAAAGCAACTGATTAGTGGAAGTCCTAAAGGCGGAAAAAAGTAAAAAGCTAAGTATATGATTTTTTTTTAATATATGATTTTCTTTTAATGTATGTTCCATTAAATTTTATTTATTCATAGACTTGGTTAATATAACAGTGCAGTAAAATTTTATTTTATTGCCTCAGATTATTTTTACATTAAAAGACAGATGAAATCCAAATGCTTAAAATAATAATCAATATATACATTTGTAATATATGCAAGTATAGAAAGATATATTGTAAAAATAATATAAAATTGAAGTATAAAGAAATTGTTCATAAAATTAAAAAAAAAGCAAGATTTGACAAGAAAAAGTGTGTTAATTGTTTTTGTAAGTTTTAGTATTAATTAACGGACCATATTTATAAAAAAAAAATAGTGATATAATTATTATTGATTTTATTAAAGAGTATTTATTGTTTTGTTATATGTACATAAATCAGAATCACAAATTATCTATTTACATTACCGGAGAATGTTTATGTTACAATTTTCCTCTTTTTTATTAACACTATTACTAATTAATTAATAAATTTATTACAATGAATTTATTTAAATACTACTTTAACCATTTTGCATGTTCCTCTTGTACATACATGTTTAGTTGAGTGTTTTTCTGTTCAGTAGCAACCACTGGTCAATAACAAAATTTTATATTTGTGTTTGAATTCTATATAATTGTTTTTAGAATTATGTAAATGATGCATAGGATTAAAAGTTACACTATAAAATGACTCTATAGTAATTTTCAGTAATCTTTAAAATCTATATTCTTTATTAACATGACTTGTGACTGTTGTATTTATGCACAATTACATTCGTAGTATTAGATGGCCTTTTGCTGAACTAATCATCTAATGGTCAAATAAAAAATAGTCATAGATCACATGACCCCATTCTTTTAAGCTTGTCAGATATAAACAATGAGCAATGCTAATTTCTCAACAAGCTTTGTGATAAATGCTTAGCCAGAGAAAGCATTTAAAATATCTCTGTCAGAACCCACCCCCACCCCAAACCTCTAACCAATGGTTTCATGCTTTGGCATTCCTCAGAGAAGCGCTGGGATAGCTTCAGACACTAGATTTAAAAATACCAACCCAAAGTCAGCATTTAACTAAAAGTTATCTATTGAGTGGAAATCTGAAATTTTCAGACACTTATATGTCTTCAAACCCAGCTATCCAACTCAAATAGCTATATGGGGCTGAAAGATCTTCAGCCAAACCATATATTAGTAGTCTTAGCAATATAACATCACATAAGTCTTAAATCAGAGAGTATAAATAGTCAAATAAAAAATAGTCATAGATCACACGACCCTATTCTTTTAAGTTTGTAAGATATAAACAATGAGCTCAGCATATTGTAGTAGTATTGTTACATTCTCATTTAGAATATGCTTATTAGGAGAAAAAAATATAAGAGAAAAAAGATAGTTTAAATTCATTTTTAAAATTAACTAAAAATTTAATTAAAGATTCAAACATAAATAATTTAATAATAGAGAGTTAACAGTAAACTTTAAATTTCCTATATATAACACATGAAACATCAAATGAAGGCTGGTGTTACAATTCCACCATCTACAAGCAAAGATAGGAAATTCTAAATTTGTGAATCTAGTGGTGCCCTTTGATGATTGATACTGCCCATAGCACCATACCTGCAGATCCTCAGGTCAAAAAATGCACAGCCTATATGAAAATTGCCCAAGGATAATTTGCATGCAACTCCACATTCCGATGTCACATGATCAAAACCTTTTTCTTTTTATATCCCTCTAAATTCTATTTTAATTACTATTACTGATTACAATTAACCACAAATGCTAGAATAATGAGGAATTATGATTTATTTACATATATGTAATCACAAAACAAATAACAATTGACAGAAATCTCAGGAAACATCAATCTATTGGTCTTTTACCTGGGATTGGTTTTAGAATAACAACACTAACGATCTATTGTTTTACTTAAATGCCCTAGCTAATGTGATGAAAAATTAATATGATTACATATTCATTGCCTCATAATGCACAAATAATATGTAGCCCTATGCTTCTTAATGATCCCTGGGTCCAGACTTGCTGCATAGACTAACTGTAACTACTAATGTTTATTAATATAAGCCAGTTTTAAGACTTATTAATCTTACAAGCTTTAGGACATGCTAAAGATTATGTCCTGTATATGAGGGGTCAGATTGACCTAGGTCAACATGGGTGTGACAAGAATTTCAGCCTCAGGGTAGTCTTTGAGAATTCCATTATCAGATTTTCAATTGGATGGATGGTTGAAGAGTTGGGGTGTGGAGCAGATTGAAGCCTGGCCATTAAAGTATGAGGTTTGGCTATCTTAATATATATCTGAGCACTGATAGCATATATGTGTGGAGATGGTAATCTGGACCAACTGATGATTGCTGATTTAGCATGAAATACATATATTGGTGATTATTTATCTTTTCAACATATATGTGTTCAAGTGTATCAGTATTATGAGATAGTGTGGAGAGTGGTGGGTCATGTGAAAGTCTGTGCTCATATACCCTAATTAAAAAAACTAGACTAACACTTTTAGGCTGTAGTGATTGGAAAACAAATACTAAGCAACTTGAATCAAGGGGAAAAATATCACGTGGGGCAGACACTCTTTAACATAATGATTTAATACTAATCAAATAAATATCATCAAATGCCCAGATAGAAATCATGCATCTATGAACTAATGAATAGGAATGAATGTCTATCTGGTAAACAATAACAATAATAAGAAGGGTAAGTGGCAGGAACAACATCTGTGTCACACTTATTTATGAACAATTGAATAATATACAAATCATATGACATATGGTAGGAATGTATGTGTACCAAATATATACTAGCCAAACTTAGTCACTGAGTGTGAACAGCAAGAAAATGCATTTGCTTCACACACGTTTCTGAATAATAAAAACTTTATATATACAGAACCACATAAATAATAGTACATTAGCTCAAGAAAATTTAATACACATAAATATCTTTTCCAATGCCTGCCTAACTCAAATCTGAGGGTATTTTGCTCCAAATTGGAAACTTTTATAACTAGAAAAAACAGTTTTTCTTTTATTTACTCTGTCTATTCAGCCCTTTATTTTATTCAGTGGTCATTAATCTACGTTATTTAGATTAAAGCTAGTGGAAATTATTATTATTAATTCTTACTTTAAAATAATTAACAAAAGGATACTAAATAAACTTTTATCAAATGGCAAGGGTTTGCAATAATTGATTGGCCAGTTGTTTTATTATAAATATTTTTTTTAATGCTATGCCGACTGACACATCTAATAAAATTAAGCAATCTATCACCATTCTGATTTCTAAACACACACACACACATATATATATATATAAATAAAAAAATATTTACTAAAAAAAAAAAATATTTTTTTACAAAAATTTTTATTTTTTCAATTTTTTAATTAAAAACAAAAAAAAAACTTCATTACCCATCATTCAATCTATTCAAATTTCCCACAATTCTATATATATATAAATAAAATAAATCAGAACAAAATTTCAATAGAAATGAAATACATAGATATAGGACATTAAATATCCAATGTTGGTGAAAAAAAGACATAATAATATATGATCAAAGTTCATACAAATTACCCTTTTCATCATTAATCATTCAAGTTCTCAATTCAGATACCTGTAAACTTTTTGTAGCATAGCAGATATAATATAGTTAAGTTTGTTGGTATTCTGCAAAGCTTCTGAGATTGTTCTTGCTGACTGACACAGTCTTCATTAATATGCATTTCTATTTTCTTCAACAGGCAGCATCTGATGGTGTTTCTCTTGTGAATGATGGCTGGTCTCTTTCCCAAAGCTATAGATACTTTTGAAGTCAGGCAGCATACAGTTCACATATAATTTGGATACAATGATTAATATAGTGGTGGTTTAGTACATTACAGCAACTTATCCACTTCAAGATAGAACTAAACTTGCACTCTTCAAGCTTAGCCAGAGTGGAGCAGATAGACAGACTTCTCTACTCTGTCATTATATTCTAACACTGATTCTCATGGTCAAAAAAGAAAAAATGATCAAAGATATATTCTAGCATACTAACTAATCTTCTGAGAGATCCCTATTTATAGTTCACTGAGCTGCCTTATCTGTTTCATGATTTGATTTCAAGATGCATCCATTGGTTACAGATTAGCCCTATACTTCACTGTGGTCTGTGGCTTACTGACCAATTACAGACTGTACAAAAATTAGTTTTGAAAAGGGATTATAACAAAATAAAAGATGTTTTGACCAAACAATATACGATTTTTATTTCCTAATTAGCCAATCAGTTTATCTAGAATTTAATTACTTTTATAAAAATAATGCTATTTCCACCCACCTAATTATCAAATATCTTTACAATTGTTAATGAATAAAACCTTTTGTTTTAAATTATTTAAATTGATTTAGATTTAATGAGGAAATACACATTTTGTCTATGCATATACTTGTTATATATACTTTCTGCCTATCAAAATGTTGAAAAATCTTTAATTTAAAACTTCCAAATGAATTTTTAAAATTATATATGTAAATCATATATATATAATATTGATTGATTTTTTTGTGATTATAAATGTTGGACTATTTTCATCACTTTGCTGATTGATTAGTTGTTTTTAGAAAGATTTAATTTTACTTGCACTTTGCCGAATATATTCAAGACTTAATAATAACACATAAGTTAGCATAGAAAATGTTTTTAAATAAAAATTCAAACTTTTACATTCAACTAATATAGAACATAATATTCTGATTGGTATTTTTATTCACCTATAGGTACTAGTCTAGAACAGGGACTGAACTAGTGAAGTTTAGATTAATGAATATTGAATTTAAGATAATGCCTACCTATGTAGATTATTCTAATATTGCTAGATTATTCTAACAATAACAATTTTGAAGAATTATCTATGAGAGACCTTTCTGATTTTTACATTTTTTCTTTTTGAGGACAAGATTGATCACAAAAATTTAAGCCATTAGAAAATCTGGCTCTAAGTTACAAGATGAAATGTGGCAGCATGCTTCATATCTTTGTAGACTACCTTCAATCATTTGCCTATTGTCATGAAATCTTGCAAGCTACTCTTAAAATATTTTTGTGACTCATGCCTTTATTGCCATATGGAGTTTGTATCATTTCAACACTTCAATATCTCTTTTCCCAATTTAAAACAAAATTTAGTGTTAGCACATTGTTCCATTTCTGTTTAAAATATGAAATATTGTCACAATTAATGTCATAACTCATGACATAGACATATTAATGCCTTAAAATGTTTGTAGTGAATGGCTAAAACTATGTTGCTACATAACACAGGTGTTAATTCAGAGATAGGGTTGCAGATAGACTGAAGAAAAAAACCAGTCACCTTTCTAATTTATAAAGTATTCTAATACATTTCTTTTTACTAATAGTATGGTGCACTGCTCTTATATCTAATTGCCATGCTGGCAGTGGATTTTTTTTTTCAGGCAGCCAGCCCAGAGCTAACTCAACTAATCAATATTTATGAGTAAATATGTATTTAGAAAGTCCAACAAGATAGTAAAACAATCAAATTTTCATCACAATGCAATTTTTAGTTATCTTCCACTATTCTTCTGTTAGGTACTGTTGCAGAAGTCTTTGCAATGCAATGGTCTATTAAAAACTGCTTTATCTTTAATCTACCAAACATCTATAGCCATTACTTTTACAACATTTTTTATGAATAGTAATATTATTTATAATATACCATATACACCTCAATTTACACTCTACAATGCAGTTTAACATATGATTTATTTTATTTCTTCTTGCCTACAGTTTCAACTGTCCAGCAGTCATCATCAGAGCTACAACATTTTAACAAATACAATTAATACCTACACATACACGTATATAAATATAAATAAAAAACAACATTTCAAACACTCCAGCTATTAGCTTAAATATGGACCTTTAATATCTCTACAATCTAATACCTCTTTATTCCATAATTATATTCAATTAATTTTTTTTTATATACAATTTAACGTTTATTTCTTCATATTCTAATCATTTAAATCTTAAATTTGCCCTTTAATCTAATTTATTTCTTCTATTTTTTATTTTTATTTTTAGACAAGAGGAGGTAAAATAAATCATATGTTAAACTGCATTATAGAGTGTAAATTGAGGTGTATATGGTATATTATATTATATATAATTCAGCAATGCAATTAAGAAAAAGTGGAAGAAAATTTTAATATTATTTATAATAATAAGATTGGTTTTTATTATAATATTTTTCAAATAAAGAAATCTACATTATATTTAATGTTTAAATATGCATAAAAAAATCTTACTATGAATTGTCAAACTCATATCGATAGAGTCATGTCCTGCTTCATTCTCAGCAGAGCAGGTATATCTGGCTGTATCAGCAGGACGAGTAAATAAAATCTTGAGCCACCCATTATTTAGAAATACATATCTTGGATCAGACTGATCAAATGGATTTCCATTCTTCTGCCAACTAATGAGAGGAGGAGGAATTCCATCAGCCTCACATGGCAAAATGATTTCCGAATCTTGAATAGATATATACTCAGTCTTTTGTTCTGGAAATGATGGAGGAACTGAAAAATAGAAATATATTATCCCATGTACCTAGTATGTTAGTGAAATTATACAAAAAAAATCAGCCTTATTATATTTTAAGTATGTAGTCAATCCTCTATTTATGTAATCTGACTTACGTACATAATTTGAGTCATACATAAAGTACAAAATTGTTTTTAAAATTAAATGCTTAAGTTGCATAAACTATGATTTTTGTTAGTTACATAAATATAATTGTAATGTATTGTAGTGCTTATTTTCATTTGGTAAAAAATATTTTTATATTTAGCAGCATCTCTAATGGTAAATATGTATCGGAAAATAAAAAGTATGACTTT
This sequence comes from Epiperipatus broadwayi, assembly GCA_028023455.1. Taxonomy (NCBI): domain Eukaryota; kingdom Metazoa; phylum Onychophora; class Udeonychophora; order Euonychophora; family Peripatidae; genus Epiperipatus; species Epiperipatus broadwayi. The sequence continues at coordinate 3,969,193 of JAQFVV010006308.1, read as the reverse complement.
GAAAATTTTGACTTAAGTAAAAAATCATGTAATGAATCACTTACCTAAGTCAAAGATTTTACTTAGAAGTTGCAAATTTTTAAATATTAAAAATCAAGCAACTTTATTCTGGATCAAAAAGAGAAATTAAACTTCTACAAAACAAAAAGTTAGTGAGTTAATATTAAAATATCATGTGATGTTATTTCTAAAAAAAAGAAAGAGAGAGAAAATACAAAATTTAAAATGATAAACAAAAGTCAAAAAAAAAAATAGAGAATTAAATATAACATGTCTAATGACAATGAATATAAATATCAGTTAAAAAATAAGTCTTTTCAAAATTTAGGTAAAAATTCACTATAACGGTCTCTGGTTGTTTGCCCCTATTGTTTAAAATTTAAACTAAATTGCTTGAGAATCTGACATGTATGTTATTATATTACAAATAAATTAAAATTTAATCAAATGTAAAAAATAATAATAAAAAAAAAACCTTTTGAATGTTGGATTAATTACACGACATTAATTAAAATAATTACTTTTAATTTCTTTGAAAGTTAAGATTTTAAACTGTCTACAACTTAAGAATTTAAAATAAAAAAGTATATGCTACTGTCTTACAATTACATGAAAATTTATTCAAATGTAAAAGATAATAAAAAAAACATTTACCTTTTTAAATATAATTACGTCCTATACAGACTAGGAAGTTGGAGACTGCTGATGTTATTGTACGCAGCCCAGCCATCTGAAATAATGTGCGTACCTGGTAAAATGAACCGCTGTATCAGGCCCTCCAGTGTATCAGCCATCCTATCTGCCACTTCTATCAAGAAGCACTTTCTTGACGCTCTCTCTATGCCGCCAAACACCCAATGACCTGTCCGTATAGCCCCCCTGTGATATTTTCGGTGGAAATAGTAGGTTTCGTCTATTTCGACGATTAATGGCTCCCCATTGTCATCAAATCCACTGAGAACTGTCGGATTTGTGTCAAAATATTTGGCACATTCCTCCCGGCAAAAATTCGCCCAGTCAATGTTAATTCTTTTGCTCACGCCGGTCTCATGCACAATGTGTTGTTGGGGCATATTACGCACACAAAAATACACGATGCTTGTAATTGTTCCCAGAGGCAGATGACTTTGAAAAAAGAAAGACCCCTTTCTGATTGAGATGCGATGGTGGCATATTCTGCACTGCCATCTACACCCATCTAAGCCTGTAGAATACTTCACTAGCGCACACCGAACACCGCACTGTTGGCATAAGGCGTAGTTCTTCAGAAGGAGTCTTTGTGCAAGCTGGGCTGCGTACAATAACATCAGCAGTCTCCAACTTCCTAGTCTGTATAGGACGTAATTATATTTAAAAAGGTAAATGTTTTTTTTATTATCTTTTACATTTGAATAAATTTTCATGTAATTGTAAGACAGTAGCATATACTTTTTTATTTTAAATTCTTAAGTTGTAGACAGTTTAAAATCTTAACTTTCAAAGAAATTAAAAGTAATTATTTTAATTAATGTCGTGTAATTAATCCAACATTCAAAAGGTTTTTTTATTATTATTATCTTTTACATTTGATTAAATTTTAATTTATTTGTAATATAATAACATACATGTCAGATTCTCAAGCAATTTAGTTTAAATTTTAAACAATAGAGGGCAAACAACCAGAGACCGTTATAGTGAACTTTTACCAAAATGTATACCCAATCTAAAAAAAAAAAAAGCAACCTATAATGAGTTTTCTGAAAAATAGACAGATTAAGCAAAAATGAAATATATACAAGAACTTTACATAAATAACAAATACAATACTTTTTATGAAGTAACTTGATTAAAAAAAACCTCAGTAATAAAAGATAAGGTCAAGATAGCTGTGGGATCACTGCTAATTAGATCATAAAAATTAATTGCTGATAATTGACAAAAAATAATAAACAAAAGTGATGGAACACATTTGTCTAATTAATACAAAAAATACCTCAAAGAAATTTCGACAAATTTGTATTCTCATAACAAAGAAATCATGTTAGTTGTGATAAATTCCATAAAATATCTAATGCATATTAAAACTACTTTATGATGATAACACATTAGTGTTCTGTATTAGAAAATCCCATACTTATAAGCTTCGGTCAAAGAAAGTTTGAGAAACAAAATATATCTCTACAGATATCTGCAAAGTAATTGAAAATGCCAAAACATTCTAGTAAAAATTCAACTTGTTTTGATTACTATAAAACTTGCAATTTATGATTCTCATATTAATTATTAAATATTCTTAGGAAAGGACCACAATTTTTTCATATTATTCTTACAAGAAATATTAAACTAGAAGTTATATTTAAAACAGGCTGTAATTAAACTGATCACTTTCATGTCAACAAAAAAGTTAAATTGACTGCATTTGTCATCACACTTTTTTCCCCCACTGAATGTGTAATGAAAAAAGTCAAATTAGATAAAAACAAAAGTGAATTTAGAATAGGTGAAGTCAATGGCTACTTAAATATTCTAAAAGAAATAATTCAAATGACTTATCACTCAAGAGGTCATATGATGTTCACCCGCTAGAACTATGGGTCTACAGCCCTCAAATCCACTGTTCTACCATTGCACTTACCCATGTAGGGAACATAGACATCCTGGTGATACCATACCCATAGCTGAAAGTGGAGAAGCCTCTAAGATATTTTAGAATGTTAAAAAAGATGGGGTTGATGATGTTTATTTAGAAAGCATTCACAATTTTTAAATATTTGAATTATGCATAGTCAACAAAATATCCAGAAATCAAGAGATTTGTCACAGACTGACAAGGAGCTAGAGACACACTCTTTAGATGGAGGGATGTTTTTCAAAATCGAATCAAAATAGTTCAAACTATAGTATTTTTTCAAAAAGCCATTGATGTTTCTATATCTATAATTGTTAGAAAAATCTTTTGGCAAGACTATAATCAGCAAAAAAAACAAACAAACAAAAAAGAATGACTAGCAACTGATCAGGCTATATATAAATTTGAATTAGAAGAACAATTTTTAGCCCTATACATCTAAGTTAGTTGCTGGGGTAGATCAATCATGTGCAAAAAAAACAACAAACAAGCCCTACATGCTATTTGTTATTTTCTAATTTAATATTTACATTTATATAATTTAAAAGTGAAAAGTTAATGATATTAAAAATACTTCCAATATAAAATGTATGCCTTTTTTATATGTATATGTGTATAAACATATATCTCATATTTATCTGTGTATGCAATTTCTGCTAATATCAATGATGTTTTAAACTTTTAATCACATTATACCCAACATCATCAAAGTAATGGAGGTCATTCAAACAACCATTGCATTAAAATTGTTTATTTATAGTAATTGCTTGAATAATCTCTTCTCCTCAGATGACGGTGTGATTCAGTCAAAATATCAGTATAATATCGATATTAATAACAATCAGACAAATCCAAAATATATTTTTATATCTTTTACTTATAAAAACCCTTAAAGACAAATCTAAAATATATTTTTAAATCTTTTACTTATGAAAACCCTTAAAGTATACATATATATTTATTATATAAAACTTGAAATAGTTAGATTGTATTATTAATGTAAATTGAAATAACGAACCTTGCACTTCCAATTTTCTTATAGCAGAAACAGTGCCTGCGTCATTCATTGCCATGCATTTATAGGTTCCAGTGTCACTTATTTCGGGCTTAGTAATTCTTAATGAACCATCGGAGAGAACATCAAAACCTTAAAATATGTGTGTATATATATTAGAAAGTCAAATTAATTGAAAAATAATTAGTAATCAAGAGTGTAAAATTTATTGTTGTTGCACAATTAAAGTATATAGTCTAAAAAATATCTTCAAGAGTTACATAATGAGCATTAATAGCTTTTAACAAGCTTTTCCAAATAACCCTATCCTCAGACCAGTCTCTAACTATGGGTGTCATCAGTGAGGTGCTAGGATAGTCAGACAGATCTAAAAATATCAGCTTAAGTAGAAAATCTGAAATTTTCAGATATCTATATGTCTTCAAATCCATCTATCTAACTAAAATAGCCATATGAAACTGAACTAAGTTCAAATACACAATATAGTAATATCTTTAGCAATATAATATAGAAAAGATTGTTAAGAGCTATTAATGCTCATTATATAACATTTGTAGGGCAAGCTTATTAAATTAAGTCTTGTGATGTATGATTTGATTTCCTAGCAATTTTCAAGAATATATATATATATTATCTAGCTTACTATATGGAAAAATTCTAGCAATTTTCAAGAATATATATATATATTATCTAGCTTACTATATGGAAAAATTCCTGTTATGCTTCAGTATTTACAAGTCAGTGAAAAATTTTAAATTGACATGTATATGTACAGATAATTAATAATAAGTTTTAAAATTTTTATTATATGAACAAAAAGAAAGATGTGTCAATGCAATAACTTTTGTAGTATATAATGCTATTACACTATTAAAAATTTTAAATAGTATCATCTTTAGTGATATTTATTTCTTTTACATAAATGGATTTTTGATCTGCCAATTATGTTACCATCAAGTAAACTTGGAATTTTTTTTCAAATTCTATGCAAACTGGCGATTTTTTCAGGAGGCTGTATCACAGCTATTCAATAATTGTTTAAAAAATAGGTATCTGTGCTTATTTCACTGCCTCTCATGTTAAATTGTTTTTGTTATATTTTGGAAAAAATATTGCTTTAGTAACCATAATTTGAATAAGTTATAAAGTTAAGATTTGTGACTCCAGAAAAATAGAAAAGAATAGAAACTTAAAAATAGGAAAGATATTGCAAATTTAAAAGCAATGAAAAAAGATTGCTTATAGATAAAAGAAATGTGAATAATAATACCCAAAAGGCTTGATGGATTTAAGTATAAAAAAGACTAGTATTGTTTAATTAAAGTATTAAGCTATTTTAAACTAATTAAACAAAAGAATACAGAGGAAGAGTCAGTTTAATCAAGATCTGAAAGACTAATTGCAATTAAAAGGAATGTACACTGATGCAATTAAAAGCTTGGTGATAATTTGTGAAAAGATGCATTATTGGGTGGGGAGCTGAATGTAAAGAGCTATTATCTTTTATAATAATTAATACCAGATATTAAACTGCAGAAATGTATAAATCGTGTGTGCTGAAAAGAGCTACAGCTTTTTCTTAGCCTTCATGTGATGGTGCTGTTGTGTCATTGGACATCAGGAGAATCCAAAGAAAAAGCTGTTGGAAAAGTTGTAGCAACTTTTTTGCTATGAGGAATACCATCCCAGAGACCGAGTTTCTGTAGGTGCAAACAGCCAGATAGGGATCTTAAGCAGACTGCACCAGTCTTATTTTTATTTGTGATGTGTGATAAAGCTCTCAGGAGAACTGTGCAGAGTTGGGCCATGAGTAGAGATAATTTTTGTAGTATTTACTCAGGTCTGAGAATAGTTAAGATATTGTTTAGTCTTTAGCAATGGGAAGTATTAGAATTTATTGAGAATTAGGTTCATCAAATTGTATATAATGTGTAATGTACTATAATATAAATAAATATAATTTTCATCTTTATTTAATGATTTTTATTTCAACTTATAATCTATAGTTTTTATTATTTTTCTGCATTGAGCTTCATAGTTGAATACACAACAGTTTTGTAGTCATGTTGTAAATTTTTCAGTGACATTGCTTAATATTATTGAAGATGCTAAGAAATGTTTATTCAGCAGGAAAACAATTAGAAATCTTAAACTGAAATGCTTGCCTTTGGTTTGATCATTATAAATTCTAAATATCATTAGTTCTTTTCCTATGACATTAGTTTTCTAAGATTATTTTTTTTTGCATTTATTCATTATTTGGACTGTAAAAATTATTTATTAATCTTATGATAATGGACTTGCAAAACATCTTATATAATAAATTTGACACAAGAAAGCAAATTAGTAATAGAAAAGTTATTGGATTAAGTCTGATAGAGAAATCTGTTACATAAACTATAATTGCTATACATTTATCAGTAGTTTAATTAGCAGTAGCCTTCTAAGCAGCCATAGCTCACTGAGCCTAATTGACCAATCAGAATAATTGGCATATAATAAATTTGGCACAAGAAAACAACTTAGTAGTATAAAAGTTTTTGGATTACATCTGAGAGAAGAATCTGTTACATGAATAATAATTGCTATACATCAATAATCTAATTAGTAGTAGACTTCTAAGCCATAGCTCATTGATCCTAATTGACTAATCAGAATAACTGGCACAGTACTATTATTAATAGATTGAAGTTAGCATAAATAAATGATGTTAACCAGACTTAGATTAAAAATGGATAGAATGTCTTTTAACAATCATTTAAATATAATGTGAAATGTTTGAAAGCATTCCCACAACAGTTCTGAAGTTTACTACAGCCAACATTTAAACAGATTTCATAAAGGTATAAACTGTTTGTTGACTTCCACAAATAAAAAATGATAAAAAGTACAGTATATACATCTTGTGAAAATATTTAGAAAGTTATATTTTTAGTATACATATGTAAAAAACATAATGTCTGACCTACAGATCTTATATAATCTGATGTAACAAATTAAAAGCAGTTCCACAAATATGAAATAAAAGTTGAGCCACATAAATTACTATTACTAGATGGTGTGATTTCAGTTTACAAATCCAGTTTTTAATTGGTTCTTTATCTCATTACCTTGTAGCTAAAATTTATATACAAAACTACGCAAAAAATACTACTATTAAAATTATTATTTACTGATGGTTTCCAAAACCTGGGATTCAAGTCTAAACATGTGAGTCTTTTTTTTTTTTTTTTTAAATCAAATTTTGGATTTTTCTTTTAATAGTTCATAATCTAATTTACCATTCTTGATTAGTTAATGGGTATCTAGTTATTTTTAGCTAGAGTAAAAATTCAGGTTCATTTAAGTTGGTCAAAGGAATGTCAATGCAATGATTAAAAAGTAAAAAAAAACAAAGTGATTATAATATAATATGGCCTTCATTACTAATGGCAGAAGTATTCTACTTCTACAGATGTTACCCATTATAGTTACCATTAACTTTTATAATTTACATTTACATGCAAACCAAAGTAGCAATGTTATGTTTTCATGGTTATATGATGTAAATAAAGTAGTTCTGGGGTTAAACTATGTATTATTTTTGATTACTTCTCAAAGTTTCGATGAAATAGCATCTGCCATTGTCAACCAATGGCAGGTGCTATTTTGTTGGAAAGTTGAGAAATAATCAAAAATAACTTTATTTAAATATACATAGCATTGAAAAACTGGATGATATCTATATTGATAACTGTATAAGCAAAGACAAATGAATAAATCCATATATATATAAATTCACTTCATATAATGTAATGAGCCATCCATTTCATTTTTTTTTATCATTGAAACCTATAATAATGGAAAATTGTATTTCTTAATTACTTTTAATTAAGAATGATGCTGTCACTTAAACCAGATGCCCAAGTTTTAGTTTCTGATCACCATATTCCAAACCTTGTCTTAAACTATTATTCTTTAACATTTTTTATATGTGGGGATTGCACTAAAATCATCCCTTTTATGAGCATCGCTTTCACTATAAAAGAAAATCTATGGATATCTTACTCTCAAGCAACACCATATAATTTCATATCACTAATAACTGAGAACTTACCCTACTAAAAACATGATTCCCCAGACTCAGGAGGAACTTTTCAATTATATACTCGAAATGACTACTTAGATAAGAACAGCACAGACAACTAAAAACAATTTATTTAAGGAAATTGATTAGTATCTATCATTATAATTATTAATTGTATGCAAACAGACATTATTATGATCCTTTAATGTGTACATACTGGAATGAGCATACAAATGAATTTTTTTGAAAATTAAAGTTTAATTATGACAAATATCAATCTCTTATGTCTTAATATCTATTATAGACTCTTCATTTCCCACATACAATCATCTTTTTATACAATAATTTCATAAATCTATTCTTCTCTACAATGTTAATAATTATAAATTTATTTAAATGTACATTGATTACATTTTTACGTGCATATTCTTGAGGTTAAAGCCTTAGTAAATATTACTTAATGTTAATAAATGTATTTCTAAAAACAAAATACTATTTACAGTAAAATAAAATATTTTACCCTAATGAAATTATTGAGGCCCCTTCTTTACATATATATGTAAATATATAATTAAAATGTCATTTTTGATCATAGGTATATCTATATAAATAGCAACCTATAATTATGTATTTATTCTATACTCAGAATGGCTTCAGGACCAGCTAAGACAGTTGTTTTAGCTTATGTTCTATTTCTTTAATGTGTAAAAATATTCAATTTATATTTAAGAAATTGAGTTATAGTATCACAAACATAAATAAATCGATTAAAGAAATGTTTAATTAACCTAAGTAATAAAAGTAAAAGCTTTGAATAGATATGTATATATTAATTAATTGTGTAGATCTTAAAACTTAGATTATATGGAAATAAATTCCTAAGATAAATGGTAAATTAGTATGTGTAATTAAAAAGTTAAAAAAAAAATTGTTGTATGATAACTCTAAATCTAATAATAATTAAATTGTAGAACTGGAACTAATTAAAGTAAAAGTCAAATTACTTAAGAAAAGACAAGAAAACAAAATAAGAGAGGGTTATAAAAAGCTAGAGAAACAGGACTTTGTGCTCTTTTTTGGGTTACTGTGTGCTGTGCTGATTTCATGAGTTGAAGTTGCAGTGAAGATCATCATCAGTAGATTTCATTCCCAAGATCTTGGCTCCTGTAGGTAACCAAGCTGATTAGGACATTTAGTAGACCATCCCGATATTATTATTTTGAAATGCCTCAAGAGGTTCATCAAGGATTTTGCTTTAAAAGACTATAGATTGTGTAGTAGATAAAGTACATCAAATTTACCTTACCTATGAATATTTTATTCATTATTTAACTTTATGAGTTATGCTCGCACAAGTGTGAACTATATGTATATTGAAGTTTTGATTAATAACTTTAATTGTTAATAAATTGTCCTAATATTATTTATATATGTTGTTGTCTGTTAACATTAATTATATATTCTTGTTTGATGGCCACCTGGTCATAGTCAGGACACAGCACAGTGCAATAATAATTTATCAAAAAAATTTGCTGGCAATAAAAAACAATTTCCATTATAAAGCATCACTGTTTCTGGACTTATAACAACAATTGGTTCATGACTGAAGAGGCTTCATGGAAGAAGTTTACAGGTAGTATACTTCTAACAGTTTTAACATATGGCTTTGACAGTTTCCATTCTCCAGAAATTTATCATTATAACTGTGGTTTAAATTAGTACCATAAAGTACTTTCAATATCCATATTTTTTTTACCACAAATAATTGTCAATGAATTCCTGAAGTCAATAAACAACTGCTGTAACTCAGAACCCTTCCATGTATAATAGGATCTCTTATCTTTTATAATTTCACAGTGTTCTTTATATGCATTTTGACTCTCATCCAGCAGTCTTCATTCTTTTCTTCTCTATATTCTTGCTATGCCAAAACATGATTGAAACATTTTACCATTACCCTCAACTTCAGTCTCTTTCTTTTTATTTTTTTCTTTGTTCTTGCATTCTTGTTTTATTTTAATCCTATAATTATTATTAATCAAATGTTTTTCAAACAATTTCTGATACTGTATTTAATTTTAAATGAATAATCAAATGTATTTATAACAAAAAAAAATAGCTTTTTATAAATACAACTCTTATTACTTATCGTTATTAATTATATATCTCTATTTATCTTTCCTTTTTTTACAAGGTACAAGTTGTTTATTTTGAATTCCCTCCTAAGTTAAATCCTATTTAACATTAACAACTATAGATTATCTACACAAATAAAATTGTACTCATAGTTTTACAAATCTATTAATTCCATGTTTGATTGTCTTTAAAATATACTAACTTTTACTATTTTATTAAAAAAAGTTTAAGTTTTTTTATTATTATTTAAATACACTGCTGCCAATAAAATATAAATTTCAATTTTTTTATTTCTATTTTTTAAAAGTTTTTTTAGGTTTCAAAGCAAACTTTATTAAGCAAAATTTGGTTACATCACATCAGATTGTACAGTGTATCAAACATAATATACTAGGATCCATCATTAAATACAGAAAGAAAAACCTTTTTTTTTTTTTTTTTACCATTAGAGTCTTTAGTAATTGTTATAGTTTTCGTATTTCAGTTCTTATTGTTGGTCCATTCTAGCTTTCCATTTTTTCTGAATTTATGTTTTGTGTATCCATTATAATGCTGTTCTTACTTTAAAGAGAGACCAAGTGGTGGCAAAATGCCCCAGGTGGTGTAAGAAGATTGTCTCTAAGTTTTTTGAGCCTGTTATATGTGTTAGGATGTCTTCACCTGGTACACCATAAGGCATGTATGCTGAAAGGGGCTGCACATATTCTTGGTATTTTGTTTTCCTTGAATTTTTTACACCATTTTTTCTATTGTGGTTTCACTTTTCCTATAATTGTTCAACATCAGTTGTCTAACTTTCTCTAAGTCTCTACAGTAGAGTATCAAATGTTCTTGTGTTTCTTCTTCCTTGTGACACAAAGTACATATTAGATCATTTAGGTAGAATCCCCTGAAGTGAATGAAATATGATGTAGGTAAAGTATTTAGATTCAATTTGAGGATTTTAAAGTCCAAAAAGTTTTGGTTCTAGGTACCATCTTTTGTAATTTTTTTGAATAGTTGGCTATTATCTATTCCCAGTATTGTTTATTATCTTCTTGGTTCTGAGATAGAAAATCATGTATTTTCCAAAAAGTATATTTAATAGCATTCTCAAGTATTATTTTGTTTTTAATGTTTTCAATACTTACCAATAGTGTATTTATATAATAATCATCCATGGGAGGGGGTCGATCAGTGGGTGTGATTTCTAGTTTTTGTTCTATGTTTGGGAAACATCTAAATATGGCAATCAGTAGGTTTACTGTTTAATGTGTGTAGAAAGTTTGTATTGCATGCAGTCCAAGGCCATTCCATCTTGTTGGTTGGTTTAGTTCTTTTATTGATATTGCTACTACTTTTCTTTTCCATAGCAGCTTGTTGCATAATGAATTAATGGCTGAAATAAATAATTTTGTGAAATTTATTATTGGCAAATAGTAAGTGATTTTTGACATAGTAAGCTTTTTGTATAAAGATACTTTTGAGTAGATTGAGAGATATGATTTGGAGAGCGATTCTCTCTGCTTCTGCTTTAAGTATGTTTTGTATTGACTTTCTCATTTGATTCATACCCAAGTGGAATGGGAAACCCAGAAGCATACTGAGTTTCCCTTGATGTATGTGTGTGTTTAATTTATCTGTAAATATTGCCCATGCAGTTGATTTTTAGCCCAAAATTTGCTGTATATTCTTTTATGATTTCCTGCAGTATAGGTAATTGCTTTTTTGATTTTAAAAATACTGTGACATCATCCATGTAAGCTATAAATGGTATGTATGTGTTGGTATTTGGAATTCCTTGGATTGTTTTTAATTTTGCTCTAACAGGGGGTTTAAATATAATGTAAATAGTGCGCTGAGTGGAGATCCTTGTGGGATTGATTGGCTGGGGTAGAAGGATGATGAAGATCTGCCACTGAGTGTGATGTGAATTTCTCTGTTTAGTAGCAGGTTGGTGGTTGTATATAAGATTGTGCGAGGTATTTCAATTTTTTTTAGTTGAATTAATGGTATTTTGATTGGTACTGAATCAAATGGGTTTTCAAAATCTAATTGCACACCCATTGGGACATATTTTTTTCTTTTAATTACTGAGTTAATGATTGTTTTGTATATCAGTGCTGCTTGAGCTGTTGATGATTTCTTTTTTACATACTGATGTTGTGATATTATTTTTATTATATATGGTTCAATTTTTTCTTTTAAAACTTTTTCCAGAATTTTTATTCCCAAAGGCTCCATTGAGATTGGCCTCAGACTGGAGACTGTAGTAATTGGTGCTTGTTTTTTAATTAGCAGGACCATTGCAACCGGATATTGCCCTTGTATATTGTATAGCTTTTGTAATAGTTGACTTGTGAACTGGCACAGCTAAGTGTTTGTAAATCAGCTAAGATGTGACAGTACAAATTTTGAAATTTCTGGTGGTCCTAGGTGGCATATACCTGGAACTGATGCTAGAATGAGTGCAAAATCTGCAATTTCAAATGGTGTCTCTGTTTCTGGTTTTCCAAAAAAATGTTCTGTGGCTTTGAATTGGTTATCCTTTAACTTTTCTTTGAAATGCTGATATATTGGTTGTATCATATTTTGTCCAGCTGTGATTTTCACATCCCATTCTAGTGCCATGGGAACTCTATTTGTGGATGGATAGCCTAATGCCTATCAAATGTATCTAAGGGTCCATGTGTGCTTGCTGTGTTAGACAAATTTTCTTTTTTTTTTTAATTGCTAGATATTGTTTTAGTTTATTGCATGTTTGATTATATATCTGTGTCAGCTTTATTATGTTTGCTTGACTGTGAGTGACTGGTTTTGACATGCTGATTCTTTTGTGTAGCTCATCTGCTAACATTATTAGTTTAGAGGGGGGTTGATTTGAGTAATATGATTAATATTAAATGAGAGTATGTGCGTATATGCTATATATTTAGAGACTGGGTCAAGTTGCATATGATTGAGCTTATTTATCATGATATATGTTTCAGAGAAGAGGAACTCTGGAGTGTTGTCTGGTAGAAGAATCCTTATAGTCTTTTGTATATTAGTGATTTTGTTGTGGTATGTGTTTAAATTTAATTTTATTATTTGTGCCATGTGATCAGAAAACAGGGAGGAGGAGAGACTTACTTTGATTGAATGATGTAACATTGGAGCATAAAACATAAGATCTATGAGAGTGCCATGGCAGTTGTTATAAAAAAATACTGACTTCGGTGGGAGAAAACCTTCTTTACTCATAAGTGGTATTGCAAGTTGATTTAGCCATTTTGAAACAAACTTTTGATAGCTCATATTAAAATCTCCAGCATGTATAGTGGGGTAGGAGTTGGATGCTAACAAGGAGTTAATGGTTAAAATTATTCTCTTAAGTACAATAGGACCGGGGAGAATGTATACAAATATCATGTTAATTGAAAAGCTTCTGTGATTAGATGTAGTTATCAAAATATCAGAGTCTATGAAAATTATTTTAAATGATGTGAAAGGGCATTTTTGACTGATAAATACATCTGTCCCACTTGAAGGTGATGATGTGTCCCTCGAGCATGTGTAAAAACCAAGTTTGCTCATATATGTTGCTGGGTTGATTTGGGATTCATTATATATTTTTGTTTCTAATTGACCCAATATACTGGGTTGCATTACCTGTATCCATTTGCTAATTTGTTGTATTTTTTGTGGAGTTTCAACCTCAGACGTTAAGTGCTGCTATTTTTTGTATAATGTTATTTAATGTTGTACAAGGGGGCGGGGTGCACAATTTTACTGAAGTTTGTGACTTTCATTTCCTCCCTTTTGTAAGTTTATCTTACTTGAAGTGGGGTTAGAGTTGTTTGTTGGTTCTGTAAATATTCATTTAATCGAGTTACTGTCCTCTGACGTTTTTTTATATTGAGAGGTTAGTTCCAATTCCATATTTTCATCTATTAGATGTTTTATCAAATTTAGTTGGCTATTTTCCAGATCATTTGTTTTAATCTTTTTATTTTCTCTAGTTTTCTTTGGTTTTGCTTGTTTTCTTTTGCTTTCCAGAGGTATGTTTTCAATTACTGGAAGGCACTGTGTGATGATATCTATTATTTCAGTTGTCGTTTTGTTTATAATTGTGTGCTCTGCTTGATTATTATCTCCATTTGGCAGTTCTTTTGTTTCTTTTTGCAGGTATTATTATTTTCCATTAAATTATCACTAAGTGATTTTGCCCAGGGATCAAGGTTTTCATCTTCCTCATTCATGTTTGTGTTAATTCCATTGACTTGCTTGTGGGATGGTCTATAGTTTCATTTTTGTTTTAATTTTTGATTTTATTGACTTGAGTGGGGGGGGTTCTATGTTTTCTTGCTGCCTGGGTTTGTGTGTGCTAACTGGATTTTCTTCTAATCTTTGAGAGAGATGGTTATTCTTTTCCGCTAATTTACTTCATCATTGCATTGCGATGTGGCCTCTTTTGCCACAGACATGGTTTTAGTCCTCAGATATGTAAGTATAGCATGGCTTCTTAATATGTTATGTGTGTTGAGATGTTTTCTGGGTCTATTTCTTTATGTAACTTGACTTTATATTCAAAAGTATTTGTGACTACAGGTACTGATGTTTCTTTGAAGTATATTTGTTGAAAAAAAACCCTTTTCAAATGGGTTCATCATTCTTTGGAAATCATCAAAGCTATATTGGATATAGTAGGCATTTTTTAACACTCCAGTGATATTTTTATATCTGTTTTTATCAACTCGTACGATTGCAAAATTTCCTAGTTTTAATATAATTTTTGAATTGATCTCTTTGTGTAGCTTCATAAAACTCAACTGTTACATATCTGCTATTAGGATGGTCACCTATGCATTGTACTGTCTCCTGTAAATTATTTTTATTTAGTGCTTCAATTAGGAGTGCCTTGGGAAAATGGTAGAGAGTGCATTGATTGTCTGTTACTGCCAACACTATTGATTTCTCAGTAAAAAATCTTTTGAATGTTGCAGTTCTAGGTATCATATTATTGAACCTTTCCCCAATCTGTTCAAGCATTTCATTTGTCATTGTGTGTGTGTGGGGAGGGGGGGCTCAATTTCATTTTGATTTACTAGATCTAAGTCTTTAAGATTGTCTGATGGAGTTTGTTTTGGTAAGTTTTTGCTTTTGTTGCATATGTTTTTCTTGTGTTTTGCAAAGGACCAGCTTCCTGATTAATCGACTGGGCAGTTGCCATTTTATACATTATTCAAATAATTTTCCAACACGGTAATGTTTTTTTTTTTTTAAACTAGTTTTTTTTTTACTCCCTATTTTTTTTTCAACTCTTATTAACTTTTTACTATTTTTCCTTCTACTCTTTTTCCTTTTTGCTTCTAAATAAGGTTATTAATTATAATTGTTTGAACTGATGGCTATCCTCCATGCTAGAGAATTATTATACTACCTGAAACTTTTTCTGATTTTTACTGTTGTTCACTAATTATTTTAGGACATGCACATTTCTTAAAACACTCGGGTTAACATTGAGTTGAATATTTTTAATTCTTTAAGGAAAAAAAAATCACTTTTGTAACTAGGAGACTTTTTGCTTACCTGCAACAGTGTGAGTAGCCAGGTGGCCTTCCTTAGCATTATTAAAAAATTACTAATTAATTTTTTTTTATTTTTGAACTATTTTTATTTAATTATTTTAAAGTATTCAGTCTACCTCTTTATTTGGAGCTAATATAACTTATAGCCTAAAATGATGGCCATTCTTTGATACCATTCTTGTCTAAGTTCATCTAATTACAATATATACATATGTATATGTTAATTATAATATTTTCATGGATAAATGATGACTTCATATTATAATTATTTTTCTGGATATTCCATGTAGTAAAATAGATAAATAACTGAAATTTCAGTATAATAACAAGTACCTTCCTCAGAGAGTCCTATTTCTCAAATCATAGGAATGCATGTTAAAAATCGTTATTTTTATCTTTTTCTTTCTCCTCATTTTAAATTCTATTGGTTGAGAAGTTTTAAAAATTAGTTTATCTTCCAATAGCTTCTTCCAAATATTGTTAATTTTCTATATGAGGAGAAAGAAAAAAATAAAAATAACGATTTTAAAGAGGACATTCTGAGAAAAGTATTTGTTATTGTACTGAAATGTCAGCTATTTCGCTATTTTACTATATGGAATATTCTAAAAATAATTATAATATGAAGTCATATATATATATATGAAAATATTCCATTGCATATTGCTAGCTGAAAATTCAAATACAAAGTGTTTAAACCATCCTTCCAAAATGTTATGTTTTTCCAGAAACACCCCTTGTTTGAAATTCAGGCTTTATACGAATTCACAGAGGGCTTTGCTGAAAAATCAAAACATTTGAGAAGGTGATTAGAACATTTGATATATATTAATTCTAATATTCTCACAGATAAATGATGATTACATGCTATTATATAATTTCAGAAGATTCTGTGTAGTAAATAAAATGGCTAAATAGCTGATGTTTCAGTACAATAATAAGTACTTTCCTCAGAACTTCTTTCTTAAATCATAAGAATGTGTGTGATTCCTTTTATCATTTCTTCCTCATATTCAAATACTATTGGTCGAGAAGATTTAAAAAAATATTTTATCCTTCAATAGCTTTTCCAAATATTATTTTCTTCAATTCACACATCTCATTTATCTCTTGGGCTTTTAAAAATTTCTATAACCCCTCTTAACAATCTCTGATCATACTGTTCAATGTTTTCAGAATATGTGTTTTATTAACATTGATCTCATAGTTATGTGTGAATAAATGGCTGATAAATTGGATTTTTTTCTAAGTGCCACAATGGGTTCTTCCTTCTTTATATTTATTCTGTGATTGCTCTGTCCAATGTTTGAATGTGAACAAACTCCATATGGAATTTCATATATACCATGACACTCCAAAAAGTTTTATCTTTAAAACATGGAAATATTTCATTAATTTTATTAAAAGTAATGTAAACTGTGTGAATATTATTTTTCTTTAAAACATTATTAATTTTATCAGTTACTCCCTTTATATATGGCAGAACAGTCTTAATTTTGGAAATATCAAAATCTTTTTTCCTATTATATGAAAAAGCTCTATTATATCCTGTGGCCAAAATTATTATCAAGAAGTATTTTTTAAGTAGCAGAGATATATTAGTGGAAATGGCTGTCACCAGGGAATCTCTTAGTTCTACCTAACATTGTTTTGCTGCTGAAAATAATTATGCTGAACAGTGATGCAAAGAAAATTGTACATACTTCCCATTCCAATCAAAACATCCAAGAATCAGAAATTCTTATTACTTTCTATTTCCATAGTAAATTTTTGTTGTTGTGAAATGAATTTAAGAAATTAAAAAGTCATCAAGAGCATTCTTATCATGAGGCCAAATAATAAAGGTTATCATCAACATGCCACACATATACAGATGGTTTTTTAACTGCTAAAATCAAAATTTTCTTTTCCAAGCTTTCTATAAAAATAGAAGCCAATGCTGGAAAAATTGGTAAAACCATAGCTAAATTTGATGTTTGTTTATACATCAAAAACAAAAAAAAATGTATTCAATAAGCAGTGTTCAATCAAAGTCACAACAAAATCAGGCAATTGAATATTTTTCAAAACTTCAGTAGCTTCATCTACAGATACATTAGTGAAAAGCAAATCCATATCAAAACATTCCAAAATATCATTCTTAGTTAATTTAATATTTTGGATAAGCTCAAAAAAATGATTTGTATCCATGACATTTCTGTTAAATGTGGCTGTAAAAAAAGGAAACTAGAAAATGAGTTAGTTTCTGTATTGGTAAAATAACTGTGTTTCCAATCGGTCTCAATGGAATATCTGGTTTGTGGATTTTTGGAAAACCATATAATTTTGGATAAAAAGAACATTTTTCTCTAGGTGAAAGATTGATCATAGTTTTAAAATCTAGATCAGTAGCATAAATACTTTTATTTGCCTTTTAAGATATATCATAGAGTCTCTATAATTTTTTTTAATAAATGTTATCATTTAATAAATTATATATGTTTTTGTAATAATCACTAGTATTCAAAATTATATTATTACCCTTATCTGCTGGAAATTGAAAATCGATTTATCATTTTTTAATGTAAATAAGCTTTTTTTTTTTTTATCAACAAGTAAATTACTTTTAAGCGTTTCTGCTTTATTTAAAATGTCATATATTTTAGCCCTCATTATGTCTGTGTCCCACAAGCTATTTTTGATAATATACTTTCCATTTATAAATAATATCCTCAAATGGTAATTTTGATGTTTAAATAGCAAACTAAAACCTTTATTGAGAACTCTCAGTTCAGTATTACAGAATTTCTGATCTGATAAAATTTTTGACAACTTGTATGTTTATTTGTCCAGACAAAGATTGTGTTAGCATTTCCTGTTTTTTTTTTAACATTTTGCTGAATTTATTTATTTGCCTTCAAAATTTAAATTCTTTTTCTTTAATGACACTAAAATCAGCAATCTTACCACAAAGTGACTACATTATTGGATGAATAGTCAGAGTTGTAGCAATTTTTTATTTATAAAATCTAACTTTTTCCTCCTATTTTTAATAAAAGTGATTAAAATACCAAAATTTTCCTTATTTAAAATTGTAACAATTTTTTGCATGTATGTATGGAAGGAGAATTTACAACAGTTAGGAAACAATTCACTTTTTCTATTAATCAAAAATTGAAGATCACAAACAGATTTCTTTCTTCAAACACAATCTTTCAAAATACCTACATTCTGTAAACAAAATTTCCCATAAAGATTAATAATGTTAATTCTAATATTCTCATGGATAAATGATGATTTTATATTATTACTTTCGGGAGATTTTGTATAGTAAAGAAAATAGCTAACGCTTCAGTACACTAACAAATACTTTTCTCAGAGCGTTTTCTTTCTTAAGCTATTAAGAATGTGTGTGAGATTTAAAATCATTATTTTTTCCCTTTATTATTTCCTCCTCATACTTAAATTCTATTGATTGAGAAAATTTAAAAAAATATTTTATCCTCTAATAGCTTTTTCCAA
Organism: Epiperipatus broadwayi; assembly: GCA_028023455.1. Classification (NCBI taxonomy): domain Eukaryota; kingdom Metazoa; phylum Onychophora; class Udeonychophora; order Euonychophora; family Peripatidae; genus Epiperipatus; species Epiperipatus broadwayi. The sequence continues at coordinate 3,950,318 of JAQFVV010006308.1, read as the reverse complement.
ATATTGTTTATTTTCTTCAATTCACTCTTCTCATTTATGCTCATGAGTTTTTTTAAAACATCTGTCTATATATATGTATACATTTATATAGATTTCAGCTAGTGTTATGCATTGTTTCTATTTAATATGTATATGATATTAAAGTGGAAATAACTAACCTTATGAGTCATATATAAACTGATACACATGTCAATTAATTAAAAGAATGATACCACCTATTCTTTTAGCTCTGATGGTATTTAAGTATATATTTATTGGTGTGTTATAACTCATAATGTAAACTCTGTTTATAAGCCTGATTTAAAATATGTCATATCCTACACTGAAATCCATATTAAATAATTAGAGAGTAAAGACAATGAATGTTTCATTCTTAACATTTCTAAATATCAAATGAAAAAACAAATTAGTAAATGTAAATGATCACATTATAATGTATACAAAATTAAAATGGAAGTAAGTATAATCACCTGTGAGCTGTATATAATTTGGTAATACACATCAATAAACAAAAAAAAAAAAACCAGAATAGAATGATATAATCTATTCTTTTCATTTGGTGGTATATATTATTAGATAAAGTTATTGTTACTTCAATTTTAATTTTATATACATTAATCTGTGATTATTTGTTAATATATATATATATAAAATACAAAATAGATGAACTATGATCATGAGAGAATTTTAATATAAATATGTTTTTAGTTAGTATTCTAATGTTATACAATTTTCTATTTTTTTATTTATTATTACTAATATAGAGTTAGGTAGCATTTAATATATATATATTGTAATGGGATGGGGGAGTTTTGAAGGAGTGATGAAAGATTGTTGATGTACCTGAGGTTTATGGCAAATCATCATCAACCCCATGTAAATTAAATTTAAAATTTTCAAAAAGTAATGATTGAAGTAAGAGATTTAAAAATGAAGTAAGCATTAAAAAATGTTAATGTTTAACATCCAAAAAATATATAAGCAATATTATATATTACAAGAGCATGAGATCATAAAATCTTTGAGAGCTCAGCCAGTCACTCCTTAGAGTAACTAAAATAACTATACATCAATCATATATCAAACAGGATTATCAAAAAGTAAGTAATAGTAATACTCAAAACACCATTCACTGTCATGAATGATCCACAATAAAATATAATAAAATCAACAGACCATCTTGTGGCTGGATTGAAAATGGATCTTCTGTAGACAAGGCTAACTATTTAACCTTTCTTTGCAGGCTTGGGCAAATATTTAAACCATTAATTTGAATGCACCAACTAAGTGCTCATCCATCAGAATAGATAATAAAAAATCAGAAAAACAATAATACTGGGACATTAAAACATGCTGATCATCATCAATGCTCTGGCCATTTAGTGCCATTAATGAACTGGCCAACTATAAACTTCATTTCTAAGATTAATCTAAAATAAAATGTAATGCATGGCCTTTAAAGAATATACTCTTAGTGCCATTCCAGGATATATCAATAAATCATCATCATCAATCAATTGGATGCCCAAAAGCACTAAATAAACATCCCCATTTATATATCAGCCATTATTGTACAGAAGAACACTTGATCAATTACTGTTATAGTAAGCAAGAGATGATGTACACAATTTTTAATAATTGAATTTAAGTTTATTATCAAAAAAATAGTATTAAAGTCTGTAGAATCAGGCTTCTGATTTTGAATAATATACAACAATAAAAGTCATCACATTGTGATTTACAAGATTAATATACAAATTTCAAGTTATTACATTGATTACATTACTTTTTAATGTTTTTATAAATGTATATATATATACATACACAGATGTGCATTTTATAATATACAATGAAAACATTTCAATTGACATTTATCAAAATTTAAAAATGACTAACATTTTTCATATGTTCTTTTTTAATTTGTTAATATTATATTTTACTAATTAATTCCATTTGGAAAACATACAGAAAATTTCACACATATATGTGTGTATAAACAAAATATAGATATAATTTAAAATCAGTTCTTGTTTTTTTTTCTTTTCAAGCTAAATAAAGTCAATTTTTGTCTGACAGGCACTTGTTGATTAATTAATTATCAAGGTCTCTAAACATAAAATGACTCTTTCATTTTATATATCTGCCACTTCAGACCAAAGAAATCATTCAAAATTTCATTATTATATATATTGCTGTTAGATTTCAACTCAAGCAAAAGTTACTTGTTTGTTTTACTTTACTTTAAGTTACTAAGTTAAAATGTCTGTTTTAAGAAATATTTAAAAAAATGCAACTCTGCTTCCTTGCATTCTTATATCTTGATGGCAGTCCTCTGTATAATTATGCCAGCCATCTCTATTTTAACCAAACTATATTAGCCAACTCTCTTTTCAAAAATCACCAACCAGACTGCAGCTATTTTTATCAGTTCTTTTATAGCATTGGTTTAGGATGATAACAATACATTTAATTAAAAAGTTTTTATCTTTTCAAAAAGATCACTAATCCTTTCAAATCGCTTTTAATTAAAAGCTACCTTTGAAAGCAACTTTACAATTTTACCAAAGGTGTGATCTATATGTTTTTACTTAGATAGTGAAATGCATACAAGCATTAATTAAAAAAGATATTTTACACAAGTTGTAATTAAAAGATTTTTCAAAAAGAATAGATAATAGAAATATTTATAATTAACAGTTTTTTTTTTCAAGTGTCATAGCATCGGCCAGGATATGAACCCGCAACCCGGGCAACTGCTCGTAAGACAGTCGCGCTGACCTCTTGACCACCAATGCAAGACAACAGTTCTGTTTTAAACATAAAATGCACTTGTTTTTGGTTTTTTAATTTCAAAATCAAAATCAAAATATTAATTTTTATTAGACCCTTTTAAAATCTTTATTTCATAATAGAATTTTATTTTAAATTCAGAGTTATTTAACCCTTTATTATTCCAGGATAGTGTAGAAAAATATTTACAAATTTACGTCTTGTATTTCTACTTTTCCTTTCAACTTTATATACAGATGTACACATACACAACTGTGTTACTGGGTGCCATATAACCCAACTGGTTACAATATATATATATTGTACTGGGTCGAACCACTGAAACCACTTACTTATGCGTATATATAAGTTTTGGCTGGTTTCAAACTCCTTCATAATACATTTATAATCCTATAAAGGTTACGTGAACGAACCGGCACGTTCGAGCAAAATGGGAGATCTTATTGATAGCTTTAACTATCAATAATGGCCCATCTCGGCTGCTAGATTCAAATCCCTACTATCCAAATACTTTATTTGTTTCGGGGTAAATCCCAGGGCGCCAGCTAGTCTTAAGACTAACGTATTTGGGCAGTAAGCTCATAATCCAGCACTCGAAACATTCCCTAAAAACTAGCTCAGTCTAATTTTAATTCAATAACAAAATTATTAGTGGTGAAAAGAATTAATAAAAGGTTGGTAAAAAGAATTGACCGACAAATCAAGTTTAAGTTTTAAAGACAATTTATTAACTAACATTAAATAATTTTAAACATTCTATAAATTTAAATATAATACACACACATTTTAAATTAACATTTCTAGGCTAGTTTAAATATTCTTGTAGATTTTAATAATAGAACACTGGTATTTATCTAATTTAACTAATAACACTGATAGAATGATCACGCACATATTAACTCATATAGCATTCACAAATATAATAATATAATAAAGCATTACTAGCATTTGAAACTTAAACACACATATCAATAGTTCATTTTATGTATGATAGAGTTCATATAATTTGAATCTTGAATATTTACGAATTACAGTGGTGGCTACTACGTATAAATAATAATAAATAAATGTTTACCTAGGATTTTTGGAATGGGGATATTGCTTGTTGTTGGCTGGTTCTGCTGCTTCTGATGGATTATATCTAACCGGTTAGATTTGGATGTTTCTTGAAGAGATTTTGTGTGAATCCATTGGTCTTATTCTTGAAGACAGTTGAATGTTTGACGGAGGATTTCTGAGTTGTTATGCAGACATTATTTCACAGGCAGATTTTGATGATTTTGTTGGACTAAAAAGGCAGGAGCACGGGCATATATTTCCAAAAGCTGCTCAACAATGTATGTTTGTTTCTGGATTCATAATAGAAATGCATTGTTATCAAGACTGTCACTGCAAACTAGACTGAATAAAACTCTTAACTGATTGTCCGATAAAATATTCAGTATTTATACCGACGAAGTGTTTTCCTTTTGATATCCTCCGGCAAATATCTGTTGTCAAAATTCTTTAGCAATTAATCCTATAACAACGTGTTTTTTGATTGATTGTTTAATTAGTAGTAGCTATTTCAAAACGTGTTGTTTTCATATCTTTAATTAGTAGCGCACTGCTGTGTTTTTTTTAAATACATTTTTCATTTATTTATAATATTTAATACTGATACATTTATTTTACATTCGCACGCACATATATAATTTTACTCTACACATCAAAACTAGTTTTAAGATTATTTTTCTTCTTTAATTTAAATGAAGATATTTATATATTTTTTTAAAGCTTTTAAATTGTATTTCACTAATAATAATAAACTCTTTACTTCCTTTTTATAAAACCTTCAGTTTAACTTTAAGAAAAACCCCTTCCCACTTTAAATCAATGATTTTTCAACTTTTATTTCAAACTCTTTTGCGAAAGATTTTTTTTGTTTTAATAATTTTTTTACGACCAAATTATTTTATATACATGTGCCAATTTGGCCTTGGCACAATATATATACACACACACAGAAAAAAATAAATAGATTGAAAAATACATATATTCTTAAAAAATTAAGATCAAAATAAACAAATATATAGGTAATTTATAATCAAAGACTAAAGTATCTTTTTACTAATATTGAAAGTGATTTACCTGGTTTATTGCTAATTGGAGTCATTCCTATCTCCCATGAGACTTTAGGAGTTGGAATGCCTTGTGCATGACAAGGTAAAATTACAGGTCTCTCTACAACTGTTGTTATTTTTTCAGATCCAATAACTATAGTTGGTGGTACTACAAAACAATTTTATTGAATAAAAAACCATTGTCAAACTTTAATTATATTTGCTAAAAATGTTTAAATTTATTGAAAAAATAATAATTACCATGAATAATTAATTCAATATCTTTCTGGAATGATCCAGCTTCATTTGTAGCAGTACAAGTAAAAATTCCATTGTCAGCAAGTTTAACTGAATGGAATTCCAAAGATCCATACTGTGTTTTTCGGTAATTGAAACCAAAATTAGGAATAGGTTCTCCATCTTTCTCCCAGAATACTGCAGGTTCTGGAAAGCCTGAAACTTCACATGGTAATACTGCCTGAGAATTAACTACTGCTGTAACTTTGGTAGTTGTATCATCAATGGAGGGAGGAACTGAAAAAATTGAGTTAGTATATTATAATTTTAAAATATAGCATCAATTATATTTTTTAATGTCTTTACTACTAACTATTAATTACAGAAGTTTTTAAAGTCATTAAAAAAATTCTAAATGAATTACTGTTACCCTCTTTTATAAAAATAAACTTTTGAACATAGTAAGAAAATCAAGTTTACATAACTCCAGGGGAGATATAGTTACTTCCATTTCAATTACATATAATTATGATTATTTATTAATTCTTATATCTGTAATATTTCAAGATTAACGCCTTGATTGCCTGTAGCATGATAGACATTAGTGGCAGATGACTCATTGAAATGGTTTTCATTTTAAAATTTCAGGAAAACTAAATGCATGACATTTACAAAAATCCCAGAAGTTGCTGGTTTTGACGTCCTTTTTTAAATGGCATATCACATGTTGAAATTGGACAAAATATGAATTTTTTATTAATATTTTTATTAATAGGTTCATTTAATTTTTTTTCTTTTCTGTTCAGTTTACTAGATTGCATGAAGAAGACAAAGGCAGAATTTCTTTATCAGCCAGATTTGTTACTAAAATGGATTAAAAATGCACCAATGATTCTAATTTCAAGGCCTTCATCCTGATAAAAATGTAATCAGAATATCGAGTCATAAGTATTCAATTTTAATTTTTTAATTAGTCGAATAGTATTTTAATTTCTTTTTAATTATTTGATAAATGGTATAATTTATTAATGTGTTTGCATTTGTATTAGCATGTAGTATATAAATTATAAAGTGTATAAGTTATATTTGTATTATAACAAAAGTGGTTTATGTACAATGTAATTTTGAGGCTCTTATCCAAGTTTGAGGCAACCTTCTTTTATAGACATAATGATTCTCTAAAGGTTTAATAATTTATTAGCATGTTTATATTTGTATTAGTGTGTTTGTGTTTGCACTTGAATCTCTGTGTTTTCATAATAAATAATCATTTTTATACATAAAAATTATAGAACAGTGCAATGTAAATTTTAAGACTGATTATCAGATGTACAGAAAGATTGCAGTTGATAAAGCAATCACTAAATTTATTGGGCATAGTCCCATCTGAAAATATAAACACTTAAAAGCAATAACAAGAGATTTCAAATGGTGTGTGTGGAGATAGCCACAATACCACATGGAATTGTATGCAGGCAAAAAATCAAATTCTGATTCTTGCCTATGCCTTGGTACTCATAATGTGGAGTCAATAGTTTTGCCACATCTTCCATCACATTATTTACAAGTCTATAGGTAGCAAATACATTATATGCAAATAAATTATATCTCTGTGGGACAATAAATATAACAAGATAACATCACTGGCATGAATAAAGAATACAAACATCACTGGGGTACACAAAAAATATAAAATGAAGAGATAAAACTTATTCTATCACTGATACAGGCAGTAGCTTACAAGTTCTAGTTTTAGATAGACAAGAAGCCAATTACTAAGATAACAAATGCATATCCATCTTCTGGAAATGATTTATTTTGTATCTTTTTCTTATAGGCACCTTGAGATTTGTTAACTTTTGGGATACAAGATAAAAATGAAGAATTCTTATGCACTATTTTTGGAGATTCTGAGGCTATGGATTATCTCAGGTAAGAAGTATTATACATGGTTTGAATGAGAATTTTATGAGGAATACAAAGAAATTATCAATGAAGATGTAATTTAAACTTAATTAATGATAAATTAGAAATTATGAACAAACAATAAAGTAATAATTATTTCAGATATTGACATTTTTTTCCTTACTTTTTTAATGGTAATCACTATTTGTCTTAGCCTTATTGTTTTCCTTAGTTTTTCTATTTTCTATCAATATACAGCACTTTACTCTAAAATTATTAACACTGAAGTTATTGTGAAAATTGTATCTCAAGTCAGTTTTTTAAAAATTCAATACAGTACCATAACCATAAAAACATGTTTAAGACTCATGTGCAATGTCCAGAAGTCATAGCGTAAGATCTTTTTTTAAAAAATTAGCTTGTGTTTCAGACATTCCATTATACAAAAAAATGACATAAAATAGGTTGCTCTTTTTTCATAAAAATTTTGGTCTTACACTATGGTTAAAGGGCATTTCAATCATCTATAAACACAGATGCATGACAATCTTGAATTATTATATATCATATATATAAAGCACTGGAAGTATTATATACATTGGCTGCAGAAAGGAGTTTACTCCTTAACTGAAAGATTTTTTCATTCCTCTTTTGAAGCTTTGAAGGAACTGAGCAGGACTTTGTAGTTGCAACTGCTATCACTAAGTCATATAATGAATGAATTATGGATATGTTACTCACCTACACACATAAGTGATGAGTTTATTGGATTTTTACCTCTGAGTTTCTTCTGAATTACCTGATAGCTCTTAACTGAATTATCAATTCAGTTTTCAAGAAGGTAGAATGAATGTGTATGTAAACGAACTTTTTTAAAATAGATATGTACAATTATGACAGACAAAACTAAATTATGGCCTTTACTCCTAGGAGGCTATAAAGTTGCTAGCCATAGCAAAGTTTGGCAGCCAAAGGTGGAGGGTACTAAGAATTTCATGATTGCAGACTCACGCTGCTATTTGATGATGACCTTTTACAAGTATAGATCACTTTCAAGTGAAGGCAGATTGTAAAAATTATTGCAAGAACTGGAAAAAAAATGTCTATTATTAAATGGGACTTTATTGAACTTTGTGCAATTATAAGAAAAGGTAAAAAAAACAATTGATTTTAAAAATGTGGTATTACAAAAATACAAATATTGAAAGGACAAATGGAGTAGGATTCATTATAAATAAAAATAGAATAACAACAAGTAGAAATTGATAGTGTATTAGACAAATAGCAAAATTAGATATTCAACTTAATGGAAGATAGCAAATGCAGATAACAAGTTCTCAGTATGAAGAAAAAATAGATTTTATATTATATACAAATATTTTAAAATTGTCATAGAGATTTTAATGCCAATTGGTAAATGATTGAATGGTGAAAATCCTGTGGATAAATTTAGCTATGCTGACAGAAATTAGAAAGGACACAGATTTGTAGACATTGCAGAAAAAGAAAATCTTTATATTATGAATTCTTTCAAAGAAAAAGGCCAAATGGAAATTTGACATGGAAACATTCAAATGAAGATACAGCAGAACTGGATTATATTTTGACTAAGAAAAAATATTTGGTTCAAGATTGTCAGCACAAGAAGTGATCATAGATTAATAAGACTTAAGACACATGATAATGAAAACTAGAGAGAGAAAAATTATGAAAAACAATATTCACAATTGACATTCCTAACCTTCAGAAACATACCAATGAATTTACATAATCACTTAAAAATATGAACAGATTTTAAAAATATTCAGATTTGAACAAAATCAATAGGAAAATAATTGATACAGTATTAAAAACCTCAACAAAGATAGTCATAAAAAAGCAGCAATTGATCAGTAAAATTTCTATTGAAACAAAATAATTTATAAAGAAAAAAAGATAAAAATATATAAAAATAATACATTAACAAAAATTTTTTGAAAATGATACAAAAGTAAGTTAATAATGCTATAAAAAAATCATTGTTATAAATTAGTGAGTAAAAGTGTAAAAGAATATAAGTCTCATAAATATAAACTAACATCTTGGTATTGGTAGGAAAATTTCTGCCATAAGAAGAAAAGATAGAACTATTACTAAGATAGAAATGACATCATGAAATGTGTAGAAAAAATGTATCAAAAATTATATAGCAATAAAGAATAAAAAAAGTATTCCCTACATTTAGTATATTGTATATTCTGAATTGCCCAGAATTTTAAATAAAAAAATGAGACATTGTCATGTTTCATATAAACATGTATATTGAGATTGAAGTATAAGTTTTGTACTACAGAAAAAGAAAGGAAAGTATATTAGAAAAATATATTTTAGATTGCTAACTGATAATAGGTTTAATTAATGATTAAATTTGCATAGAATGTATCAATGGAAAATATTTACATTTGCGATAAAAAAAATTGTGGTTGATAATTGTCAAGAAATATTTGCTAATAGCAAATATTTCTTGATACAATAGAAATTGAAAATACTAATTAAAAATACCAATAGCAAATATGACACTGATAAAAATTAAGAATGTATCCTGGATTTCTGAAGGCAAACCTACATGTGTAAATAGTTTAGAGCAGCAAAATGCGTTTATTCTTATTCCAGTGAATTTACCAAGTGAATGGTTACCGAGAGATTTTAAGTGACAATAGCTGAAAGAAGCTTAAGTGATGGTGCAACGCTCTAGTGCAAAGCCAAAGTGATTGCAAGCAGCAGCTGAACAGAGCCACAGTGTTTAGGAAACTGAGACTGGAGAAAATGTATAGAAAGCAGCCAGATGTTAAGTGTGTTGTAGGAAGTGAATATAAATGAAATTATATATTCTGTGTGTGGTGTCATGGACAAGTTAGTTTCGGATTGTTTGAAATTTATTTTGTAAATAGTATTGTAAAATTAGGGGGATTCAGAAATAAGTATAGAATTGTATGACTAAATAATATTAGAAATGTATAAAATAATATTGGAATTATCTAACTAAATAATTATAGATCTAATGTAACGATGTCATGTAGAAAATAACCATTTATGGTGTGAAGATTTAAGTAAAATTTACCATCAAAATATCTCACCTTATAAGGTGAATTTGGGGATTAATCAAAACCCATAGGATTAGTGAAGGGCTCAGTTAGTAGACCATATAAGGAGAGGTATTTATGAAATTAGAGATGTTTTGTTTGAACTCCAGAAGTAGGGTATATAAGTGGGATATAGAGGGGAAAATGGGGTAATAAAAAATAAGAGACTACAGTGGCAATCTCTCTAAATTTCTCATTTGTTTGACGCATACATTTCACTGTGTTTGTGTGTATCAATAACTTATTGCTATTAATTACATTTCATCTATTTATTTGTTATTATTTATTGTTTTATTCGTTGATATTCTGAATGCTTTCATTTTGAATACACAACAGACATGCAATTAAATCTATGAAGAAGGGAAAAACTCCATGTAATAATAGAATTATAATTCAATATCTTAAAAGATGTAGGTAAAGATATAAATAAATTATTGGCAAAGTTATATATAAAATGTTTAAATGATAAAGAGGTGCTAGACGATTGGAAAAATACTGTACTAATATTAATATTTAAAAATGGTGATAAAGAAAATATTAGAAATTACAGACCTATCAGTCTTTAATCAGCTTTAACAAAAGTTTTTTCAAGATAATTGAAATTATTGGTAAAAGAAAAATAAATATTTCAGAAATGAAATTACGGACATATTAAGTTATTTGTTAAAATGGTGGAATGAAAATATGTAAAATGAATTACAGAAGACAAAGAATTATGAATAAAGAAATTGATAACAAGCCGGACCATAGAGAAATCATGAGGACACATTGATTGGTGGAAATACAGAAGAACGGACCAATTGAGCCAATGAACAGGTAAATCCATCAAGATGTGAAGACACGTCACAGCAAATAAAAAGACTTTTATATACAGATTGTAGTGTAATCCATTTAAAAGTAGTGTGTACTTGGAACATTTTCTTATTTGAATAAACCTTTATACTGTTGTAAATAATAAAATGGAGTAAAGATTTTTTTTAACACATGACAATATTTTGGCACAGTCACTGTGAAATCTCGAATCTATGGAGTTAATGATTAAATTCAAAAGTTGGAAGGACAAGTTAAGATGTCATTAGAACAAGGAAGCATCTCAGTGTTTGACATTGGGAATGTGGGAGAATGGTCGTTATATGTCACTCAGCTAAAAAAAAATTTAAAGTTAAATAACATTATGGAGAATAATAAAAAAGTGGCAGCACTGTTATGCCTGGTGGGAAGAAGAGTCATTGAAGTTATACATAAACTAATGAATGGGCCAATAATGGACAAAACAGAATATGAAAACATTATAAGCAAAGTATCCAATTATTTCAGTTCACAACCATCAAAGCTTATGGCTCAATTTAGGAGACAACACAGAGATGAGAGCATAAGAGATTTAGACATAAGTCTGAGACAATTAGTAAAGGATTGCCAATATGGAGATTTCACTGAACAGGCTCTACTGGATCAGTTGTTATGGGGAATGAATAAAGACCGCTGTCAGAATTTGTTAATGGAACCAGATTTGACCTATGACATAGCAATAAGAAAAGGGATAGCATATGAGCTCATAATTGAACAAGCAATGTGTTTCAGAGGCAAGATAAATAATGAACAGTCATGGGAAATACATAAAAAGGGAAAACACAGAAGACGAACATGAAAGAATGGAATGACAGAGGAAATCAAATAAAGTATTTCTGTTGTGGAAAACAAGGGGACATATCAAAAAACTGCAAATGGCATACATATATTTGTTATAATTGTGGATAGAAAGAACATCTAATATTAGTCTGCAAAAATCCAAGAGAAATGACATATGGAATATGAAGTAAAAAAATGTGTGCGCACAAACTCAAAAATAATACATGACAACACTGAACATATATGGAAAAGACATAGAAATGGAGATCAATAGTGGCTTAGCAATATCACTCTTATCAGAAGAAAAATGGAACAATATTACCGGAGAGTATAAGAGATGCATAATATAGAAAATGAACAATAGAGTCAAAGATGTCAGTGGAAACGCAGTAATAGTAAAAGGAAAATCTGAGATCCCAATTAGGTATAAAGAAGAAATATTGCATCTACCTATTTATATAGTAAAAGGAAACATAGTCCCAATAATAGGAAGAGAATGGTTTGAGAATTACTGCAACAATTATAAAACACATGTCGTTTGAACAAGAATACATTAAAGCATAAGCAGAACTTTTTCCAGAACAAGTAGGAGCATTCAAATCAGCCAGATTTAAGTGAAAATGCCTGACCAATTACATGCAAAGGATATATTGTAATGGACAATAGAGTGCCAATACCAACTGCAGGCAGACAATCAGTGCTGAAATTAGATGAAGGAATCCAGGAATAGTGCGAGCTAAAGCCTTGGCTCATAGTTACATATTGTAACGGAATAGCGTTACATGGGATTTGAACCCAGGCATATGGGGTTAAATTAAACTATAATCAATTGACGAAATGAATGACAGGAACAAAACTTTTAAAAAAGCGGTCTTGCTTTAATAATAAACGAGAAACAGCCGTTTCTAAAGCAGATCGCAGCTATATAAGAGTACCTGTCAGATTTATTGAAAAAAAAAGTAAAAGAGTTTTTTTTATTATTTTGTGTTTGTTTGTTAAGAATGAATCTATAATCATTAGTTGTAGTTTTTTTTTGCATTTTTAATTAAGTAAAGAGGAATGATTGGACGCAAGTTTAACTTTTATTAAATCATTTGAACAAAAGGGAAAAATGAATAAATTAATTGGCAATATGTTCTGAAATTCCAAGCGATCTAAAATTATTTTTAAATAAGAGTAATTAGTAAATGTAAAATTAGAGAAATTGAAACAATAGGCAGGATATGTGCTGGTACGCCGAGATAAAACAAGCCAAATTTAGAAACAGAGGTGAGAAAAGGTGTACACTGCTATTGTACAACTCAGATTTCTGTCTCCAGCGAAACAATACCTAAAAAAAATGGTTAAATTCCAAAGTGATGTAAACAATCCCAGAAATCACGGAATTGAGTTGACACTCGATGGACTTATAAAATGAAGGGACTCACAGGTGCATGGGAGTGATTGGGTGAGAAAAATTCAAGGTGTGAGGGCAGGAAGGAAGAGATCAAAAAGGCCGGACAGCGTTTTCGAGGATGATTAGATTATTATTGCTAGACTTGATTTTTATTAGACGATTGAAATCTAACAGAAATGCGTTGCTGAACATAAAATTCGCGGCTTGACCGCCGGACCTCCGCGTCCAGCCCAGCTGATTGCCAACAGGATGCTCGTAACACTGGAGAACTTCACATAAGGACCACACACGCTTTGAGACCTTGCAAATTACCGGAATGCTTCGTTAAAGAAGAAACCGTCGCTCAGGATCCCATTACAGTCTTTCTACGTTCCACAGGTAGCTATCATTAAATTGTCGTATTCACTTATGCACCTAAATAAAATAACTTTAATAACCAGAACTATTAGAAAAACATTAAGCTAAAATGATAAAGTTAATCTTAACCATTAATGAACAATTCGAGAATCTAACCTAATAAGTTTGCCTACTGATCAACATTCTTAAAAAGATGTGCGAAGTCACCTTGAAGTCTATATTTAATTATCTCGGCTTGCCGATCATATACCTGCATTAATTATTAGTAAACAGATTAAATAAAACATTTATTTAACTAATATTTTTTTGTTATTAATTGCTTGGAATTTCAACATAAATTTATATAATCGGAATGAGTGCTAGAGCGATCAAATTTGTTTGTATATGAATGAATGCATTTGATATTTTGGTGTTGGGATTTTATTTTATTTATGCTTATGTTTGTTATGCTCTTTTAGATTAAAATTAAGTTTGATTAATTTGTTCTGTGGGATATAGGGCGGGCCCTCCTATGATAAGTCTAATTGATTGTGAGTGAAAGATCACAGAGACGATGTAGTTTGAGGGGTAATTGTGGCTGTGTTCGTTTCTTGCTTCCGACTGGAGTGATGCACGGGCATGTTTTGTGATATAGTTGAGTGAGCTTATGCACATACGTGGCGGACTCTTATAAAAGTTCTCCTGGCGCCTATTACTTGGATTCAATCCGAATTTATGTATAAAATAAATAAAGCATACGTGTATATGTGTTTGAAATTATCTTCACAGAACATTATGTTATCCCCCGGACGCAAGAACACAGCAGATTCGGAATAGGGACGTTATGGAGAGAGCGGTAGCGTGCTCACACGCTCTACACGCACACCGGGCGGATGCATTTGGCGTGTCAACATGGCCCGAAACTATTGTTTCAAGTGGTGGGACCGACGTGGATACAGCTGACGTTTCTAACAACGAAAGCAAATCTAAAAGAGAGGGCGCTCGAAATAACAGAATAAATTATCTATTAAAGCGGGGGGAAATTTTCGGAATCACCATAAAATAAAATCATTAAACGTTGCTTAAGGGAGTGGGAAAGGGATTTAGTTCTCTTATTAGCACTAAAATAATCAAGCGTCCGAATATACTTAATAGTTGTAGAAGGCTGTGGAATAGCGGGATTCCGTGGAAGAAAGATCGTATATTAAAAGGAAGCAAATTAATAAATTAATTTCTATGTTAAAATTAAATGTAAATAATTTAAGCGCAAATAAAAAAAATATATATACATCGTTAAAAGACGTATCTTATATTCTTGCACAAAGGAAGTACTGTAACTGGGATCTTGTTAGGAGTTTTGTGTTTTACTTAAAAAAAGAGAAGGGGGCTAAAGAAAGAGGTCAACATAGCGTATATGTATAAGGACGCATATAACCATATAATAGATATAGCCGCACATATAATCGATAGCTGCTGAATAAAAATGGAGGGAACAGAGGGACCTGGGATAGTATGAGCGATAGAAACCAAATTGAAGGAAGGACAGGAGCTGTGGGAATTTTGAAGGGCAAGGAGCATCTAAGGATAGGATAAGACAGTCAGTGGGACCCGCGGAGTAGTAGGTGACGAGCCGTGGATTACTATAAATTATAAATCAAATATTAAACAATGGAAGAAAATACAAATGAAAGCATGTGGGAACAGACGGGGGAGAGTCCAATACAATTTAAAAAACAGGATACGGAGAATGAAGGGGATATTAAAATATTAATAAGGATGATGACGCAAATGATGGCCGAAATGAGGGAAGATAGAGAAGAGCGTAGAAGAGATAGGGAAGAGTTTAAAGAGGAGATAAGGCAACTACTCAGGGGAAAGGAAGTGAAGTCAGAAGAGAACAAAGGGGAAGATAGTAGTTTAGCCAATGTTGAGGAAAAAATAGACCAGAATAGGATGGAAATGGACAAAACGAAAACAGACCTGAATGATCTAAAGGAAAGGGTAGAGATACTAACGGATGACATAGAAAAGGGAAATAGGCATCAAGATGCGATGAAGGAAGCTATCAGGCAGATGGAGGAGGCGTGTCATGCAATTAGACAACATCAGGACGAAGTCCGAGAGGCAATGGGAGAGTGGGGGCAGAGGATCCAAAGGATTGAAGCAGACCAGGGACATGGGAATGTGGGTAGAAGGATGGAAGAGATGGAGAAGAGATGGGAAAGGCAGATGTCGCAACGGGACACAAGTCATGTATGGGCGGAGAGACAGATGAAGATAGAAATATTTAGGGCAGGAGAAAACGAAAACCCAATGGACCACCTCGAAAGCATCAGGAATCTGTTTGGAGAACCAACGGCGAGAGAACCTGACCGAATAAATATTGCAAGCGGATACCTACAGGGCCCAGCGAGAGACTGGTGGAGGACGCTGGAATTTAAACCCCGGTCATATGAGGAATATAAGGAAGAAGTTTTGCGGTGTTTCTGGAACACAGCACGCCAAGAAGGGACTTATTTTAGAATCACCAGGGAGAAATATGGGGGAAGGCCCAATGAGACGGCCACTCAGTTTTATTATAGGCAGGTGGCGAGCCTTCAACAATTGCCGGCGTACCATATGACGGAGACGCAGATCATCTCCATAATAAGGCACAATATGCCAACCACCCTCAGACACATGATGCTGGGAAGGGATTGCAAAGGGATCCATGAAATGGGGGAAATGATAGCAAAATTTGAGCAAGAAGAGGGGATAGGAGGGCAGATAGAGAGGTCTAGTAATGAACAACCCAGAAAACGAGTACCACCGGACCGATACTAACCCATAGGACGGAGGGAAAATGAATTGACGACCATGGATATCACAAAGACAAATGTTTAAAGGAACTCACATGGGAAATAGATGCCACGAACCGGGAATGACCTGTGACATGAATCGGCATATGATATTGGAAATGGAATTAAAAAAAAAAAAAAAAGGGAAAAAAAAGGGAAAAGGGGGGATGACTAACACCAAGCCTTGGGTGTAACATATAAAACAAACAGGTCAACCGCTCGCAAAGCAGCCAGTAGTGTGTAGAGCCAATATGTTGGTGGATCGACCTGAGAGTACCCTGCAAGACCAGGAGAAGGCTGGCACATGACACTGGCCCAAATTAAGTGCGGAAAATCACGCAACACATTTCATTAGAGTTCTTGCCAGCTCGCTTCCCAAAACTTCGTTATTGCTGGGCGGATCAGACTTTCCAAAATCTTAGATAGAGATCGATCATATTCTGTATAGGGGACTTCGGAAAGGTCCATCCCCATACCTCCTGTCAGGGATGCACGAAACCCATTGGCCATTGTCGTCAATCGTGACAGACCCTAGATTACCAGATAGTTTTTTTCTTTTCTCCGTTAATAGTCATTGTAAAAAGAAGTCTGACCGCAGAGCACCTGATCCAAATTTTAAGGGAAGGCGGAGCCACAGACAAACAGCCGGGAAAGCCGCCATAATGGGACCCGTATCGCACAAAAGAAAGGAGGACGTTGGGTCGATTCGTTGAACGCTGCACAGAGGAAAAAATGATTAAGGGGACTTTCAATGCAAGGGCACTGAAGAGGGCCGAATAACTTGGCTCCTTCTCAGAGCTAAAACCCGCAACCTCGGATTTTACTCTACACCGGGCGGGGAGATATGTAACGGAATAGCGTTACATGGGATTTGAACCCAGGCATATGGGGTTATATTAAACTATAATCAATTGACGAAATGAATGACAGGAACAAAACTTTTAAAAAAGCGGTCTTGCTTTAATAATAAACGAGAAACAGCCGTTTCTAAAGCAGATCGCAGCTATATAAGAGTACCTGTCAGATTTATTGAAAAAAAAAGTAAAAGTGTTTTTTTTATTATTTTGTGTTTGTTTGTTAAGAATGAATCTATAATCATTAGTTGTAGTTTTTTTTTGCATTTTTAATTAAGTAAAGAGGAATGATTGAACGCAAGTTTAACTTTTATTAAATCATTTGAACAAAAGGGAAAAATGAATAAATTAATTGGCAATATGTTCTGAAATTCCAAGCGATCTAAAATTATTTTTAAATAAGAGTAATTAGTAAATGTAAAATTAGAGAAATTGAAACAATAGGCAGGATATGTGCTGGTACGCCGAGATAAAACAAGCCAAATTTAGAAACAGAGGTGAGAAAAAGTGTACACTGCTATTGTACAACTCAGATTTCTGTCTCCAGCGAAACAATACCTAAAAAAATGGTTAAATTCCAAAGTGATGTAAACAATCCCAGAAATCACGGAATTGAGTTGACACTCGATGGACTTATAAAATGAAGGGACTCACAGGTGCATGGGAGTGATTGGGTGAGAAAAATTCAAGGTGTGAGGGCGGGAAGGAAGAGATCAAAAAGGCCGGACAGCGTTTTCGAGGATGATTAGATTATTATTGCTAGACTTGATTTTTATTAGACGATTGAAATCTAACAGAAATGCGTTGCTGAACATAAAATTCGCGGCTTGACCGCCGGACCTCCACGTCCAGCCCAGCTGATTGCCAACAGGATGCTCGTAACACCGGAGAACTTCACATAAGGACCACACACGCTTTGAGACCTTGCAAATTACCGGAATGCTTCGTTAAAGAAGAAACCGTCGCTCAGGATCCCATTACAGTCTTTCTACGTTCCACAGGTAGCTATCATTAAATTGTCGTATTCACTTATGCACCTAAATAAAATAACTTTAATAACCAGAACTATTAGAAAAACATTAAGCTAAAATGATAAAGTTAATCTTAACCATTAATGAACAATTCGAGAATCTAACCTAATAAGTTTGCCTACTGATCAACATTCTTAAAAAGATGTGCGAAGTCACCTTGAAGTCTATATTTAATTATCTCGGCTTGCCGATCATATACCTGCATTAATTATTAGTAAACAGATTAAATAAAACATTTATTTAACTAATATTTTTTTTGTTATTAATTGCTTGGAATTTCAACATAAATTTATATAATCAGAATGAGTGCTAGAGCGATCAAATTTGTTTGTATATGAATGAATGCATTTGATATTTTGGTGTTGGGATTTTATTTTATTTATGCTTATGTTTGTTATGCTCTTTTAGATTAAAATTAAGTTTGATTAATTTGTTCTGTGGGATATAGGGCGGGCCCTCCTATGATAAGTCTAATTGATTGTGAGTGAAAGATCACAGAGACGATGTAGTTTGAGGGGTAATTGTGGCTGTGTTCGTTTCTTGCTTCCGACTGGAGTGATGCACGGGCATGTTTTGTGATATAGTTGAGTGAGCTTATGCACATACGTGGCGGACTCTTATAAAAGTTCTCCTGGCGCCTATTACTTGGATTCAATCCGAATTTATGTATAAAATAAATAAAGCGTACGTGTATATGTGTTTGAAATTATCTTCACAGAACATTATGTTATCCCCCGGACGCAAGAACACAGCAGATTCGGAATAGGGACGTTATGGAGAGAGCGGTAGCGCGCTCACACGCAACATCGGGCAGATACAGTATGGTGATCAAGAGTAAAGGAAGACATAGAACACTATATCAAGAAATGTTCTTCATGCCAAACCCATGTTGTGATCCCACAAAAGAATCTGACCACATGGAAGCCAGCAAAGAATCCATGGGAGAGGGTACACATGGACCATTCCGGACCAGTAGATGGGAAAATGTTGTTGATACTCATAGATACACACTCCAGATAGTTTGAAGCACATAAAGTACAAAACACAATGGCAAATAAAGCAATCAAATGCTTTTAAAAACATTTTTGCGATTCATGGTTATCCGGAGGTTTTAGTATCTGACAATGGCGCTGTATTCACCAGAACGGAAATGCAACAGTTTTGTGAAAAACATGATATACAACAAGTCAATAAACATCACATGACCACCTCCTCTTATGCTTCTTGATATACAAGTGTAGTCACTACCATACCATCCCCAATCAAATGGTCTAGCTGAAAATGCAATACAACAAGTGAAACAAAACTTGAAGAAAACATACAAGAAAAATATACAAGAAGCACTACAAATGTTCATGATGGCTCAACACACAACATCATCAACAGTAATAGATGAATCATTAGCAGAAATACTATGTGGATAAAAATTGAGAGCAAAATTAATTGCATTATATCTGAAAGAGAGCAACATAATACAACATGACAAAATTAATAAAGAATTTACCAACCAAAACCCAATCTGGTTTAGAGATATATTAAAGAAGGCATGGATACAGGGAACAATTAAACAGATGTAAAACAAGATATATGAAATAAATGGTCCAAACAAAAGAAGATACAGAAGACACATAAACCACATGCGAAAAAGAGTATCAGATGAATGGCAATGGGATTGGAGACCAAGTGAGGATAAGAAGATTGACACTGAGAGGGATAGAAATAATAGTACAGTAAATGAGGAAGAAGAGAGACAAATAGTGACAGAAGCAAATAGTAAAAAAGACTGAGACAAACAAGAAAAACAGCACAAGAATAAGTCACCCAGGTCCACAAGAAATAGACATATATCCAAATGATTCAAAGACTATGTGTAATGGAAATATGTCTACTTCTGAAATGAGGGGAGGAAGTGAAATGATTGATAAAAAAACAACAAATATTTCAGAAGTGGAATTATGGACATATAAGTTATTTGTTAAAATGGCAGAATGAAAATATGTAAAATGGATTATGGAAGACAAAGAATTACGAATAGAGAAATTGATAACAAGCCGGACAATAGAGAAATCATGAGGACACATTAATTGGTGAAAATACAGACCGGACCATTGGAATAATGAGAGAATTGAGCCAATGAACAGGTAAATCCATCAAGGTGTGAAGACACATCACACAGCAAATAAAAAAACTTTTTTTATACAAATTGTAGTGTAATGCGTTTAAAAGTAGCACATACCTGAAATATAGTTTTATTTGAATAAACCTATATATTGTTGTAAATAATAAAATGGAGTGAAGGTTTTTTTTAATACATGGCAATAATTACAACTCATCTACAGCGAACTTTGGATTATAACCAACCAAAAGAATAATTTGGATTTAAAAGTGGTATTACTACAGTGGATTATATTCCAATGTTGAAAGAAATTATAGAAAGAATCAATGAATAGGAATTGTCATTATGCTTGAATTTGTAGATGATGATAAGGCATTTGATTCTTGATTCTATAAGTATTTCTACAGTGATTAAAAGTGTTGGATCATCAAAATATAAATCCAGAATAGTCATATTCTGAAGAATATTTATTAAAATGCAACAATGATTAGATTACATAATAATATTTTTAAGATTAATATTGAGAAGGGTGTACAACAAGGTAACAACCTATCACCAAAACTTTTTACAGCAGTTTTGCATGAAATATTTTGTAGATTAAAATAGAAAGCTGTCATGTTTTGTATAAGTATGTACATTGCAATTCAATAGTTATAAATTATAAGTTTTTTTGTATTCCAGAAAAACTAAAGAAAATATATTAGAGGAATATATTTTTTTAGATCACTAACTGATAACAGTAAAACCAATGAATGTTTGGGTAAAGTAATTTAAGAAAAGTGAATAATGTATAATTAAATCAGATAGAAAGTAAAAAACTTTAATTAATGATTAATTTTGTGTAGGATTTAACAATAGGAAATATTTACATTGGCTGTGTTAAGAAAATTGTGTGTGGTAAATGCCATAAAATATTTGCTAATTACAAATATTTCTTGATACAATAGAAGTGGAACCAACTAACTAAAAACACCAAGAGGAAAACAAGATTGATAACAATCAAGCAAAAACTCTGAATTGCCAGAGACCAAACTGCAGAAATAAAGAGTGTGCACAGCAAAATGCATGATTCTTATTCCATTGGATTTACTAAGTGAACTGTTGTGGGAGGTTTTAATGGGCAGTAGCTGAAATAAGTTTAAATGATGGGGCAGTACTCTAGCATGAAGCCAACCTCGTTGTGAACAGTAGTTGAACAAAGCCAAAGAACTGCATTAGTTTGAGGAGTCGAGCCAAAGTGTTTTTGGAAACCAAGGCCAATAGAAACTGATCGCATCATGGGAATCAAACCATAAATAAAATATATATACTGTGTTGGAGTGTATCAGTAATTAATAATATTTCATCATTATTCCAGTCCTTGTTTAAATTTCATTTATTGATTTATTTGTCGGTATACTGAATGCCTGCATTCGAATACACTACAAGTTGCTACAGTCACTATCTCAAACCTGTGAATAATTAATGTCTGAAAAGTTAACAACCTTAGGTATAGTGAAAATGTTGCTAGGTCAGCTAGTAATAATGGAATTCGATGTGAGTAATGCAAGTCATTGGCTGTGGTATGCCAAGCAATTGGAAAATTTCCTTTTATTAAACAGAATTAAAGATAATAAGAGAAAGATAGCCATTTTAATGTATGTGGCTGGACAAAAAGTCATTGACATTACAAAGAAGTATTTTGACATATTCATAGCAGAAGAGATCATCAAGACACATTGCCAGATTATCTTTAAGAAACAGGAGGCAATGGAAGGGATAATCATTAAAACAGTATGGAATCACATTATAAGATCTGGCTAAAGAGTGTGGATATGGTGATTATGTAGATTGGAGCAAATTGGATGACAAATTTCTGACAAAACCTGCTTGCCAATGCAGAATTAAATTTCAAAGAAGCCACTAAAAAGAAAGTGACCCTAAAACTCATAATGGAACAGGTGGCACTGTTTAGTAATGAAAATTTATAGCAAGACAACAGTTTATAAGATAGATCATGAAGCAGAAATTAAAAATAGTTCTTTTGCTAACAAAGGTTTCAGAAAAAGAATTGTGTTTTTGCTGTAGAAACCAAAGCACATAAAAAAAGACTATGTTTAAAGATGAACAATGTCATATCTGTAAGTGGAAAGGCCACCTAGCTAGCAAGAATATGTAGGAAATCATCAGAAAGTGATAGTCAAGAAAGCCTGATTCAGTCAAAAATGATAGCATTTATAATATTAACTATGCATCATCCAAGGGGCAGAGCAAATTTACATTGCAGTTACAACTGGTTAACAAAAAAATAGACATGGAAATTGACAGCAGGTTGGGAATTTAAATAATCTCAGAGAAATGTGGAATGATAGAGGAGACCATGCAGATATTGAAATGCATAAAGCATCAATCAGAGTGGTAGGTGTAAGTGGCATCATAGTAGAAATATTAGGCTTCAATGTAGTACCAATAAAATACTACAATAAAACAATGAGTTTACCAATATATATAATACTAAAAAAATGTTGGTCCTTTAATAGGATGCAACTGGTTTAAACATATAGGAATAAGCATTAGTGTGAGGGATAGAACCAATTTGCAAAGATGATATCCCAATGACAAGATGAGAAAACATAATAATTTTAGATCACATCAATGCCAAAAACATAGTTTGAATGAATTGACCTGTAACATGGATGATAAAAATGAAATCAGAGTGACCAAATTGGAAGAGTCTGAATCAATTGTGAAGTCACTAGAAACGAAATGAGAGGAGTTAGAATCCAGAAATTATGAATTATGTATTGAGTGCAGCAGAAATTACAAGAAAATCAATGTTTACTTCAGAATAATAATCAGCTGCTTGAATAATAATCAGCTGCTTAAAGAAACAAAAGAATAGAATGAAAAAGTAAAAGAATTATCAGAACAGATAGCATTTTGGCAGCAGTATGAAATGGAGTTACAAGAAAATCTGGCTGATAGAAAAAATGAAATGGACATTTTTAAAGACTTTTTAGCAGGGCAAACTTTAGACAGTGAACTGCTGATGCACAAATGAAAGAACAAGGAAAAACCCAGAGTATTTCCAAACAGCAGAAAAAAGCACTCAAGTGGACAAGGGAAAAGAAGTCTAAATAATTCTCAAAGTTACATTTATTAACCTGAACAAGGGTTTTTTCTGGAGTGGGGAGAGGTGTCATGTTTTGTAAAAATATGTACATTACAATTCAATAATTTTAAATTATAAGTCTTTTTGTACTCCAGAAAAGGTAAGGAAAATACATTAGAGGAATATTTTTTTTTAGATCACTAACTGATAACAGTAAAACGAATGTTTGGGTAAAGTAATTTAAGAAAAGCAAACGTTGTATAATTAAATCAGATAGAAAGTAAAAAGCTTTAACTAATGATTAATTTTGTGTAGGATTTAACAATAGAAAATATTTACATCGGATGTGATAAGAAAATTGCATTTGGTAAATGCCATGAAATATTTGCTAATTACAAATATAGAAGTGGCACTGACTAATTAAAAACATTAAAAGGAAAAGAAGACTGATAACAATCAAGCATGAACCCTGAATTGCTGAAGGCCAAACTGCAGAAATAAATAGCATGCGCAGCAAAGTACATTGTTCTCATTCCAGTGGATTTACTAAGTGAACTATTGGTGGGAATGACAGTGGCTGATAGAAGCTTAAATGACAGTGCAGCACTCTAGTGTGAAGCCAACGTGATTGAGAGCAGCAGCTGAATGAGTCAAAGAACTCAGTTTGAAGAGTTGAGCCAAAGTGTTTTGGACACTGAGGCCAATGGAAACCATCTAGAACAGCTAGTTGTTATGTCCATCATGGGAATTGAATCATAAATAAAATATATGTACTGTGTTAGAATGTATCAATAAATTTTCACTATTAATAACATTTAAACATTATTCCAATCCTTATCTAAATTTCATTTGCTGATTTATTTTTGTTGGTATCCTAAATGCTTTCATTTGAATACACAACAGAAGCTAATAAAGTAAAAGTAAATGGAGATTATTTAAGTCATCTAGATTTTGCAGTTGATGTAGTTGTTTTTGAAAATAATGCTTTAGAGCTCCAGGAAGTGGTGCAAGACTTATCATATAAAAGTAAAGAAGTAGGACTAAAGATAAATGCTAAAAAAACTAAAGTAAGGTTCAATGGATTTTCTCTGAAGAAAAAATAAAGAGTGATAATGATGAATTAGAAATAAACAATTACAAATATCTTATTCAGATTATTAATACAGATGGAAACATAGTGGATAAAATTAAACAGAATTAAACTTGGATGGAGTGTTTTTGATAGAAATAACTTAATATTAAAAGAAAATATATCTAAATGTTTGAAAAAATAAGTTTTTAATAAATGTGTTTTATAATTTCTAATTTATGGATCTTGAACTTGAACATTTAATAGAAGAATCACTCAATGATATATGGAGATATGCATGTTAGGAATAACAAGAAAGAACTGAAAATGAAATACATGGGTGAGAAAATGAATATATATTCCCGACAACATTGAGAGAATTAAAAAAGTGAAGTGAATTTTGGCTGGACATTTTTCTGGAAGAAATGATAATACATAGACAAATTAAATCTTAAACTGAATTCCACGAGATTGTAAAATACCTAGAAAAAGATGACATGAAATAGATAGATGAAATAAGAAAATGTGCTGGAGTGATGTGAAGAAGAGACTAGCAATCAGAAAAATCGGATTAAACTTGAAAATTCATTCTGCAGAGGATTGATAATGGTTGAAAATGATGATAGAATCAATCTAATTAATTCACAGTGCTCCTAATTTGTATGCCATAATATAAGACTTAGCTCCTTCAAATGCATAAACTTGGAAAAATCTCAAATCAAATGAACTAAGAATTTAAGCATCTGAATCTTCTCACCAGAACAATAATCCAATTTGCTATTTAAATACTGTGATTGTATACTAGTTAGGTGTAAATCATAAATATACACAGTATCAAAATGTAGTGTAAAATAAATCATCTGTATGAACAGAAATCAACTTCACCCATTGTGAGATATTTATAATATTGAATAAAAAAATAAAATATTCTATGTTTGTATGATTGAAAATGTATTTAAGCTTTATAATTAGTCAGTACATGCATATATTTGTAGACAATAAGTGTAGAGTGTTCTAAATTATAATCTCCGAATTTTAATTAAATAGTGAATAATCAGTAAATTGTTTTGTATCTATAATTTTTAGCAAGCTTTCATTCTTTCATTATATATCTTTCACTTATTTTCTCTGGTCCTTTGAAAAATGATAAGATTGAGAGTTCATTATATAAAGATGATAATTTAATGCTTTTAACAATATTACTAATGATAAAATATTATTAAAAATAGGGATTCAGTTTTTAATTATAGTTAAAATCTACAGCCATGATCTTTCAAAACAATAGCTGATCAAAAACCAAGACTGGAGGCTGAGAAACAGAAGTGTCAGTACTATAATATAATCAAAGAGTTACCTGTGAATCAAGGACTTAAATGAATGCAAAACTTTATAGCAAATTCATGTAATTCTAAAACAATTAAAATATAACAAACTTTTCCCATTCTAATTTTATAATAGACTCTTCCATGGCAAGTTATATATGATAATATGTTTATAAAGAATTTTATAGATGATGAGATGTTATAATAAATGTAAATGTTGTATTTTTTGTAAAAAGTGCATACAAGTTTGTGCACTCCAAAAAAACTACATTTTATTCAAGAGGTTGTTTTTAGATCATGTACTGATAACTGAGGAATTTAATTAAAGCATTAATGTAATGGTGATCGACAATTCCAAGAAATATTTGCTGATTGTAAATATTTCTAGATAAGACACCTTACCTTATTGGACAATGTAATTAATTGTTGCAGTTATCAGAAAGCTATAAAAAGAGTATGTAACAACTGTATCAGACAAATTCGAGTGAATCTCCAGTAGACTTTCCTGTTCAATTCCAGTAGGAGAGATTTTGCGTCAGTGCTTTGGTTAATGTCCAGCGCTCAGTGGAAATGTAGTTCACGGGTATATCTGAAAGGGTCCACAGAGATTGGGAGACCGTAGCCTGAGGAAACCATCCGGATAGGAACTGAATAAAGAGTTGAGTTTCCAGTGTTTTTCAAGTGGA
Organism: Epiperipatus broadwayi; assembly: GCA_028023455.1. NCBI lineage: Eukaryota > Metazoa > Onychophora > Udeonychophora > Euonychophora > Peripatidae > Epiperipatus > Epiperipatus broadwayi. Next base: position 3,923,795 of record JAQFVV010006308.1, on the reverse strand, counting down.
GTTACTGGTAGACTGTTGCAGAGACAGAAGCTGTAAGAAGCTCAAGGTCAGTCACAGTGCTATACTATGAAGCATTCGTGTGCAGCTAAACTGAACTGGGGCCAAGGTATGTGTAAACCTAGCCCATTGTGAACCATTTTTGTAGCAGCCAGCCTGAATGTACATAGAGGGAATTGAACATTAGCAAACTGTACAGATAGAGTTGTTGCAGACTATTCGCTATTCTGATTACTTAAAAATATTGTGAGTCTTTTACCGTATATATTCATTTGCTGGCTGCTCAGTCATACTTGAAGACACAGCAGTAAATTACAATTATATATATATATATGATATCTGCATATTATATAAGTATGTAGATATGGACGTATGCACATTTAGATTGTTAATCAAATGGCTATGTAACACTGCTTTACATACTGAATAACTTAAAATCTTTTGCTTCACTACAACAATAAAATAAGCCTAATATATTTATATAAAAAAATATCAGAATAAAATTAAATACTTCACTGTTTTTAATTTGTAACTACTGTCTTAATTAATTAAAATAGGAATACAATGAACACTTCATCCAACACTTTTCCAGGAATTAGAAAAACTAAACGATAGGGAAAGAAAAGTATGAAATCCTATAAAAAGTTAAAAACAATTTAATGATTACTAACTGAAATACTGTTTTTAAGTACATCTTAACCATTAGCTTTAAGTACAATGTGAAATATTCCTTATTTAATACTATCAAAATATATGCATGTGTAATTTTAATACTATAATGCTGCAATTCCTTTTTTTAAAAATAAAATTAAAGTTAATAATATTTTTTTTTAAATAAAAAAATCTTATCATTAATTTATAATAAAAAGTTTTAATTTTATATGTAAAAAAAAGAATTAATGACATTCATTTGCTTTGGAAAAAATTTTGGGTGAGAAATTCATTTATAAGACTAAAAATTTAAAGTCTGCTCTCACAAACAAATCTCTCATTTTAAAGTTCAAGTAGGAAAATAAGAAAGAATGGGAATGAAGTTAATTATTTTTAAAATATATTTAATTAAAAAAAAGAACTAAAAAAATAGTTATAGAATTATAAATTAAAGATAAGGTATTTTTATTTGGTAATAAAAATTACATTTGAAATTTAAAATCTATGCAAAAAAAAAAATATTGTGTCAAAAACATGATTTGTCAATGATAGTTTAAAGAATGATGGATGCAAAAAATATATTTCTCATCATGCTGATTTCAGGGCCAAAAAAAATCCATGATGTGCTTAAAATAGGCATGTCAAATACACGGCCCACCAACAAAAAATCTGTTGCCCACCAAGATTGATAACCATAATAATCATACATTTTTTTGACAATATTGGATTTTTTGAATTGTGATTATACATAATTGGTACTTGTGCATTATTCTGTCTACCAAGCTTGGCAAACAATTTTTTTTAAAATATAGTTTCAGGATATGCAATAAAAGGTTTTAAAAAAAAAATGACAAGCAGAGGTTGTATCTAATTAATATATATATACATTTTAATTTCTGCAAAAATTAAATATAATATTTCCAATTTATTTATTATTATTATTTTGTAATATTACGTCAACTTATTAATATAAAAATAATAAATATATAAGAAACATAAAGAGTTATATCGCATACTTTTTGGAAAGGCAGGATTTTGTACCTTTGTAAATACTTTACTGCATGCTGTTCTGTCATAATAAGATCTCAAACTTTGATAATTTTGCAGAAAACACACTTCAAAAAATTTTCATTTTTATTTAATATTGTAGTAAATGCTTTATTAACTCTATTATGTGTCCACAAAATTTATTCAGTGTTATATTGCAGAATGTATTAAACTCACAAGATATCAAATCTCCTCAAATGTTAAGAAATTTTCAACTATGACCTCTGTGAAAAATAATTCATTTGAAATTTCTTAATATTTGAAGTGATTTGATATTTATTTCAGGTAATGTCATGTGCTGGAATTATAAACATATGAGGTACATTATTGTTACACATGAGATACTTTCGAGATTTTGATAAAGCCGGTAACATTTGCATCAGTCCGACAGTTTAATTGGGCTCTGAATGTTAATAAAAGTATACTGATAGTGTTTTCTTTGAAATTATTAAAAATTCATAATAATGTCAAAGCCCTTTGCCAATATGAATAAAAAAACAATGCATTGGAGAACATCACAGTTTTAAAGAAAAGTGGAAAGTATATTTTTTTATTGAAGAAAAAAAATAAAATTTTATATCTGATATTTAGAAACTTCATTGCAGATCGCAAAGAATATAATCTCAAAAGGTACTATAATACAAATTATAGAGAATGCTATGATAAATATGTTGGGAAACTTCAAGAAGATAAAATGTCAGAATTAAAGCTGATATTCTGACACTCAGAAAACAAGAAACTGTATTTATCAAGTCTACTGAGGATAGCACACTTAACTGCTACCAAATCAAAACCATTTGCTAATGGAGAATTTATTCGTGGATGCATTTTAAAGCAATTAAAAAGTTCAAAAATATGTTTATTTTGAAATACCACTGCTAGCAGAATTGAGGATATAGCTGCAAATTTAAGGAATCCATCAATAATTTTAAAATTTGAGACTTATTCCATTGCAATTGATAAAAGTATAGATAGTTGCACAAAATACAACTCAATTAGCTGTTTTTATTCACAAATATGATAGAAACTTGAAAGTCAGTGAAGAACTCCTAGAACATATTCCTATGCATGATACAACTTCAGATGTTGATATTTTTGACAAAAGTTTTGATTCAATACAATTTATTGTTAAAAAAGCTAAGTTTTCTTGCAAAATGATAATGCTCCTGCCATAACTGGTGTACTTAGAAGGATTGTTACAAAATTAAAAAAAAAAGCAAAGGTAATGACTGTTTTCCAACATTTTCACTGCATTATTTATCAGCAAACATTGACGTGCTAAAAAATATCACTAAAATTGTAAATTATACTCATGCACATGTTAATCATTAAACCACTAAACATCATATGATCACCATTTCTTATGCTTGCTCTTAACTGTTATTAAAACAGGCAAAACTCTTCATATAGTAGGGCCACTCAGTGCAAGCCAGAGTAATCAATAAATGCCATAAGGTTTGTGCATAAAATCCATATCTAGTGCCTATTCATCCAATATCTCCAGACTAGTTTCTGGCTTGTGGCCTTTGTCAGTGAGGAGCTTTGGATCTGAGAGCCCTGCACCTAGATCTTAGGATCTAATGCAACCCCTTAATTACAAAACAATGAGAATAAAATTGGAAAACACAATAATATTTTCAATCTAAGCTCATTAACTTATATAGTGATATAGGTCTGAACTCAGTTCAGTATCCATACATTTTGGTGTCTTTGGTTCTTTAGTAACCATAGTCACCATTATCTTATTAGGCAGGATTTGTATTAAACCAGTAAACATCACATGATCACTATTTCCTATGCTTGCTTTTCACTGTTATTAAAAGAGGTAAAACTCTACATATAGTAGTGCCACTCAGTGCAAGCCAGAGTAATCAATGGATAATGATAATCAATGGATGTCAGAAGCCTTATGTATAAAATCCATATGTACTGTCTACTTATCCAATATCCCCAGACTAGTTTCTGGCTTGTGGATTTCGTCAGTGAAGAGCCTTGGATCTGAAGTGGCTGCTGGAGAGTTGCATTAGATCCTAAGATCTAGGTGCAGTGCTCTCAGATCCAAGGCTTCTTACTGATGAAGGCAACAAGCCAGAAACTAGTCTATTGGATAAATATACACTAGATATGGATTTTATGCAAAGCCTTCTGGCATTCATTGATTACTCTGGTTTGCACTGAATAACACTACTATATGGAGAGTTTTGCCTGTTTTAATAACAGTTAAGAGCAAGCATAAGAAATGGTAATCATGTGATGTTTAGTGGGTTAATATCAATCCTGTCTAATAGGATAGTGGTGGCTATGGGGTTGCATTAGATCCTAAGATCTAGGTGCAATGCTCTCAGATCCAAGGCTCCTCACTGACAAAGGCCACAAGCCAGAAACTAGTCTGGGGATATTGGATGAGTAGGCACTAGATATGGATTTTATGCACAAGCCTTCTGGCATCCATTGATTACTCTGGCTTGCACTGAGTGGCACTACTATAAGGAGAGTTTTGACTGTCCTTAATCATTGTCAGTTTGTTAAATTTCTAGATGGCATAGGAAATTAATACACTGATCTTTCAATTTTACAGAAATTAGATACCATTCCAGTCATAATATTTTGAAACAATTCTTTGAATTTCTCGATGAAATTACTATTTTTAGAATCAAAAAATTATGAATGTAGAATATTATGAGATAATTAATGGATAATGGGCTTGGCTTTTTCAGTTAGTTAACTCAATCTTTAACTACAAGGCAAACATCATATAGTCACAATGTTATTTGACAATATTAATGTTTTCAAATAAAAATTATTTTGGAAACAACAACTTCAAAGTAAAAATATATTTCATTTTGAATGCTGCCAGACACTATTACAAAAATCACTGGGGTTGAAATTTTCAGAATAAGCTAGTCAAGTTGTAATATTAGAAAATGAACTTGAAAGAAGGTTTTCAATTTTCAAAAAAAATGAAACTCAATTTCATTTATTTACTTCTCTATCAATTGATATTGAAACCATGGATGATAATTTACATCTTTAACTACAAGGCAAACATCATACAGTCACAATGTTATTTGACAATATTAATGTTTTCAAATAAAAATTATTATTTTGGAAAAAACAACCTCAAAGTAAAAATATATCTCATTTTGAATGTTGCCAGACACTATTACAAAAATCACTGGGGTTGAAATTTTCAGAATAAGCTAGTCAAGTTGTAATATTAGAAAATGAACTTGAAAGAAGGTTTTCAATTTTCAAAAAAAATGAAACTCAATTTCATCTATTTACTTCTCTATCAATTGATATTGAAACCATGGATGATAATTTACATCTTTAACTACAAGGCAAACATCATACAGTCACAATGTTATTTGACAATATTAATGTTTTCAAATAAAAATTATTATTTTGGAAAAAACAACCTCAAAGTAAAAATATATCTCATTTTGAATGTTGCCAGACACTATTACAAAAATCACTGGGGTTGAAATTTTCAGAATAAGCTAGTCAAGTTGTAATATTAGAAAATGAACTTGAAAGAAGGTTTTCAATTTTCAAAAAAAATGAAACTCAATTTCATCTATTTACTTCTCTATCAATTGATATTGAAACCATGGATGATAATTTACATCTTTAACTACAAGGCAAACATCATATAGTCACAATGTTATTTGACAATATTAATGTTTTCAAATAAAAATTATTATTTTGGAAAAAACAACCTCAAAGTGAAAATATATCTCATTTTGAATGTTGCCAGACACTATTACAAAAATCACTGGGGTTGAAATTTTCAGAATAAGCTAGTCAAATTGTAATATTAGAAAATGAATTCAAAGGTTTTCAATTTCAAAAAAGGTGAAACTCAATTTCATCTATTTACTTCTCTATCAATTGATGTTGAAATCATAGATAATAATTTACAACTGGAATTAATAGAAATTCAATGTGACTCCATATTGAAACAAAGATATATAAAAGTTGAGATTCCAAATTTCTATAATTATTTATCAATCAACCGATTTCCCAATACATCGTGTTCCATTATGTGTATTTTAGTTATGTTCAGCAGCATGTGTAAACAATTATTTTAATTTTAAAAAACAATAAAATTGGGGAAAGATCAATACTTGTGTAAACAATTATTATAATTTTAAAAAACAATAAAATTGGGGAAAGATCAAAGCTAGCGAACCAGCATATACAATCAATTTTAAAAATATCTACAGCCCAACAAATTGAATTAAATTTTGAAGAGTTGATTAATAAAAAATGATATTAAGTTTTCTTCAAAAAAATAATGCAATATTATGGAATTAAATTGATGTTGGCTTAGAAAATAGCTTCTGTACTTTACATATGTTTTTTAATGTAGTCATATTTTTGTCATATGTTATTTTATATGTAAAACTACAATGTTAATAATAATTTGCTTTCTTTTAAATTTCTGTCTTTTGTTACAATGCAGCCCATGACTTGATGTTAAATAATTCATGTAGTCCTCTGTGGTGAACGAGTTTGATATGCCTGGTATAAACAATAAATTTAGAATTCACTCTAACAGCATGGTAAATAATAAACATATCAATGAATAAAACATTTTGTATTCAGAAATCTATAAGAATACTAACTATAATTAAATTACTCATTAAATGTACATTAATATAAATAACATTTAAAATAGATATCATTTACAAGATTATAATTATATAAAAATATACTATATAGATTTCAAAATTGTTATACCAAAAACAGACACAGAAAATTCTTTTGAAGCATTCCCAGCTGTATTAGAGGCAATACAAGTGTAAGAACCAATATGTAAAAGTTCTGCTTGTTTTATATGAAGTGTAGAACCAGAGGGACTAATTTCTAAACCAAGCAAAGATGGATAATTAACTGGTTCTCCATTTTTCAGCCAAATAATTTTTGGCAAAGGAATTCCAACTGCTGGGCATTCTATTACTAATGGATTATCCAAAATAACATCCAGTTCTTCAATTTTTTCACTTCCATCAATGCTTGAAGGAACTATTAAAAAAAATCAAAGTAATACTATTAGAAATTACTATTGATCATGTGATACATGGTTTCTTAAATTATTAAAAAAAATTCAGTATCTACAAATTAAAAACAGTTAAAAGTATTATTTACATAAACATTCTTTCATAGTTATATATATAAATATACTTTTCTGTACAATTTTTTAAAGTAGTAAATGCACTGCTGTAATAAATGACATATCCTCCCATTTAGCATTCAACAATATGTATAATATTATAACGATCGAAATGAAAGTGAAGATCGAATCTAACCGCAAAAACAATATCTGCAACTACCAGGGCGCCATCTAGGCATTTGAGTCTAGAAAAATTTATAAGAAAAATTTATAAAGTAGGCAGATACGCGCTGTTAAGATTCCACTTTATTTAAATATTCCGATTGTTAGCCCAAGTCACTAGCTCAGCGGAGACGCAGAGATAAAAATCTATATCTCAATTTATATGTTAAATATCAATAAATAAAAGCCACTGCCAGAAATTAACACATAAAAATATTTATTTACGCATATATAAAATAACATTTAAATTTTGAGGAATAAGTTTAACATTTTAGATTTTTATATTAACTTTTAATTTTACATTTAACTAAGTTTCAATGAGTTTAATATTTTATTTAGATAGTCAAGTATGAATAGACTACATAGATCTGCATTTGAAAAGAAAATATTCTTCCCTGATTTAACCTTAGGCAACAAATTTTGCAACCAAACTGGCACCAATCCATCTGATACATTCATGTATTCAATGTAGCATGATACGACAACACAAAAATACTATACTGTCAGGAAAGTACATCTGATCAGTAAGTAGATTAGAGAAGACATGGTCTCTCCACCAACAGGAATGTGACATCTGTTGGCGAGTAGAACAATAAACAAAAAACTCCATAGGAATGGACTGCGGTCTTCTGCCGACTTACAAACCCATCCATAGGCAAACAGAAGGTATGTGGCGTATATATGCAATCCTGCCCGAAGCGGATCTCATACTACATCTACTAATTAACAAATATATCCAATCCATTGAGCCAATTCAACTACGAAATGAATAACCTAAGATTACCCTCCCTTAATATAACTTTACACTTTACAAAACTATATAGCCATTCACGCCCGACTTAAATTTAACATTTAGATACGTTCGCACAAATGAATTTTATAAAATTTGTTTTAAAATGTTGAGTATAGATCAGCTGCACAGATTCCACGGTCAAAAACATCCCAAATTAAACACAACCAATCAAAATACAAAGTCATCGATAAGCGTCACTTGCATAGGGAATATACAAATCCCATTAGCATTCATCGTAAGATGCTTGCAGTGATATCGTTGACATATATTCTAATCGAATGTGAAAACCACAACATTATCAACCGCTAACGAATCTATGCAACGTCTATACCCAACCTTAAATTTCATCATTTAAAATTTAAACAACAAATAATTTATACAATAAGAGAAAAAAAAAAATGGAAATGATTTTTATCAATCGGAAAACATATAACATTAAACATTATTAATTTGATTTAAAAACTTACAAAAGTCAGATAAGAGTCCGTTTTTAACATTTAAGTTGGCTTGTTTATCAATTTATAAAACTTGACGAAAGTTCTTAATTGATTTTAATAATTGTTCATTTCATATAGCTTATGGTAGAAGAGTCCAGGTTCCTGTTTTTAATTCCCGCGACGCCTCCATTGGAAGATAATGTTCTGGAGATGGCAATAGCTGGTTCAAGGTATCACAGTCTTTTCATTTTTCTTTTTAAATAGAGAGTGTGGTATGTGCGTCCTACCGCATCTCTCAAACACACAATGCTGGAACTGTCAGAAAAAACTGTATTTCCCTTTTTATATTAATCCACACAGATTCAATCAACAAAACGTCACTAATCCATCACTTTCGTTAGGGTCCGAGCCAAGGCTTAGTGCTTCCATTGGTCAAGCTAAAATCTCTTTATTCTCTTATCTAATTTACTCTCTGACTTTTTAATTAGACAGCTTTTGGATAATTAATAAACAATCATTTCCATTTACAGATTACAGGAATTAATTAATACCTGTTTTTATTTTTACTTACGTTATTTCTTTTTTAAACGATTTTTATATTTAAATCTTTTTTTATAAAAAAAATACATTCAAATACCTTTTTTTATTTATTAAAAAAAAATATTTTTAAAGTTTAGCATCTGTGCGAATATATATACGTTTAACAAACATTTTAATTTTAGCGTTTAGTTTTTTTTTCTTTTTAATACACTTAGTTTTATATGCGAACTTAAAAGTTTTTATTTCAATTTAATGTAACGACATATTTATATATCGTTACAATATATATGTAAAAGAAAAATTACACAGGCTACAATTATCAGAGTTAACCCATGTATAATTTATTATAGTAAAAATACATACTGACATTTTGGCTGTGTCATACTGGTCATCAACTGGATAATGAACATTTTAAAAATGTGGTAATGTAAACATTGACATACATTAAAATTGTAAGTTCTATTAATAAAAAACAGGTAAAAATAATAAAAATCAGAAACAATTCAAATTAATAGTTTTTAAAAAAATTTCTCCCAAAACAGAAGGTATTTTACATGCATCATCATATTTGTTGATACAATCTCGTCTTTTAAGAATCTTAATGGCTTCTCTTATATTCATCACATAATCACCATTTCTTATGCTTGCTCTTAACTGTTATTGAAACAGGCAAAACTCTCTATATGTATTGTCACTCAGTGCAAACCAGAGTAATCAATGGATGCCAGAAGGCTTGTCCATAAAATCCCCTTCTAGTGCCTACTTATCCAATATCCCCAGACTAGTTTCTGGTTTGTGGCCTTCGTCAGTGAGGAGCCTTGGATCTGAGAGCACTGCATCTAGATCTTAGGATCTAATGCAACCTTCCAACAGCCACCTTTTATATCCACTTAACTACAAAATTATGAGACTTAAATTGAAAACACTATAATATTTTCAATCCAAGCTTATCAGCTTATATATGTATTGAGAGTTTTGCCTATTTTAATAACAGTTAAAAGCAAGCATAAGAAATGGTGATCATGTGATGTTTATTGGCTTAAAACCAATCCTGCCTAATAGGATATTGGTGGCTGTGGTTATTAAAGAACCAAAGACAGCAAAATGTATAGATACTGAACTGAGTTCAGACTTATATGACTATATAAGCTGATGATCCTGGATTGAAAATATTATAGTATTTTCAATTTAAGTCTTATAGTTTTGTAGTTAAGTAGAGATAAAAGAGGGCTTCTGGAGGTTGTATTAGATCCTAAGATCTAGGTGCAGTGCTCTCAGATGCAAGGCTGCTCACTGATGAAGGCCACAAGCCAGAAACTAATCTGGGGATATTAGATGAGTAAGCACTAGATGGGAATTTTATGCACAAGCCTTCTGGCATCCATCGATTACTCTGGGTTCCACTGAATAGCAATATGTATAGAGAGTTTTGCTTCTTTTATATTGTTGGAGAGTCTTAAAACTGGATAGGATTCTATTGTTATCTTATATAAGAGAAGCCACTGAGATCCTTAAGAGGCCAAATTGTATCCACACATATGATATATGTGAAATACCTTCTATTTGAAATTTTTTTTTAAAAACTATTAATCTAAATAGTTTCTGATTTTTATTATTGATAGAACTTTCAATATTATTGTACATCAATGTTTACAGCATCTGTACAATTATTTTTAGAATATTCTTTACTCAATTGATGACTGGTGTGACAAGCTAAAATGTCAGTATATATTTTTATTAAAATAAATTACACATAGATGAACCCAGATATTATATATATATTATTATTATTATTATTATTCGATGTCTGTATTTTTAAAGCAATATACGTAATTATACAATTGAATATTTGTAAATACAGTAACTAAATAATTAAATTTTTTTACCCATTTAAGAGCACTTTCGATTATCCCAGTAATCTTTTTCAACTAAAGCTTTAAAAGGCTAACTTTCCTACAATTCCGTGATCTTAACATTTACTGCTTGCCTGTTAATTAAGTCATGATTATATCTGTATATTAGCATAGCTTCCTTTATTTTTCTTTTATTGTTTTCAATTTGCAATATTTTCACATTATTAAAATTGAAGTCAAAACCATAAATACATGATTTATTATGGGCGTCAAAAACAGATGCTGAAATATTATTATTTAAATTTTGTTTCGATTTCTGAACTCATTTTAATAATAGCAAATGCTCTTTAGTTCTTTTTTCCAATGTATATCTAGATTCACCTATATATACACTGCCACACCTACATATCCATTTATAAATGACACAATTTTTATTTATAAATGAGGTTTTATCTTTGGAGTTACTTATTAATGAACCATTACATTTAATGGTTGATTTTGGGGGGACAGGGGTATTTTATTATGAAATGTGTTGTTTAATTGAAAAAATGCTACAAGAAATTCTTGGTTTTGGTAAATACACAATATGTTCTTCATTTGATTTTGTTAATAAAATCTGTAACATTAAGATCGATGTTAATGATGTTATATGTACTCTAGATGTTAGTGAAATGTATAGATTAAGTGATCAATTGGCATCTATTAAAATTATTTCCAACACATTAAGTTTAAAAAATGTTAACATGAAAATAATAAAATTTATAACTGAAACATTAAACTTTATCGATAAAAATATTTATGCAGTTTTTGAGAAGGATTTTTATAAAATGTACCCATGGGTTTACCTACAGTTGCTTAAATATGTAATTTTATAATTTCTACATACGAAGAAAATATTTTGAAAAAGGAATATTATCAAAAAAATATTACTGTATATTATCGATATGCTGATGATGTTTTTGTATGTGATAAATCAAATACAATTAATGAGTTGTTTAAAGAATTAAATAGTTTAAAAGGCCTAAGATAGATAAAAACAGATGAAGATTTAATGTGCATTCAGTTTCTTGATCTTAAAATAACTAGAAATCAATGCTTGCTGGATTACTGTATGACCATTAAACCAATAGTAAAAAGAGGCTATATTCCATATAAATCAAAAGTGCCAATGCCACACAAAATGGCAGGTTTGAAGTTCTTCTTATTTAGAAATAATAGTCTTTGCAAATATTCAATGGATAAAGGCAAAAATATTGAATGAATTGTTAAATGTTGGCTACAATTATAATCATATAATGTTATTAGAGATTTTAATATAAAATATAAGAATAAAAATTTTAATAATAATATTGATTATCCTGCTTATAAAAAAATATGGATATCAATCCCATATATTTCAAATGATCAAGTAAATTTTATAAGGAAAATTTATAAAGGTATATGTGATATTGCATTTTACACACCTCCTACATTAAACAAATTAATAAATAACTCTAAAGATAAAACCTCATTTATAAATAAAAATTATGTCATTTATAAATGGATATGTAGATGTGGCAGTGGATATATAGGTGAATCTAAATGTACATTGGAAAAAAAAATTAAAGAGCACTTGCTATTATTAAAATGAGTTCAGAAATTGAAACAAAATTGCATAGTAGATAATAATATTTCAGCATCTGTTTTTTACAACCATAAACCACACACAGCTATGAGCATGAAGCCATAGAGCTTTGAAAGCACTAAGCTTTAAATAAATTATTAATAAACACAACTTCTTTAACGAGCGTTAAAAGCGCATAGTTATTGAAATCATGTACTTATGATTTTGACTTCAATTTTAATAATGTAAAAATATTGCAAATTGAAAAAAATAACAATATAAGAAAAATAAAGGAAGCTATGCTAATATACAGATGTAAACATGACTTAATGAACAGGCAAGCAGCAAATGTTAAGATCATGGAAATGTGGACAAGTTAGCCTTTCAAAGCTTTAGTTGACAACGATTAATGGGATAATCGAAAGCGTTCCTAAGTGGATAAATTTTTTTAATTATTTAGTTACTGTATTTACAAATATTCAATTATATATATATTGTAATGGGATGGGGTGATAGGAAGTTGAAGGAAAAAGTGAATCTGGGTTGATGGAAAGTCATCATCACTCCCAAATCAATCCATAATAAAACATCAATAATTTATAAATTATTTACAAAAGTAAATATTTAAAGATATAAGAGCATGATATTAAGAGATCTCTGAGAACATTGAGAGATCAGCCAGCTAACTCAGAAGAGCAACTAAAAAAACTATACATCAATCATATATCAACCAGCATTATAATTAAAAAAATAAGTACAAGTAAATATGAGTAAATACTCGAGAAATAATCATCCATCATCATCATTGATGGGAATAAACAAATCAGTACAATATATCAACAGTCAATCTTGTGACTGAATTGAACAATAAAAAATATAAATCAACAGTCAACCTTGTGACTGGATTGGAAATGGGTCTTCTTTAGACCAGGCTAACTATTGAGCCTTTGCCAGCTTGGGCAATTATTTAAACATAACTTGGATGCACCATTTAAGTGCCCATCCATTAAAATACACAATAATCAGATATCGAAACAATAATGCTGGGACATTAAAACATGCTGATCATCATCAATGCTCTGGCCACTTGTATTGGCCAACTATAAATGTAAATTTTTAATAAGACTAAAGTAAAATAAAAGATAGTGCATGGGCTTTAAAGAGTATCCTCTTTTGCACCAATCAGGATGATGATTGATCATCTCTGGATGCCCCAAAGCACTAAGTACACATCCCCATTTATTCATGCACCAATCTAGCTCAGAGAACTGTATGTGAACAAGAGATGATGGAATACAATTTTTAATAATTAAATAAGTTTATTAATTACAATAAAAAAAAAATAAAGATAATTAAAGATAATTAAAAAAAAGGTATTTAAGGTCTTATAGAATAAGGCTCTGATTTTGAATGATATACAATATAAAAAAATTATCCTATTTGTGACTTATAAAATTACTATACTACATTCAAATTATTATATTAATTTACGTAATTACTATTCAATATTTAGGGATTTACATATATGTGCGCACAAACGCACAACTTATGATATACAATTAATATTTAAAAAAATGAATTGACATTTAATAAAAAAAATATATTAAAATTTTACATATATGAGTGTGTGTTTATATACGCACACTGACATTTACATCGCATTTTAGCTTAACAGCAATATCATATTTTCATTATTAAATTCTTTGAAAATATGCACAAATTTTATACATATATGTGTGTATAAACAAAATATAGATATAATTTACAATTTAGTTTTAATTTATAAGTTCTCAAAAGTATAGTCAATTTTTGACAGGTATTTGTTGATTAATTATCAACATTTTTAAATTAAATTATTGAATCATCGATTCTTTACTTTTTTTTTAATATAAATTTTTCAAAATAATGTCCTAGAGGATTATTGTTCAAAAACGTCTCTTTTGCCTTTAAAACGAGATGGTCAATGAATTATTCTTGACTCTTAATTATAATTCAAGCAAAATTACTTTATATTCTTTTAAAATACAGAGATGTTTAACCGACTTAAAATAAGATTGTTCTATATATGTCTCTTTTTATATGACTTATTTTAAAATAACTCACCAGCTATATATACATGCTTTTCTGCATATATCTGATGCAGCATATGTATAATTAACTCTTCAGCAAGCTAGAAGATTTTTTTCTTGGTGAGTTTGGTTTTAGTGATTGTCATCATCAGGTAAAAGTATAATCCATGTATAATGTTGGTCCATAGTTGGTCTCCCGTCTGTGTAAAACTGTTCCAGCAAGCAGCTGTTCTTTCCATGTTTAAGGCTATGAATTACAGCACAAAGAAGTGAGTCATTTTCTCTATGTGAATTCAAACTCCTGCTAAGGAAAACAGTCCATTATCTTGCCTTCAACTACATCAGTTTATGGTAGCGAATTCTCTGGTCAGCTAAAACCAATTGCTGTACTTTATCAAGTTGCAGTAAAATATTGAACCCAATTTTCAGCTGACCGTTCTTATAAAAATTATTACCCAGACTGACTGATATTTTTTATCAGCTCTTTTTATAAAATCATCTGAGGTGTTTTAACAACACCTTGATTAAAAACAGAATTTTATTTTTATCTCTCTAATCCCTTGGAATCTATATACATGTTTTTACTTAAGGGATTTTTAATAGATAAAAAATTTTGTTTAATTAAATAAAAAAAATTCCAAAAATAAGTATGGTGTTTTTACATTTCAAAATCAGAATAATAATAATAATAATACAATATTTATATTTATTCAGACCTTTTAAAAGTTTAATTTATAAAACAATATTTTAAATCAGAGTTATTATTTATTTATTTCTATTTCAGTAAATGTAGAAAATATCTACTATAATTTTTGTCTGTGTTTATTTCTACTTTTCCTTTATTTTATATATATATATGCACACACACTATATTATTATGGATGTATCATGTAACCCAACCGGTTACAATATATAATGCTGACATTTACCTATATCCTCCAGAAATTTTCTGATGTTTCAAGCAGCAATTTTTGATAAAAAAAATCAACTTCTTGCTAGATGCATGTTTCTGTAAATAAAACCTGATATCATTTGTAGCTAAGGAAATCAGTTGAAACTCCAACAACCACAGCAAAACAATTTCTTAAAACTTAACTATATACAGTTAGCTTTTAAGAAAAACCTTTAAATAGCCTAAAGCAAGGCAAAAAATCTCTCCAATAATATTTTCTAAAGAAGACAGTACTCATAAGGTCTGCCAATTTCCAAATGATAAATTATTTGAACAGATTTGCACTGTTTGCTTCATTGTCTGAGAATAGATGGATATCTATTTGCTGATAGTATTGAATGAAAAAGCTGGACTGATTGTGGCGTGTTATCTAAAAAAAAATCCTAAGCCTGCTCATTTTTTTTAAGTTTACTCAACCTGAATTTGAACCTAGATTGTAGAAATATCAGATGCACTACCACTGTATTAGAAAGTCCTTCTATTTTTATTGGCATTCTAATTTCCTTTTAATAATAATTCTTTTTATTACTGTTCTTGTAGTAATAAAAAAAATAATTGCAATGAATTTTTAATTATGAAACCTTTATCAGCACAGAAGAATTGTGAAGAATAATTATACTATATAAACAAAGACAAATAAGTGCAAACACCCTCACCCAGCTATAAAAACATAAAACTAAGTAAGAATATATATTTTGGAGATTTCAATTTTATATGATCATTGTAAATGAATCAATGTCAAGCCACTAATTTTTAAAATCTGTTCAGCTATCAAATATTCATAGTTATCTCTGCTTAAAGTCATAAAATCAACTTCTTCCATATTTAATTAACTTTCTTTACATTTAACAGTTTAGTATATCTTTTTATAATTGACTCAACACAAATTCTACATGCTGTTATCATTCTTCCAATATTTCTATTCTTTAAATCTACATTGCTAAAGTCTCCAATCTTCTCATTCTTTATAATTACCCATGTCCCACTATATCAAACTGTACTCAAAGCAAAAAAATAAAAATAAATTAACAAGCCTTTTATTTTAAATGTAATTTCAGTGTATTATAAAATGATTTCCTATTTAGCTTTTGAAATTTTCATTCTAATTTCTTTGTAGGTTTTTTTTATCAACAGTTAATCAATGATTTATTATTATATACATTTATTATTATCATAATCCTTTTAAAAACTTTATTAATCCAACATATTTTATTGAGTCCATCTTCAGTATGTGTAAATGGTGTCACATCATCAGCAAATCTTACAAAATAAATACTTGTACCTCAATATTAGGATGTCATGTAATATTTGAGCATTAGAATTTAAAGAAATGAGCTTCAAATTCAGGAATCTTTCTTATTCTGCTATAGCACTAAACTTAAAAACCTTCTTCAAAATTGAACATCATTGCCAAAATTAACATCATTATTATTATTATAGATACACTTATTTACAATCTCCTTTATTTAACTTCCTTTGGTAATCTTTACTTTTTAACATGTAATTTTTAAAAAAATTCTTAGATAGATAGTCATTATAATATAGTTATTATTAAATTTGACTGCTAAGAACATAATCTGACTTCAATTTTGGGCTAGGTGACCCTTGTAAAATTTTCATTAAATACACAAATATCAAACTATCATTTGTCAGGAAGTCCAAAATAAATATGGGCTGGTAAAATGAATTTATAAATTGACTGGAAAATAAACATAACACAGCCATCACTTCAGCACCTAGTGGAGGTCTAAAACTATAGTGCATAAAAAAAAAAAAGATCATACTCAGTTTTCTAATATCTCTTCCATTTAAATTTTAGTGTAGTTGCTTAGGAGGTTATATGGTATTAAATATCACAAATTAAACATAATAGTTCCTTTTAACTAACAAAACAAATCTATTAAAAAAATAATCAAATAATTTATTTGCCCATGAGTTCATGAGGTGTTCAAACACTGGAAGGGACAGGCCTGGGTCACAAATCATAGGCACTGTACTCCAGAATGTAACACTCTACCATTACATCAAACTATGTAAGACAATAAATATCTATTGCTTAGGAAAAGTGACAGAGCCAAGCCATAATCCATAAATCTTGATTTCTGTAGTCTGTCACTCTTGTACTAAACCAAATAGTCAAATGATCAAATAGTTTTGTTGTTCAAGAGTTTATAAAAAATTCAGATACCAGAAATGATACACTACCAGATACAATTCATGGACTTTAACAGGTATAGTCTGCCACTCTACCACTACACTATATCATGTTATTCTGTTGAGAAATTATTTTGGAACTTTTAGATCTTGTTTCTACTATTTCAATGATAAACTAAAAAAAAAATTTTGGATGTGGAGATATAACTTTGAAATTAAAAACATAATTGTTCATGCTATGACATTTATTATAATTCTGTATGAATGAAAGTTTTTAATAGTGAAAATAAGGAGAGGAAATGTACTGTTGCTTTTGAATGGTGATAATAAATGGACACTTGGCCAAATCAGACTGAATTATTTCTTGAACTTAAATGACAAAATTAAATTTTTCCCATTTTGAATATATGATTTAATTCATTAGAAAAGTACATAAAGCTTGAAAAATGGCGAGTGAATTCAATCTCTGCTATATTAAAATTGTCTAAGCAGATCAAAAAAACCAAACAGATAAAATATCATTTTGGAGAAATGCTATTCATATTATCTCTAAGAGTTGCTGCAGAATTGATGACATCAAACTGTAATACTATGTTGTATTTATTATGCTTCAATTTTGTTAATGAAGTTTATTTAAAAAAATAAAGAATTAAAACCTTATCTGTTATAAGTTCGTTATATAGGAAGTATATTGAATGTGAGTTGAAGGTAGAAATGGTCAAGGGACGATTAGATTATTTAGATTGAGTTTGGAGATATTATTTAACCCCTCACGTATATAAGTATAAGTATAAGTGTTTGGTTATTTTTTTCCCTGCCTTTCTTTGTTCTTGTATAGTTAGTGTTAGATGATATACACTGATTATAACAGATAAGTGTTGTATAAATTTTATAATATGGATAAAAGATGATTGATTTATGGCATCATCTAAGTTTTATAAATAAGCTAATAAAAAGTATGTTTTAAAAATACATTATGTTTAAGATATTATAAAAGCACACATATTCGAAAATGCACATAGAGAGCGTACCAATAGCTCTAACAAGCTCGTAAATTAACAAGTGCGGTTATGAGAAATATTTAAAATCTCTATCCAGAACACTCTTATCTCCAGACCATGGTTTCGGGCTTATGGCCCACGTCAGTGGAGAGCTAGAATATTCGGACACTAGGTCTAGTGTCCGAATATTCTAGCTCTCCACTGACGTGGGCCATAAGCCCGAAACCATGGTCTGGAGATAAGAGTGTTCTGGATAGAGATTTTAAATATTTCTCATAACCGCACTTGTTAATTTACGAGCTTGTTAGAGCTATTGGTACGCTCTCTATGTGCATTTTTGTAATTACAAGCTCATAAAAGTAATGTCATGTTATATATGACTTGCTTTATTAATTATTATATTCGAAAATATATAAATATTAGTCAATTTTGGTTTTGCTATAAGAGCAATGTAATCGGTTAGCAAAGTGCATAGAATAATATTTTTTTTTGTTTATTCATTATTTATTTTGTCTTTTAATTTTTAATAAATGTTTTGATGAATTAAAAGTCCAAATGAATTGCTTGATTATATACGTTTGATTCTCCATTTCCACACACACACATATATGGTTAACATAGCATAGCCCTAAAATATATAGATTTGCCAGTAAAAGTCAATTTATTTAATCTGTCTGGAGATGATAAATCACCATATTACAGTGCTAATAATATATTCTACTTTGCTTAGAATAGGTGGTGATGTAGATAAAAAGATACCTGATCCTCATCATTATCTATCCTATATTAAATATGATAATTGATAATTTTGCAATAGTTTTATAATTAAATAAATGTGTGGCATATGATTAAATTAGTGTTACAGAATTGTTATTAATAAATGTTTTATTACTCTTATTTGCATCCTATATAAAGACCATATCCTATAACCTCAACTGAGCTAAGCCATAGAATAGTTACAATATAAGAATCTTTTAAATAAGTTTAAAAGCAATTTACAATTATAAATTTTTTTCTATCTTATATAGAATTGGTGCCTGGGCATTTATAGATCTAATAAAGTAAACAAGTAAAGAGAGCAGAGGTTACAATATATATATATGCACACACACTATATCAGTGTGCTATGTAATCCAACTGGTTACAATATATAAATATGCACTTTTAAGATTTGATTGTTATGGGACTTGATAGTTTCCTTACTTTTTTACCCAGAGACTAATACTGAGTCCATATTAAATAAAGAATCTATTCATTTATGCATACAGGTTTCTAAATAAAGTTTGGCATTATAATTCCATACTATGATTACAAACTGCTTACTTAACTACATATAGAGTATTAGGCTATGTTTGCTGTTACAGCCTATTCATATTACTACAGATAGGATAGAATTAATCACTGTCATCACAGTCTTATTCATTTAACTGCATAACTCCAATGGCCTTCATTGTTTATTCCTTTAATTAAATATCAGCTAGTATTATGAATCTGTATTCCCTTAAATTCTAGCAGTTTGTTAGGCTTACAAAATAATAACAACCATACAGACAATCATTTTAATTCCTATATGGCTTTCAAATATACAGGAGTTAGAATCCTAATATACAGGAGCTAGAATCCCTGCCAGATAATGTCTTTCAATATATTCTTCTGTTTCTTCAAATTCAATTATATGAAGACCCAAGAATGCAAAAGTAGAAGATAATAACTCTTTTTCTTGTTCCTTCAGGAATATTCTATTACATAGATTAGATGTCAACATCTTAGTCAGACTTAAATCATCTTAATCTAATTTCTATAATATTATTTAAGTTCTTTTGTTCTCTGAAATATTTCCTAGGGATGATAAGAGTTTTATTCATTTGGTAGCACACTTTTCTATTATGTTAATTTCTATAATATTATTTAAGTTCTTTTGTTCTCTGGAATATTTCCTAGGGATGATAAGAGTTTTATTCATTTTGTAGCACACTTTTCTATTATGTTAATTTCATATAATTTATCAGTAGTATTAACTTTGTTTTTAATTACTCTTAAGTAATTCTAAACTATTTTATTTTGGTGTATTTACTAATATTTCAGGCTAAAAATTATACTATTTTTAACGCAAATATAGACTTTAAAGTTCATTAAGAGCAATATATGATTTCTTAATAATAATTAATGCATAGTCTCATTAAAGTGCAAAACCTTTAAATATACTTGAAAATTATTTTTAACATTCTCAAACTTTCAAACAAATGAATAAACATTGAACAGTAAGAAAATGCCTTTCTAAACTATACTTGGACTGGGTTAACTGAAGTATGCTAATTTCAGTCAAAATACATCTTGGGAGTCAATCATCTTTTGACAATGTCTTTTTCATTTGTGGGAAGCTATAATCTATTAAAAATAGTGAAGTTCACTCAGATGTAACATTTATACACTTCATATATGAAAAAGATATTCCATATTAATTAAAATATATAACATATATTCCTATAATTTAAATTTTTTTTCATTTTTTTAATGCACAAATATAAAAGTATATTTCTAATAAATTATTTACCTAATACACTGAGATGAAAATTTTTGAGAGCTTTTCCAGCAATTGAAGTACCTTCACAGGTATAAAAGGCAGTATCAGTAACTTTAGTTCTATAAATATGCAAAGATCGCCCATCAACAGATATATCTTCATCAGACAAAATCAATAAGTTATTTTTCAACCAATGAATTGTAGGTAATGGCAATCCAATGATGGGACATTCTATTTTTAAAGGTCTATTCTGAATAACTGTAAGATAATCATCATCTGTTTTTCCTTGAATGAATGGAGGAACTAAAACAAATTATTAATAAATTAATATTTCTATTAAGTAAATATCTTTTTTTAAATAAAATTATTTAAGCAAAGCTTCCAAATATATGTCATCCCATACATAACATACATGCATACACATCTATAAAATCATTTATTATGTTTTATAATTTGGTGCAGTGATAGTGTGGCAAGCTCTGGAACTCAAAGTCGATGATTAAGATTCACCTATTCTTTCCAGCACTTGCACTTTTTATGAACTTGTGGATAATAAACCATTTAAATATTCATTCATTATCATCATTATAAGCTACAGAGCAAGTAGAATCATTCTAATTACAGACAAGTAAAAAATTAAATTTATATTCTGTTATATATGTTCGTACGTCTTAAAATACATACATATATAAGGTTAGAGAAAATAGCTATATAAAGTTTAGTGAAAAATAAATAAAACAAAACTTACCAAATCAGTAAAAAAGGAATTTGAATTTACAAAAAAAAAATTAATTACAAACCAGTTAAAGTAACTTTAATTAGATTCTTTAATATTTCAAGAGATAAATTAATTGCATTCTAACAAAATCTAACTAGAACTAATTAATTAATAATAATTTATGCTAGATGCATCTACAGATAAAAAAAAGTTAAATAATGTGAGCAATAATTATATGCAAAGGAATTCTCTTCTAATAATTAAACAATTTCTAGAATTGTTTAACAAAGAGATACTTGATTGTGGAACCTACATGTGTGAACATGGATTGCAACACCACAATGCTGGTCATCATTGTATGATACCTTAGAATGCTTCTTCTGCAAAGAGACTTGCTTTAAACATACCAAAGCAAGTTTATGAACCTCAATAAGTAGTAGTGACCTTCATTATGATTTTTGAGTACCTTCGGGTTAGTACATAGTTTTACTTTCAATATATATTGGAAGGGTGACTTATAACTAACAACCCACCTCCACTAATCTACATTATTCTAACCTAAACAAGTAATTATCAATAACAGTTACCCTTTTTCAAACACACACACACACACATACATATATATATATGCAAAACATCTTGATAAGCACATTAGTTTTTCTTAGACTTATTAAAGGTGAGATATAATAGAAAAAAACATAGATAATATAATCAGAACATTCAAACACCAACTTAACCCAGCAAACACACAGTCACCCTCGAATCCTTCTCCTATATATATGAAGAACATACACAAAAATTTATATAGAATCTTTTACAATAATTTCAGCTTATGCTATTGCACTCCCCCCAATTTTAATAGACTTATCAATAATACGAAAGATCACACAGTAAGCAGTATATAATATAGCATGTACATACAACAATTGCCTCACATCATATTATGGGGAAACAAAGACAACATTACACACAAGGCTTCCACAGCATGCGTATGCATACAATAAAGCACAGACCCCATGCACACCTCCATCTTCATGCAGCACAGTGCTTCCACAGGCCACCCCTGCATTCCAGACAACCCTCAAGTCATATGCAGGGAGCACCATCACTTAAAGAGAAAGATCAAAGATGCCTATTTTATTAACTTGGACTGTAATTCGATGAACAAAAGAGATGTGCGTTTCGCGATTTCCAAAAAATGGCAAACATAATTTGCATACACTTTGTATTTCTCATAGCAACAGTTCTTACTCCACAATTCACTTCGCACACAGTTTTGATAATGAAGGTATTCCTTCGAAAGTACTTAGCAAAATAAACTCAAATAGCCAATTACTTATTTATTTACTGTATTTATTTGTGTGATAAAT
Organism: Epiperipatus broadwayi; assembly: GCA_028023455.1. Taxonomy (NCBI): domain Eukaryota; kingdom Metazoa; phylum Onychophora; class Udeonychophora; order Euonychophora; family Peripatidae; genus Epiperipatus; species Epiperipatus broadwayi. The sequence goes on along the minus strand of JAQFVV010006308.1, from coordinate 3,900,748 downwards.
ATATCACATATATTTTATTTATTAAAAAAAGGAAGATAAAGTCTTTGATTTCTACATTGAGAAAATAAATACACATATATATAATATGACTTACCACAAGTGTCTTTTAGTAATCGACATTATCACATAAACAAAGATAAAACATAAAAGATAATGAGCTAATGTCAAGCATGCTGCTAAGCAACCAGGCTTGAAAATGAAAAGATAATTCCAATAAATAATTATCTTAAATAATATTACATCGATGTACATCATGCAACAATAAAAAAATATTGCAAGCATGGAAATGAAAGCTATCACGTGGTCCTACCATGATTAAAACAAAACCATATATACCACTTTCATTTTTATAATTGCAAAAATTGCATGAGAATCAATATCTCAATAGCCATATTTTTAGAACTAAACAAGATGGATGTATATGTTCGATTCTAGAATGAATTTCAATCACACAAGATTAAAAGGAATTTGTTTCATCCACCAATATAAATACGCCTAAGCTATAAAAGCAAACAGAGTGGTTTAAACTAATTGTAAAGAAACTCCAAGTTTTAACAAAATCATCACGAGAAAAGAAATAAACAATAGTTAGCAATTATCAAGAATAGTTGTCTTTTTTATGCCACTTCCCAGGTAAAGAAACAACCCTATTGAAATTACATATAATACTAATGAGGTATTGCAATGTGGTCTGGTTAAAAGAACTATGCCATAGGAGGTCAGATGCCTGCTCTTCATTCCTATAGAAGTGTTATGACATATGGAAATGCCTATCTTATTAAATACTGGTCAAGAACAATGATCTTCGGTGGATCTTCTGTACTTTCTTCTAGGGAAACAACCCAGACAGTGCTGATGATCTACAATCCCAGAATGACTGTATGTTGATTAAACCTACAGACAGTACACTGTCCAAGATCTGTCATCAGGAGTAAGGAACTTCAAAGACAATGGACAGAACTTGCCAGACCCAGGAATTTATTTTATTAATCCAACTGATTTGTATTTTTTTCTAATTTGTTGTTTATCTTCTTATTTATTTTTTTAATTTTCACATTTGGAAGCTTATGCTTTGGAAAATGAAAGAGTTTATTTTAAGCATAAGGAGGATGAGATTAGATCTATTTAATGTTTTATGGTATTTAAATAAAATTTAGGTCTATATGCCCCTCCAGTAGCTTGAGACCACCAGTCTGAATGTGGAATAAGGTAAGATTTTGATGATGTTCCACACTAAGAGCATAACATAGTGACACAACAGAGTTCTTATTATTTGTTAAATGTTTTACTATTTGTTATATATTTGTTTTTCTGTATATCTGACTAACATTCTTGAGTTGGATGATCTTTTCTATCAACATTAAAACTTTGTAAATAAAGATTGCCAGAGTATTGACTTTTATCATGGTATTTGGGATTAGGGCATCCATTATATTTAATTCTTAAGGTGATAGAAAGCCATCCTTGACTCCTGCAATTATATATTGTAACCTTTCAAAGATATGTGAGAGAGGAGAGAAGGGGGGGGGTGAAGAAAAGAAAGATGAAATAGATGGAAGAGAAAGGAAAAGAATAGAATGAAAAAAGAGAGATATGAAGAAAAGGAAATGATGATGAAGAAGTAGAGAAGAGAAATGATGAAGATGAGAAAGGAACAGAAATGGGAGAAGAAATGATGATGATTATGAGAGGGATAGAGATGAGAGAGGAGAGAGATGATGAAGAGGAGAGATGAGGAGAGATAATGAGAAGGAGATGAAGTAGAGAAGAGAAGAGAAAGAAGATGAAGAAAAGTGAATAGTGAGAAGTGAAGAAGAGACTCTTGATGACTTGGCTCAGTGGGTTACAAAAAATTTAAAGAAAGAGATGATGATCCAGAGATGTATGATCAGATAGAGACCAAATCCAATACTAAGACAATTATAACTATCATAGCATGTCAATGATTTACCAGTAAGCAATACAAAGATAAATTTAAGAATCATTAGCTAATAGTTATTGGAATCGGCCTACCATCAAAACCACACTCTCTGAATAAGAATAAATGATACATTGATTGGGAGGACTTTGGAACCCACGACAATAATATTTTCATATAAAAGCAAAACAAACAGACCCAACTTTTTGAAATAATAATAATATGGTTTATTATTTAAAACAATAAGAAGAAAATATTTACAATCAAAATTTATTACAAGCATTGCCAATGTAGCGCTAAAATCTTTTACAAATATTTTGACTTTTAAAATACTTATTTTTGGTTTACAAAAATAATATAACAATTTCTCTGGATACTGTTACTGAATATCCCTCTTAAACTCTTTTAAAATTATTTGGTTTGATAAACAAAATACTAAAATAATAACTTACAATAGCAAGCAGAGGCTATTGTATACTAAATTCTAATCTCTTTTAACAATTAGAGAGTTCAAAATCTTTAAACTTAACTTTAAATAGACTAAGTTTAATAAGCACAATTCTATTTTTATTAGCATATTTATTAATATGGTAGTGTTATCTAACAATCAGAATAACACATCAGAAGCTTAAATTTATAATCCGGAGCTTAACAAATGCTAAGCTGAAATAAGCATATTCAGCATATATTTTAAAACTATTACCACTAGTTATACTGATATTACTAATATTATAGCTAGTGATATATTTAAGCAAATTTCTAGCTAACTTTAAATTAAATTAGATATATGGGCCACTCACTCATCAGAGGTCATTTATACACTTTTTAAATAAATTCTGTCCACATAAATTATTACCCTAAGTGTTTTAAAATTAAAGATTTAAAAGACTTACAAATCCAGCAGCGAAAATCTGGATGAACATATTAAAATTAGTATGCATGAATTGCCACTTGTACCTTATGCATAATTAACATACTTAAAAATAAATATAGATTATTGTTGGTTGGCTTGGCTTGTGGCTGATAAAACTATCATGGCAACACAATTCAAACATTGATATACCTATAAGCATTAAAATAGCTAACACAACCTGAAGAAACAAAGTTCCTCAAACAAACATATCTTGTCATCACATATCTAAAACAAATGCAACATCACCTACTATGGTGGAACTAGCATTAACCCGCTTTATTGCTGATTATTTTATTGGCTGGGTGAGGAAAAATCTTTAAACGTTTAATAGGCCAAGTTAGAAACTCTATTGTCAAAATATATTTATCTTTTAATATGATATTCACTTTAATTTCATTTATAAAAAGTATATTAATAATTTGTCATGTTATGAAAGTTAACGAAAGTTTTTTCAAAAATAAATATTTGTTTATAATTTTTTAAAAAATCAATAACGCAAATCTTTAAACAAACATTATTCACCAATAAAAAGTGTTGCTGACATTTTGTGACATCAGTTATTTTTTTACAGTTCTTAAAATAAATAATTTTTGCTAAACTCTTAACTATTTTTCTAAAAATAATTTTATTTTTTAGCATATTTTCTCAAAATAATTTATAATATATCAAAAAAACCTTTTAGAATAGTCTAAAACATTCGTTTATCACTTTCAAAATAAAACAAAAGAAACTGGAGCAATTTCGTTATTGACAAGAGATTTTCTTTGTTGTCAAAATTTATTAGCCAATCAGATCTAAGATAAGTCCAGATAAGTCCACCTCCCTTCTTTGTTTAACCTTAACTGACAGGTTTATTGATTTTTTACTTGTAAAATAATTCATGAGAGGGCAGCATCTTACGGAACTTTGCATAATCTCTTGATTCACGTAAAAATCTTTATTTTCCATCTAAAATTGCCAGGATTTGAACGATGGAAAGTCCGTCAAAGTCCATCACGTTTTTAACCGTACCTGTCTAAAAATGAGTTAATTCATCATGAATGATAGGCCAAAAAATATAAAAACATATATGCTCCACAGAGCTAAATAAGAATGTGGTGGCTTTCAAAATACTTAACTTTGAGGCAGAAAATAGGATGCCTGGACCTTGTCTACAGTGCATCAGGAACAGGAAAGACGCACCAGAAAAGCACGATCCTATCTCATGGGATTTCAATGCTTATAAATGTGATAATCATCACTGAAAAATACAACTATAGGATATACAATAACCCTCTATGGGCACAAGCACTATCAATTCATGGAAAAGCAATACAATAAGGATGGAGGACCTTGTCTACTCCATTAAGCATACTCAAAATAATTAACAAAACCTAACTCTATGAGGCTAACAAATACTTAACTAATGACAAAGTATATACTTCACATGAACCAATTAAGTTATCACTAAGAAGTTTAAAAATACAACACGTATATATTCAATGTAAGAACCAACAAAGCAAAACTGTGTCAAACAACTACTATAAGAAATACTTTAAAATTAAATGCATATAAAAATTTTAGGCAAAGGCACAATGCACACATAATAAAATATTAATACTAAAAATATAGTGACTAGTGGACTTTCAAAGATTGCAAATTAAATGCGAGAATATTAATTCTTAATGCATATGAAAAATATTTGCAGTTATTATTAATGTAGTATTTATAAAACAAATGAATGGAAACTCTCTGATAAAATTCTTTGGCTGGTTTAAAATAAAACTGAGTGAAACATTCCACATATAATAAGCTAAGATTGTGATATTTAAATCTCTGTGAATGAAATTATCAAATAGAAATTAACTTGTAATATGCTTAATAAATATAAATAATATTAAAAGTTACCTGAAAATGGCAGAATATTTATCTACTCATTTTATAACTCATTAAGATTAAAATTGTAACATTCACTTATCTGGTATAGTTATGCTTAATAGTATTAAACATATTTTAGAGACAAAGATATAGCATAAATATTTTTCTGGTTTTTTTTTTTTTTAAACCAATAAAACAGACAATAAAAAAATAATACAGTAACTTAAGTTCATAGTTTCAGCTCCATACTAGTTTTCCGTTCTAGACATGTAGATAATTTATTGAGGATAATTTATCTGACAGTGTTCGAAGCTTCTAGTCAAAATATTCATAAGCATGGCAATGATTTCTAAAAGAAAATGAAACATGTCTAATAGTTCTTTAAAGATATTTTTACTTTCTTCCTTTAAAGATATTCTAAATATTAAAACATTGAAATAATAAGAATAGACCAGCATTGGAAAAATAAATTCTTCAGCTGATTACATTTCTATAGAATCCTGGGTTTCCATGTACAATAATATAGCTTTATTATTTTTAATTCTGTTTTTCTCTTTTAAAAGTACACATTTTTTTTTAAAACAGCTCTTTTTTAAAAAAAATTATTTCTCATACAGTATTTTGAAATTCTATTTCCAAATAACTTTCTCTTCCCACTGCTTAGCATAAGATGGGAATTATTTTTTTAAAGTTCATATTTTCATCTGTTTTCAATTAGCTAAAACAAACTATTTTCATTTTAGGTCAAGGTATAAGCAATAAACTTTTTAGTTCATTATCATTTAAAAATTTATCCTTAACTAATTGTAGTTTACAATATTTTGTCCAACTCTTTCTAGAAGTAAATAATTAATATCTCATATTCAATACATTTTAGTTGAACACAAGGCAAAGTTAAAAAAAATTATATTAATGCTTGGCAGATAAAATTAATTCTTCCTTATTTTATCACATTATATTTCTTTCTTCTAAAAAACATTGTAGAAATAAGCATTATTAAAACAGGAGTATATTTTAAAGTCAATATTAGATATCAGTAATAAATTTCAGACTTAATGTCAGCTTTAAATAAATTTTATAACAAGGAGATTGACGGATTTCCAAAATATAATACAGTTCACTATAATGTCTTTCAATTTTCCTCGCCTATGTTTTAACTTAATTAGATAAACACTAATTATCCTCCAGCTATAATAGTTCAGTACAATAAAGGCATCTAGCCATATAAATACCAACAGTTTGTATCTTAATCTTAATTTCCAATAAATAAAAGACATGCAATACGTAAATAAGATAAGAGATGCAAAACTTCCTTTGAACATTTTGGTCACTACAGCTTTAAATTTTAGCTGAAAGTTGATATCAAAAAATAGTTACCTTTTTTAGTTTTAGCTGTTCATAATGGTAAAGCAATTAATTATACTTTTTAGACATACTTTTCCTTTTAATAAAAAATAAACTTTTAACAAAAAAAAATACAATTTTTATTTTATAAGAAGAGGTCAGGATCAGGACAGGCACACCAAAAACCACTGAACCATCTCTATTTATATCTGATAATTTCTACTCCTCCCAATTGTCAATTTAGTTTAAAAACCAACCAAGTTATTTTATATTTAATTTTAACACCTTTGGCAGATCACCTGTGAAATTGATTACTGACACAATTGATCTAATTATTTAAAAATCATGAGGTCATTAACAGTTAAATTACAAGTTAACTATTAACTATTTTATGTAACATTTTAAGCAATATTTTATTACATAAAATAAAATATAAAAAAAAACCAAACTAATTTTATTTATCAAAACTTTTTTAAACATTTAGTTTTAATAATTTTATTCATTCATTTGTTTTTAATCAATATTGCAACTAGATATATTATTTATTCATACTTTTCATATATCTCCCTGCATGCAAACCCACACAGATGACCTTTTAATCTGACCTCTAATAATTACTTACAATTTATTTTTTAAAAAAACCACAAATGAAATGATTTAAAGAATATTACATTAGAAATGATTTTACAGATTAAAGGATAATTTAAATTAAATATTTAAATATTATTATACTGCTTTAATAAAATTTAAAGATTACTTTTAAACCAATTTGATACTATTTATTCTAGTTTATTTATAATATCAATTTATTATAGGTTATACATTAAAAATGAATAAAACAATAACTACTTGATAATACATTTAATACTATTTATTATTCAAGACTAACCCAAATATTTCCTTTAAGTAAACTTACTATCTTACATCTCTTATCAAACTAATTATCATATATCTATAATAATCTTGACACATAACCATACAAAATTTAATAAATATTACAATGCTATCATTATTATCCCATATTATTTACTAATTAACTAATGTCTTCTATTTTTATCATTATTATTTTTTTAAAAATCAGAAAATTACAAATAAAAAGTTAAGCTAAGATAAACTCTGGCACCTATTGGAGCCAAGTGAAGTTCCACTTATGTACAATACATATATATATATATATATATGCTAAACATTAATATCCACACATCTCTCCTTATATGTATACTGATATTAGGAATATTCTAGGAGAGTGCATTAATTAATATTCACTTATATAGGCACAGTAATTGTTAATTTGAGTAAACCCATCCCTGATGAGAACCGAGTGTGAATTCTCTGAGTCTGCATACTGAGGCAAGATGGAACCAGAAAGGGGGGTGAGATGTGGACAAACTAGTCCAAATTACATCTATATTTAATGAGTAAATATTGAGCTAGCCCATTGAAGGTAGATATGAACCTAGACTAAGCATTTCATCACACCATCGCCAGTGTCCTACCTGAAAGCTGCAGGTCTGATTGTAGTTAGATGTGCCTCGCCCTTTCTTTTGACAACAACCAGTCCATTAAAATATGAATATTGTAAAATTAATGATGGGATGTTTGTATTAGTTATATATTAAATAATAATCACAACTTGCCAGTCTTAATTTTTACCAGGAGATAACTTTTATAAGCATATGACTGTTCTGAAACATAGAGATTGCTCAGAGATATAGAATATTCTCATATATATTTGCTCAGCGGTTGGTGGCCAAAGGCGGAGGGTGCTAAGAATCTCCTGATAGTGGACCCAGGCTGTCATTTGATGATGACTTTTTATTTAGGTATTTACAACTGCAGATCACTTTCAAGTGAAGGAAGATTGCAAGAGTTAAAAGAAAAACTGTCTTATGTTAAATGGGACATTATTGGACTTTGTGAAGTTAGAGAAAAGGTGAAGAAACAATTGATTTAAAAAGTGGACATGTGCTCTACTATAAAGGCACAAATATTAGAAGAACAAGTGGAGTAGGATTCATTATAAATAAAAAGTGGGAAAATAACATTGTGGAGATTGATGGTGTATTGGACAGAGTGGCAAGATTAGTTCTACAACTTAATAGCAGATACCAAATGCAGATAATTCAGGTTTATCCCCCAACAAGTTCTTATAATGATGAAGTAGTAGAAGATTTTTATATGGATGTACAAAAGGCTTTTGATCAGAGTAAACATCATTGTAAAATTGTTATGGGAGACTTTAATGCTAGAATTGGTAAAAAATTGAAAGATGAAATTGCTGTCGGTAAATTTAATTATGTTGATAGAAATGATTCTGAAAAGACATGAGTTTACAGGGAAAAAAAAACCTTTAAATTATGAATTCTTTTTTAAAAAAAATGTTAAATGAAATGGACATGGAAGCATGCAAGTGAAGGTGCAGCAGAATTTGATTATATTTTGATTAACAGAAATACGTATTTCAAGATTGTAATTTTCTTAATAAATTTAACTTAGAAAGTGATCATCGATTATTAAGATGTGAGATACATGTTAATGCAAAACTAGAAACAAAAATTATTAAGAAAAAAACAATATATATAGTTGATATTCCTAATCTTCAGAAACATTCTAATGAATTTAAATTAGAACTTACAAATTGGTTTCAAGTATTAGTAGATTTTGAACATGATTCAGATTTGAATAAAATTAATATGAAAATAACTGATACACTTTTAAAAACTGCAACAAAGATAGCTGGTAGAAAAAAGTAGCAACTGATCATTAAAATTTCTACTGAGACTAAAGAATTTATGAAGAAAAAAAGGAATATGAAGATATACAAAAATGATGCATTAAAAAGATTGAATATCTCAAAATTTTGTAAAATGGTGCAGAAAAGAGTTGAAACTGATATAAGAAAGTATAGCTATGAATGAACAAAGAAAGCTGTAGAAGAAAATAAAAGTCTCAAAAGTGTAAAGCAACATTTTGGTATTGTTAGGAAATTTATATCTGCAATGAGAACAAAAGATGGAATAATTACTAAAAAGAGAGATGACATCATGAAATGGGTAGAAGACTTCTATGAAGAATTATATAGTAATAAATAACAAGTACCTCCTATATCTACTGTATCTTCTGAATTGCCCAGAATTTTAAATGAAGAAGTGAGATCTGTAATTAAATATATGAAGAAAGGAAATGTTCCAGGTAATGATTGATATATTAAAAGAAGCAGGTGAAGAAATAGAATTTTTTTAGCAAAGTTATATACTGTAACAGTTTATTCTGGCGTAAACATGTATATATATGATATACCTTTATTACGTATTTTAAACTTAAGTTTTGCTCTTTTATTTAACAGAAATTTATAATATGAACACATATATGTGTGGCTGGTTTTGCGATGCCCTCTAATTACTTGCCCAGCATATTTATGAGCATCAAAATGACCTCAAGCGCCAATCTTACCTATGAATAAATAAGAATTATGCTGGGAGAGGATGAGTATCCATTTCTGGTGGTTAGAGCTAGTACCTCTGGCTAGCTCACTCAGGGGTAGTAGTCAGTGACCGTGGGAAAGAGGTGGAGGGAACATATAAAAATGCGCATGTAGCGCATGAACCATTCGTTTGCTTTCCTACTTTTTGCTTTTTAATATTATTCTAAAAAATTAACACTAACACACACAATTAAATTTATAATACTAATTAATATTTATTAATATAAAACAAATAATAAAACAAAACCCATAGAATCCCATAATTGGATATTGGTTTGTTCCCGAATAATTAAATAACCCGCATGTAAATACACTCGCACAAGTTTATAAATGCAATACACAAAAATACAGATCATAGCTTGAAAACAATTTCAATCAGGCATTGTCTATTAAGGCGTATATTTATACAGGGTATTATTTCAACATTTTCTTCATTTACTTTAACCTTGTTACGCATTATTTAATAGGACGTGCTTTCATTCAAAATAATTATTATCACTTACAAAAATGTTTGGTTTACCTTGTTTATCTCACCCGGGTGTAGATTATTAGCTGTACGATTAAAAGATTTCTTTCTTTGGTCAATTTCCATAAGGCAATCAATGGTGTCCGGTAAAGGCAGTTCTTTTCATAGTTTGAAGAAGGACTTCGCTCCTACATTTACAGTGACAGTAGTCTCTCCGCAGGATGGATGGCATAGCCTGGCCCATTCTGCTCTTCTACCCCAGCCTGGTCATGATTTTTCAATTATAAACTTTTTTCTTTTTACTAACTTTTTCTTACGATCCTGCTCATGGCAGTCACAGCTATAGAAGTCCTCTAAGTTCCGCTTTCTCGAATCTAATTAATTATACTATTGTTCTTTCTTCTTTTATTAAACCATGTGATTTGCGAAACGAAAATTTTTTCAATACTTTTCTTTTCTTTGTTTCTCTTATCTAAGCTTAGGAATTTCCCATTTACCTTGCGATCTACACTCGACCGTTCATTGTCTCTTATTTTTTAACATTTTATTTTATTAATTAAAATGTCTTTGTTTCAAGATAGTGATCTGCAATTTTTCAGGTCCTTTCTTTGCAATTAATTAATTTTTTTATAAATTTGTAACATTCTTCTTTTGGTCGACCATCTTGGAATATTTCTTTTTAAATTAAAATAACTTTTATTCCTTTTTTTGAAATTATTACATTTACTCATTCATGCAGCAATATAAACACGCGTATAAATAAACATCAGAGCACAAACCATATAATCCCCCGTCCCTCTTATATTTCAATCTGTTTTTTTATTTTTTAGTTACTTACTTAAAATATATATATATGCCCCCGCATACGAGATCACAATGAAAAAGAAAAATAACAATTTACTTAATATTTCACTTGATTTAATTAGCTACGTATGCTCGGTAGCATTATCCTCTGACTTAGAACAGGGTTTGAACTCAGCCCTGTTATAATACCAAATGTCTTAATAATAAAGATGTACCATATGATTGGAAGAATGCAGTATTAATATTTAAAAAAGATGATGAAGATATTAGAAATGACAGACCTATCAGCCTTTTATCAGTTTTATACACATTTTTTACCAAGATAATTACAGAGAACCTTGGATTTCCACTAACTAAGACAACAAGCTAGATTTAAAAGTGGTTTTAGTACAGTAGATCATATCCAGATATTGAGAGAGGTTATAGAAAGAACAAATGAATATGAGTTGCCATTATGCTTTGGATTTGTAGATTATGAAAAGGCATTTGATTCTAAAAAACATTTCTTCAGTGATTAAAGCATTGGATCATCAAGGTATAGATCCAGAATATTGTCATATTTTAAAGAATATTTATAAAAATGCCACAACAACAATTAGATTACATAATAATACTAGGAAAGTTAATATTGAGAAGGATGTAAGCCAGGACAACTCCATATCTCCAAAACTTTTTGCAGCAGTGCTGCAAGAAGTATTTTGTGGATTAAAATGGGAACCTAAAGGTGTGAAAGTAAATGAAGATTATTTAAGTCATTTAGATTTTTTTTTTCATGTCATAGCATCGTCCGGGAGGCGAAATCACAACCGTCTGCAACCAACTACTTGCTTGCAAGGCAGCTGCGATGACCTCTCGGCTAACAATGCTTGACAAGTCATTTAGATTTTGCATATGATGCAGTTGTTTTTGCAAATAATGCTTTAGAGCTGCAGGAGTTATCAAATGGAAGTAGGAGGACTAAAAATAAATATTAAAAAGACTAAAGTAATGTTTAATGGATTTTCTCAAAATATGAAAATAAAGATTGATTATGATGAGTTAGAAAAAGTTAACAGCTACAAGTACTTTGGCCAGATTATTAATACAGATGGAAACATAATGGATGAATTAATCATAGAATTAAACTTGGTGTTAGTGCTTTTGGTAGAAATAACTTGATACTAAAGGAAAATATCTGTATTTTTATAGTGGACTATTTCCATCATCTAATATGTGTGTTGAATGTCTTTAGAAAAGGTTAATTTTTATTAAATATTCCAAATGCATTCAACTGTTAGTAATATAATAGCAAACAGGTTAGTATATGCACCAACTGTTAATAATATCACAGCAAACAAATGTTAGTAATATCACAGCAAACAGGTTAGTATATGCACTAACTGTTGGTTAGAGTGTTACCTTAAAATTCAATTATCAAGATTCTAAGGACCCAGGTTCGAATCCCATGCTAGTACTGTCACTGGTCAGGCCAGTAACACCTAAAGAAGAGGGGAGAAAAATACCTCTCGAAATGTTGTGCATATACTAACCTGTTTGCTGTGATATTACTAACACTGGTTTGCTGTGATATTATTAACAGTTGGTGCATATACTAACCTGTTTCCTGTGATATTACTAACACTTGAATGCATTTGGAATATTTAACAAAAATTAACCTTTTCTAAAGATATTCAACACACATATTAGATTTTGGAAATAGTCCAATATAAAAATACAGCTAGAACCCCATCATCACAAACCTTCAGAAAATCACTAAAGGAAAATATGCCTATGTGTTTGAAAAGGAAGGTTTTTAATAAATATGTTTTAGCAGTTCTTACTTATGGATCTGAGACTTGGATACAATAGAAGAGGAAGACAGAGACTTCAGACTACTGAAAGAAGTATGGAGAGATGCATATTGGAAATAACAAGAAGAGATCAAAAATGCAATATATGGGTAAGAGAAGAAACAAGTGTTAATGACCTCACTGAAAAAATTAAAAGACTGAAATGGAGTTGGGCTGGACATATTGCTAGAACAGATGATAATAGATGGACAATTGAAATTTTAAAGTGGATTCAAAGATATTGTAAAAGACCCAGAAATAGACCACATGTGAGATGGATGGATAAAATAAGAAAGTGTGCAGGGGTGATGTGGAGAAGAGAAGCTAAAGATCAGAAAAGATAGATTCACCTTGGAGAGACCTTCCTCCTGCAGAGGATTGATAATGGTTGATGATGATTATGATGATAGAATATAAAAATAATAATCAGAATGACTATAGTGGAAAAAAAATTTCATACGGGAACAATGTTATTATTACTATAACGATCGAAATGAAAGTGAAGATCGAATCTAACCACAAAAACAATATCTGCACTACAAGGGCGCCATCTATGCATTTGAGCCTAGAAAAATTTATAAAGTAGGCAGATACGCGCTGTTAAGATTCCACTTTATTTAAATATTCCGATCGTTAGCCCAAGTCACTAGCTCAGCGGAGACGCAGAGATAAAAATCTATAAATTTTATATCTTAAATATCAAAGAGTAAAAGCCACTGCCAGAAATTAACATATAAAAATATTTATTTACGCACATATAAAATAATATTTAAATTTTGAGGAATAAGTTTAACATTTTAGATTTTTATATTAACTTTTAATTTTACATTTAACTAAGTTTCAATGAGTTTAATTATTATTTAGATAGTCAAGTATGAATAGACTACATAGATCTGCATTTGAAAAGAAAATATTCTTCCCTGATTTAACCTTAGGCAACAAATTTCGCAACCAAATTGGCGCCAATCCATCTGATACATTCATGTATTCAATGTAGCATGATACGACAACACAAAATACTATATTGTCAGGAATGTACATCTGAACAATAAGTAGAAATAGAGAAGACATTGACTCTCCACCAACAGGAATGTGACATCTGTTGGCAAGTAGAACAATAAACAAAAACTCCATAGGAATGGACTGCGGTCTTCTGCCGACTTACAAACCCATCCATAGGCAAACAGAGGGTGTGTGGCGTATATCTATAATCCTGCCCGTAGCAGACCTCATACTACATCTACTAATTACACAAATATATCCAATCCATTGAACCAATTCAACTACGAAATGAATAACCTAAGATTACCCTCCCTTAATACAACTTTACAAAACTATATAGCCATTCACGCCCGACTTAATTTTAACATTTAAATACGTTCGCACAGATTTGTTTAAAAATGTTGGGTATAGATCGATTACATAGATTCCACGGTCAAAAACATTTCAAAATAAACATAAACGATCAAAATACAAAATTATTGATACCGACAATCGCAGAGGGAAACTTATAAGTAACCCAATAGTATTCACCATAAGATACTTGCGTTGTCACCAATAACTTAAAAGACATCCGAATAAATACATTTTAGATACTCACCGTAAGGTATCATTATTTATCGAATGTCTATATATTTTGATCAAATATGAAAACCAAAATATAATTAACAGCAAACGAATCCATGCAAGCGTCTATAAACAACTTAAATTTCATACATTTAAATAATCTTTACAATAAGAAAAAAAAAAATGGAAATGATGTTTATCAATCGGAAAACATATAAAATTAAACATTATTAATTTGATTTAAAAACTTACAAAAGTCAGATAAGAGTCCGTTTTAACATTTAAGTTGGCTTGTTTATTAATTTGTAAAACTTGACGAAAGTTCTTAATTGATTTCAATAATTGTTCATTTCATATAGCTTATGGTAGAAGAGTCCATGTTCCCGTCGGCAATTCCCACGGAGACTTTCCTGGAAGACCGGTCTGATATTTTGGAGGTAGCATTAGCTGGTTCTGTTCTGGTATCACAGTCTTTGCATTTTTAAAATAAAATAGAGAGTGTGGTATGTGCGTCATACCACATCTCTCAAACACACAATGCTCGAACTCTGGAAAAAACTGTATTTCCCTTTTTATATTATCCACAAGGATTCAATGAACAAAACATCACTAATCTATCACTTTCGTTAGGGTCCGAGCCAAGGCTTAGTGCTTCCATTGGTCAAGCTAAAATCTCTTTCTTCTCTTATCTAACTTTTCATCTGACTTTTTAATTACACAGCTTTTAGATAATTAATAAACAATCATTTCCATTTACAGATTACTACCTGTTTTTATTTTAACTTGCATTATTTTTTTATTAAAATATTTTTATATTTCAATCTTGTATTTTTTTATTTAAAAAAATACGTTCAAATACTTTTTTTTTTTGTTTATGAAAAAAAATATTTTTAAAGTTTAGCATCTGTGCGAATATATATATGTTTAACAAACATTTTAATTTTAGCGTTTCGTTTTTTTCCTTTTATTTGCGAACTTTTACGTTTTTATTTTAAATTAATGTAACGACATATTTATATATCGTTACATTACAAATAATGCAAAAAAATAACTGATGACATAAGAGGTTCATTATAACTGGCAACCCTATACTAAACAAAGTGACCCAAAAATAAAGATGGGATAAAAGAAAATTTTAAAAAGCACAAAAGATAACTTGTATTAAAAAAATAAACCCATTCTAGATAAAAATTAATAACATTGTGATATTCGATATATATATACTTAATTTAACAAATGCATTCAATTACGAAACAACTTAATTTTATAATCTTATTACTTATTGTGAAAACTATACTTGGAATTTTATTCTAACATAAATAACCTTGTATTCTTTATTTTTTGCATTGTTATACGAAATTGTTAAAACATTATTTAATTTTTTTTCCATCCATAAAATATATAATAAAATTATTACAAAGTGAAACTAAGTATTTCTTAATATTTAAAAATATCAAATATAGCACTGAATATTTATGCATATAACTTATACATTTTTATATGAATACTTTTATTTGGAGCAAATTTTATTTTCATGTCATTTTTCTATTTTTTTAAATATTTAAAATAAAGAAAATAAATTGTTTTGTAAGTTTGCAAAATATTAAAAAGCACTATCTACAATCTTGGTCCCCTTTGCATCTAATATGCGGGAAAAGACAATTTATCAAACCTACATCCCTATGCCAATATTTCATCTTGGGACTTTTTTAAAAAAACTGAAGGTAAATAACAGAGAATGTTTAAAATGAAAAAATTCAGAGTTCAATGAATTGACAAAACAACAGTATTTTAAGAAATTAAAACAATTTAATGCCTACTTATACGAAATATTTAAATTATTTTGGTGATAAGATTATTTCTTATGCAGAATAATAAAAATTTTTAAAAAGTTTATGCTCATTAAAAATGAATGCCTTAACATGCAAATACAATGAATATAAAAGCGAGAATGTATAAATACTATATAAATCTATAAATATCAAATACTTTTTCATTTATTAACAGATTTGAATAGTTGGGGGGGGGGGGATCAAATAAGTATATTAATTGAATATTAATAATATATGTACCTTAATTTAATGTGATCTGGGACATGAACAAAAAAGGTAATTATATTTAAAATAAACGCAATGTTCATTTTATCCACATAAGCATAAACATTCATGCACATACATAGGAGAATTTGTGCATATTCGTAGGTTTATGAGTACATGCGTGTATGTGTGAACTTATCTACAATATGAAATAGAATTAGACATTTCACTCATATATGTATGTGTATGCTTAAATACACATACATACATAGGGATAAACTTAATAATATAAAGTAATAAGTTTAAATAAATTAAAGAATATTAAAAGACTGTTTCTTTTAAAATACTAAGTAAAAGATTTATAACTTTAAGATTAGAAAAAGATTATTTTCTAAAAGTAATAACAGTCCAATTAATGAGAGTAGAATGTCCTTAATGAAATAAAACAATCAAAGGAATTCGAGTTTAGATTTCCTTTATAAGATAAATGATAAACTAAAAAATAACTCATTAATTAAAGTCAGAGACATAATGATTTAAATTCTTGTATGGAGCAGTGAAATGAAAAATCACCTGAACAGATGGACTGGAATATGAGTCAATCAACTCCAGGGATGGAAACAATTTATATATCAGTTATGAATTGGATCAAGAAGACTTCACTTGATTCTTGGAGCTTCACCTATGCACATGGACATAAGTTGGAGCAGAACATCTCTCTTGACACAGGGACTTCAAGTGTGGAGAGCTGACCTCCGAAATGTGGAACAGCCAGCTAGGAGTCTTATAGGTCATATTGATCTACATTATTATTTATGTACATCTTTGGTCCTTATTATATAAAATAATTGTATATATGTAAATAATTGACATGCTATTAATTATCGTTCATTAAATTATCTAAATATTAACTGTTTGATAGTGATTTGTACTTTTGGGAAGTGCCCTCTTAGATCAACTAAACATAGCAACTCACAATTCAAACAAATAACAATAGATATATTTCATATATTTCCCTATTTATATGATTTATTGATTATGCATATAGACATTATTCTTTTAGAATTTTTAATAAACAGAAACATCAATTTTTAAAATTTTATTAGTATATTAATATTTATATATGTTATGTATATAAATTCAGAAAAGATGAATTTCAGTTTCTTAATAAATTATCATTAAAACAATTCAAATAAAAAGAAGAAAAAATGGTTTAACTCTATACAATAATTTTCCCCATTTATGAATATTCACTACATTCATAAACTAGTTTCTGAAGAAATCCAGTTCTTGGCTAAAATATTAATAAATGATTAAATAGTTTATTGTCCAAAAGTTTAAAAGTTCAAGTACCAGAAGTGACAATAGCTATGATCCAATTAATCTTAAGTTCCAGAGTCTACCATTGCACTAAATCATGCAGAAAGTAAATAAAATATACTCTAATTTTTTTTAGATAATTTATATATAAATAAACATATAGAGTGTGAACCATTGAAAAGGTGACTACTTCTTTCATAGCTCCATTTTTAAATCAATACTCATTCATCATAAAAATTTTAGTGTTAGCATGTCTGGATCATGAGTTACAACATGAAATGTGATAATGTGTTTTATATAGTCATCAATCATCTTCAATGTTCACCCTACCGTCACAATCTTGCAAACCACTCAAAAACATAACTTTCGACTGATGGCTTCTCTGCTGTACAAAGTTTAAATCATTTCAAATGTTTCAGTAGTAGTTTTGCTCAATTTAAAACAAAATTTAATATTAGCACTTTGTTCCATCATGAATTAAAATATGAAACACACTGTCACATTTCATGGTGTAAATCATGATCTACACATGCAAGTTCTTTAAAATTTTTGTGGTGAATAAATAATTGTTGTTATTAAATATATGTATTGTTTCAAAAGTGACGTTTCAGGTAGCTTAAAGAGAGAATCATTTACTTTTTCATTGAGACACATTGTGTGTACTTCAGTTCATCTGTTAATGAGTTATTATTATTAATGTACATAGTCATAACTTATTTGAAATAAGAAATAAACAATCTCATACCGAAATGAACCAAGAAATATGTTTCCATTATTTACTCATGAAAATCTTTATTTTAATATATATATATATTGTACTGCTAATGATTAGTGCTCCATATAAAATTGTTGTTTGCAACTATTAAAATAATATTGTATATTTAAATAATGGAAAGATTTTGAAATTAAAAAAATATCTCATTTAAAAAAAAAAGAAATCTATACAAGTTTAAAGAGTAATTAGAGGGGGAAGAAAAATTTAACTTGGCAAAAAATAAACTTTAGAATAAATTAAGAAAGTGTATTTAGAAAGTTTTTTTAAATATATATATAGTTAGCCCTTAAACCTGTATCATTCATAAAGTTTTACAAATTAATTTAAGAGTAATTCGGGGGGGGGGGAGAGAATTTAACTTAGAAAAGTTAAAACTATAAAAGTTTAAAAATAAATCTTAAAAACTAAAAAAAAGAAAAATCTCTCTTTTCATTTATTTATTTAAAATAAAATATATGTGTGCGTAAATAACGAGTTAATTGCAAACATAAAGAAATAGTAAAACGTGTGCATGTTAAAAAATAAAATATGAAAGTTAAATATTAAAAATAAATGAAAGTTTATAAGTAAAAATTTCCCTCAATGATTGCAAATACTCATAAGCTATATAAAAACAGTATTAGCAATGGCTAGTAATTAAAATCCATAAACAACAGGATTAATTAAAAGGCATTTTATAAAAAGAATTGAATCAAAGCAGTGAACAAATTTAAAAACTAATTAAAAAGGATAACAACAACATCATCATATAAATAGGGCCGAAAATTTCATCAGGAGGCATTCACATATCTAGTCTTTTTCACGTAGCTAGAGTCATTTACATATCTAAAGTCAATGAATATAATGCAGAGTTAAGCAGCTTTTGAATCATGCAATGGGATCCAGAACATCAGCAGTCTGTCCGATAGAAGCAATGCCCATTTAATAATTTAAAACCACCAAAAATTATCTAACTGCCTTGAGTAAGAAGTAGCCTGGAATGCAATCATCAGGACTGCATCAGAAGCCTAAAATCCAACCAGTTGGTAAAACACACAGCAGTAAATAATTTGAAACCACCACATTCAAAAATCCTATAGGTAATAACATTTTCTTATTCCAATTCTTGATATTAATTAATGTAGCCATTGCAATCTTTGAAGCCTCCCAGAGTCAGTCTAATAAATGAACTCCATAGCCAGCATAAAATGAACTATTTATGTGCCGGTTGATATAATAAACCGATAGCAGTAGAACTTTGACAAATTATACAAACCAATAGCTCATATGAGAGAATGTGTGTGCATTACATATTTTGTACTTATCTTTAATGCTATAATATGTGTGTGCCTGCAAAATTATAAAGCATTGTTTATATTTAATTAAAAGATTTATAAAATTAGTTTACAAGTTATATTAAACATTTTATTTAAAATAAATTATTCTACAAACTAATATTTGTTGGTCAATTTCTTTTAATTATACTGCTAAAAAACAATTTAGCAGAGAAGTTAGAAAAGAAATTTATTAAATTATTCTTTTGATTAAGCTAGTTGGGATTTCTTAGGCGCTGAATTAGTTTACCATTATTCAGAGCATGTTAGTTACTTGTAGTTAACTGGTGCCTGAACTTTACTTCAAAACAAAAAGTGCTTTGAATGACAGGTGTTGAATCCAGCAGTCGAGAAGATCTATGTCCTTCAAATGTGGTTGCAGTTATATATCTAATATAGCTTTGGCCTGGTCACAGGTACCCTCTGGGTATTATGCTTCTCTGCCTAAGGGACCGCTGTGGAGCAATACGTAAATTGCATTGGAGTAGATCGAACTTATAATAAATAATTGTATCATATGTTATATGTATAAGAAGTCAACAATGTGTTTATCTTAAAATTTGCTATTCACAATTTTTCTATTTTTATTAAAGAGTAAAAAATTCATGCTATATTATGTTTCCTATTCGATCTATTATCCCACCCGGTTCAATATATATATATGTGTGTGTGTGTGTGTCTGTCTGTCTGATAATACTGAACTACCAAACTTATATTAAAATATCAAATGCACATTTAAACTTCAACATAACATTTCATGATTAAACTATCTCCATTTTTTTC
Organism: Epiperipatus broadwayi; assembly: GCA_028023455.1. Taxonomy (NCBI): domain Eukaryota; kingdom Metazoa; phylum Onychophora; class Udeonychophora; order Euonychophora; family Peripatidae; genus Epiperipatus; species Epiperipatus broadwayi. The sequence goes on along the minus strand of JAQFVV010006308.1, from coordinate 3,880,340 downwards.
ACTACAAAACATGTCTCTGCTACAACTATTTTTAGAATGTCAGAGGTATAATTTCTCATAAGTTTGGCACAAACTACAAAAATAATGTATATTAGAATAGCTTTCAAATAAGAAACTGTAGTAAATCTCAAACATATCTTAATAAGAAGTGCTGTTTCCATATAGGGATGTATTAATTTCCTAAAGGCTAATATACTTCTATGAAAAGTAGTAATTAAAAGGAATGTAGCAGGTTGGATATAAAGAAGATAGAAACTAATTGAAAAATTGTGACTAATTTTATTATTAATAAACAGTGAAAAGTACTAGAAAAGGTTCTTTAAGAATGGTAATAATAGCTCATAATTCTGAATGAACTAATAGGCAATTAAGAAGAAAAGCCATGATCTTTTTTGATCTTAAACTCAGGAGTAAAAATTGACTAATGGAGAGATGTTAGGAGTAAAAAGAGGTAAACAGGAATAACTGATATCATTGAAAGAATAAAAAAAATGAAATGGATCTGGATTAGATACAGTTCTAGAAGAGATAATAATAAATAAACAGTTGAAGTTTCAAACTGAAACTCAAGAGATTATAAAAGTTCTAGAAAGTGATCATATGTGAGATTTATGGATGAAAAAATGAAGTTGGCTATGTGTTATAGAGAGAGAGACTAGAGATCAATAAGACTGGATTATCTCTATTTTGTAGTGGATCAATAATGATTGAAAATAATGATGATGAAATATTTTATGTTGATATTATGTTACAGAAATTATTTTAAAAACATTCTACAAAGACTCAGAGGAAGAATATAATGAGATTTAAAATATACTGGAAGCTTACAGCTAAACCTAATGTTTGTTAATATTTCCAATAACTGAATGTGAAAAAAAAAAGTGATTTGATATACACTAACTATGAATTTAGAATTTTTTTTAACTAAGATTTTTTTTAATGAACACTTGTTATGCATGCACTCACAGTTATTCAAAAACCAACAATAAATAAAGTTACTTACATTTGTAAACAAATGTAAGAAGTTCGTTTAGTTATAAATTATTATTGTTAAAAATCACATTTTAACATAAAATAAAATTTTTAATTTGTTAACTTTAAAAGAACAAACTTTGTATTTCATGATTTAATTAAAACTAATTATTAAAAAATAAAATAAATAATTAAATGATTTATTGCTCATGAGTTCATAAGATGTTATAGCATTGGAAGTGACAGAGTTAGAGTCGTGATCTATGAACTTGAGCTCCAGTCTACTGCATTAAACTATGTCAGAGAATTATTAAATGATTTTTTTTTGAAATTATATTGTTTTGAATTATTGCCTTAAACAGAGCTTCCAAATTTTGCTTAGAAGAATTAGTTTAAAACTAATTATTATTTCAAAAATGTTGCAATTTCATTGTGGGAACAGATATGAAACAAATCATTTCATTATTTTTGTTTGATTTCTAGCTATGTAGAAAATGCATCTATGTTATATACTTATAAATATATATTATTTTGACAATGGCAATAATATATAAGTAAGCATTTCTATGTGATGCAAAGACATTTTATAAAATTGTGTTTTGTGTATAAATAAATAAAAAAAGATTAACCAATCATCATACCTAAAACTTGAAGTTTAATATTCTGTTCAGTACTTCCTGCCACGTTTGTTGCTATACAAGTGTAATGAGATGCATCTGCTACACTGACAGATTTAATAATTAAACTTTGACCATTATTTAAGATTTGCATTTCATCAGATAACAGTAAAGGCTGTCCATCTTTTAGCCAATGAATAGTAGGTGGAGGATCTCCTGAAGCTGGACATTCTATAGTGACTGTATTGCCAGAGATAACTTGTAGATTCTCTAATGCTCGAGTGGAAGAAATTCCAGGAGGAACTAGAAAGTGAAAAACAACTTTAATAAGCATTTTTTAAAAATACAAGTTGTAAAAACAAAATATATATTTAAAAATAATTTTGAAATAAGATTAAATAAATATCAGTTTAAGTAATTTAATGATTCAACACTGAAAAATATTTCAAAAAATATTTAAATAATAAATGGTAATTATTTTCAGTTAAAAAAAAATCAAAAGTTAAGCACTTATTAAAATAAAAGAATTCAGTATTTGTTAATCTTATTAAATATTCAATCTTTTTACATTGCTTTAACACACAATATTATTTTTTTTCCCTTGCATTTTTATATTTTTAAATGCCTTGATAATAACTATAAAAAAGTAGTCAAACTGAAAATTATATATGAGATGTGACAATTTAATTTCCAGAATGCACCTTCATAAAATATACATATGGAAGTGTACACTACTGGTGACGGTCATCTTCAAAGTAATCCCCTTGTGCATTTATACACTGATTAAAACAGTGTTCCTATTTCTGGAAGCACATCTGGAATTTATTTTCAAAAATACTGTTGAACAGCTGCCTCACATTCTTTTGGATTAGCAGTTATAGTAGAAAATCTTCCTCCTTTTAGTGCAGTTTTTAATTTTGGAAATAACCAAAAATCATAGGAAGCTAAGTCAGATGAGCAGGCAGGATGGTCTAATTGTGCAATTGATTTTTTGGCCAAATAATCTCTCACAATGAGCGCACTATCATCCATTTTTATGCCAAAGTGTATGCATGGATATTTCCTTATTTTCTCAATAGCTAAATAACAAGTAGTTCTATCAGTTAAAATTTATACATGTGTTAGCTTAAACATGTTCAAGCATAAATGTTCAATACTCATGTGATTTGGATACAATTAGGTCACAAGTGACTCTATTCAGCCAATCCAGGAATTAAATTATCACACCTTGCATGTAATATTTATATGAATTGAGAGAAAAAACAAACAAACAAGCTTTAAAGAATATGAATTGATAAGTAGTATGGACTTCGAAAAAAAAAAAAAACACATTACATTTAGAAAAGAACTAATAGTTTGGATTTTTGGGATTTTAATAATAAAGAATCTGTTTCATTTTTATTTCTTTTTGAAAATGTTTAAATAAATAGTCAGTTACAACAGAAATTTTACATTGTGGTTTTATTAATTTTCTATTCCTTTGATTTTTTTAAATCATTTGACTACTAACTTTTGAGGAGTTAAGTTAATATGATAAGACTAAATTTTAATTAACACAACATAAACATTTATAATTTTAAACTAATTATTAATAAGATGATATATATATATTGAAAACTAACAATAGAAAAATACTATTCCCTTTAACATTAATAAAATCAGGTCAAATATATGATTGAAAAAAGAGATTTGAAAGAAATGGCATTTATCTTTATAAACTTAAATGAGCATAATAATTGTAAGACAATAAAAGATAAATTAATCAAATTTAAAAATATTTAATGGCTAATAACAAATATGAAAAAATATGAATAAAAAAATTATAAACAAAACTAAAAACTTTATGGTCTATTTTCAAATGATTGAAACACATTTTTAAAATGTTAGAAAGATTTGAAAACATTTTACTTTTTATTTTGTCTATTTAAGTGTTGCTAACGATCTTTTTTTTTCTTTTTTTTTTTATCAACAAAACATAATATTTATTATATAAGAAAACTTTGTTACATTGGGTAGTATTCAACTTCCTGATACATTCATATAGTTAATGGTTTGAACGAAAAACTTTCATTTGATCAGTACTTCACTGATAATTGTACCCGGGCAAGAGTTATAATTCATTAACTTAGCAAAACCTTGTTCCATATTTCTTCAAATAAATGTGTATTGGCCAAGATCTTATCTTGGCTTTAATTTTTTTAATTAATTCGATGTACACCTGTTGAAGATTGTGCGTATTGTTTTCAAAAATAAATTGGCATCTGCCCAACCAAATGGCAGATGTAAGAAAAATACCCAGTCTAATAATGGATGGGTCTCCAGTATTGAAAGCAGATTTTAAGGAAAGTAGAGTCCTAATGTCAACAGTGACTTTTGAACTAATTAAAATCTTGATAGGAATAAAAATGAGAACATGTATATAACAGATGTTGGATAGTTTTTTCGATCGATTTGCAAAGTCTACATTGGGTGTCAATTCTCAGGACCTTCACAACAATATTAGGTATTTTGAGGTGTTTCAAATAATAAATATATTTTTTTAAAAATCAGAAAACATTTTTATTTCCTGATGGCCAGTGTTACAGTTTTCTCCAGATTTCAGTTCAAACCTTCTTGCATCAATTGATTATGAATGCTGTTGGTGGCACTATTATATGGATTTCATTTCCTGATGGCCACTGTTACAGTTTTCTCCAGATTTCAGTTCAAACCTTCTTGCATCCATTGATTATGAATACTGTTGGTGGCACTATTATATAAAGTTCATTACTGTTATTAATAGCCTGTTTCTGCATATGAAATGTTTGATGGTTTTATACCAAACAAATCTTCCCTATAGTATTAGTAATTAATAAAGCAAAACTCAACAATTTTCATAAATGAATCATTGGAAAAAATATTGTTTTTACAATAATTTTTTTCTTAAAAATTATTTATTCTAATTGGATGTAAATAATGGATATCAGATTCATCCCACAACCTATACATTTACAAAGATGAAGAATCAAATAGAAATCAAAAATTAAGTTCACATAAAATCAAGGGACCTTTCTAAATTATTGTTTTTTCTACCTAATTAAAAAAAAACTATATATATTGAAGTGGAATCTGAGATTTAGATTGCGCTTCACAGCCCACCTCAAATCTTCCGCTACCAAGCCAAATTCAAACCCTATCCTTGCGTATATATTCCGCTCACTAACACATTTTTTTGTTCCTTTAATATTAACTAAAATACTTCTTAATGAAGATACACACACACAAAAATAAATAAATATAGTATTTAAAAGGGGAATACGTATATGCAATAAGTAATGGAGGATTAATTGTAACAAATTTATAATATCAAAATATATTATATTTTCTGTATTTTTTAAAAATTATAAAAGTTATAGTAATAATAAAAAATCAGTTGTCACATGACTTATATATAGCTTGCATTAATTATTTAGTAATTGTGGCTCAGATGTATGCAGTGGTTTTCAACCACCAGGTCACGGCCCGGCACTGGGCCGCATAAGTTTCCTGTCGGTCCGCAGCTAGATGGCAAGAAAGTTTATAATAACAAAATAATAAGATTTTAAACTTTTAATTAATATGAACAATTTTTTCATCACATTTATTAAAAAAAAAGAAACAGAACAAAAACAAAATCTAATCAATCATACATAAATTAATTTGTTTTTCTATTTATCACAGATGCTTATGGGGGGGGGGGGATAGAAAAAAGTTTTTTATTACACAAACTCCGGTTGTCTTTTGATAGCCAATCACGTCTGCTTATCAGCATTGTTAAAACAATAAAATGTAACATGACTTTTTTTGATCTCTTAATTTTTTTCTACTCTCTCTTTTAATATTTCATTTTTAGTGTTTTTTTTTTTGGCTATAAGTTCTGTTTCTAACTTTTACAGAATATTTCTCAATACACCCCCAACCCCCCAAAATAAAGTAAGATCAAAACTTTTGACTTTTTCAAGTTTCGTTTTTTTTTTGTTTAAAAATATGCCCACTTTTTTTTGGCCTAGAAGGCAATATTTTTTTTTGGCTTTATTTGTAAACTGTTAAAATACTAAAACTTTTATTTTTAAAACCAATTTCTGTTACCTTTTTTTAAAAATAAAAACAAACAAAAAATAACTTTGGTGTCTATCTTTTGTCTCAGTGATGACAACGTATTTCTCACCCCCACCCCCAAATAAAAATTTATCTGTAAACTTCTGTTGGTCCGCGAAATCTTATCCTTACTTTTACCGGTCCGCAGGTGTGAAAAGGTTGAAGACCGCTGATATAGATATTGTAGGGGCAAACTTACTAAGCAAATATTAACTAGAAAAAGTTTGTTATATGTCAGTCTATAAAATTTTGTCTTTTAAATTATTTTTTGCTATTAAACTATACTTTTCTCTTTAAATCCAATATGGAAGATGCAATTGTAATTAGTCAAAAATAATTAAAGGTGAGAAATTTAATCTTGTTTAATCTTCTAAAATAACTTTAATTAAAAGTTTCTCTAAAATTAAAATTAGAAACTAAACTGATTTACTTTTGGCATGAACATTTTTTATCAAATTAATTTTGGTTTGAATACATGTTATCTAATAATGGGATCTTCCAGCACAATGGGTAAAGCTTATGTAGAAATTCTTTTAAAAATAAGATTAGAGAATGATTAGCAGTAACAATAAAGAAAGCATTCCACAAATACTGGGGCATAGTTATAAAATGGGTTAATTTTGACCACTGGGAGAACTAAAAAGTCAATGAAAGCAGTTTCCATATAAATCCATGTTCATTTCATTTCAATGTGTCATGAGTAAACCCACTTTACCTTTCTCACCTGTAATGGAAATAATAAATAGAACAAAATTATTAACAGAAAACAAAAATAGAAGAAATTATTAATTATTAACATATGTTTATAATCTGCCATTTGAACAGTAAGAAAAATTTGTAACAGCATACAAATTAATGTAATGATGAAAAAGGCTGCTATATTGTAACCGTTTAATATATAGATGAGTGATAAAATGATAGTTGCTATAATTCAATAACTAAACACTAAACATGATATATGATATGCTCTAGCGGTTCATCATTTGTAACCAAGTAAAATTAAATGAGAAATGAATTTACTGTGTTAGCGAAAATACAGTTTATAATTAAATATGGATGACGCCAACATATAAATAAGAACATATGCATATCATGCTCTATTTGGATGTCTATTTGTAATTAATTAAATATAACATTATAGCCCATTTGCAACTATCCTAAACATTGATTCTATCATGCTAATAATGAAATAAATAAATTATCCCATTTCTCAATACATAAAATAACAAAATGAAAATTAAAACTATTATCATTAAAGATTTAAAATATTTAGATATTGGAGAAGTCATTTGAACAATAAAACATACTGGCCATTGTCATCAAATAAAATAATATTAAATATAGCAACTGAATAAAATTACCCACAGTGAGATCCCTGGAGTGCCTTACGCTTAACTCCAATAATAGGTTCTTTTAACCAAGAATCCTTCTCATTCCTCTTTCCATGTATGTATGACCATTCATGGTCACATGACACACTGGTGCTGTTTATAACAACTTATAAAAAAAATATCATATAAAGTTAATATGATGAAGTTGAAAAGGGATTAAATCACTCTTTATTCAGTTTAGCTAAGTACATGTGTTTTCCCATGAGCGCCACTAGATTGTTTTAAATCTAGATAAATATCTGTTTAGAGTGTACTGAGTTCAAACTCATTCGGTACATTTTTACTACACATGATTTGGATGACTAATGAACAAAAAAAATGACATTCTTATATTTTACTCATGTCAATAAAATCATAAAATCCCAACATCACAAATTTTTTTTTATATATCAAAGACTCTTATAGATATTACTAGCTCATTTTATGTATATTGATGAACAGACAATTATACTCTTATTAATGGCTTCAAAACAAGCATCGTGAAGACCATTACTGATATGGATGGCCATTTAACTAGTTACTTAACTTAATTATTTATTACAATATAAAGATGATAATGATGATGATAATAATGATGATGATGATATCAGCCATAGCTTATAATGAACTCACAACAATAAATTTATCTTTATAAACTCATAAGCACTTTTTTAAAATCATCCTTTGTCAAAATAGGATTTAAATATTACATTCACTAGCATTTATATAAGTTTATGTTTATTTACTAAAATACTTTTATAGTTAAAACTAGGATTTAATAATACTAGTGATGATGACTGATCATCACACATCTCCCCACGTGATATTCAACTTTCTATAAACCCCTATTTACTAAATATATTAATTATGTTAAACATTAGATTTAATGCTTATAATTTATTTAATCAATGATGATGGTGATTATAACTCTTATATAGTATGATTTGAAACAGTGTTTTAATCAATAATACGATATCCATCTTTGATGAGGATGATCAAAACTCATGGGTATAACATAATTTTAGCTTTCTATTATACACACATAATTATTAAAACTTGGTCATTATCAAGCATAATCCTTAAATACTTAAAGGTAAATCAACATTCTAGCTTACTTAATATTTTGCGAGACTTGCTTAATATTTACTAGTGCTGATGATTCTTAATATCTGCGAGCGATGATGATCATTTAAAACAATAGAATCAAGACAAAAAAATACAACAATATTTTTAATAAAAACTCGGAAACCAATTAAAATATATAATTATATTTTATTAATACTATTCTTCTTTCCTTCTTTAAAATCAAATTTACTAATTAGATAAATGGCTTATTATTCCATTGGTTAAATATAGAATTAATACAAAATTTTATATACGCATAACCAAATAAATTTAATATACAAGTTTGTCATTTTGGATATTTTAAAATAAGCTGGCTTAAATTGATATTAGAAAAAAAAGTATTCTATAAATGCTTACTTAAGACTTTCCTTATTTATTACATATCATAAAAATAAATTTCATATGTAATATGTGTATTTTTCTTTCACTTCCATTCAAATGTGAAGCCCTGCTTTTAAATTTACCCTATTTAAACTAATCATGCATAACCTATTCTTTTGACGTGTTTGTACAAGCAGTTATACATTCACACACACCCTGTGATATGTCAACATATATTTTTAAAATGTGTTCCCTTATATTAGAGATTAATACATAAATCACATATCTAAAAAAATATTCTTGCAACCTTGAGCGAAAGAAAATAAAATACATTATATCCAATTTAATATGCAACAAGATAAATTAAAAAAAACCATTATGAATGCATATATTTATAGGTTGCTCATTATCATAACAAATGAAGAACAATAAAAAAAACATTTCAATATTACAATATATAATAATAATAATAAATAATGAAAATTTAAGTTTAAAGATTTAAACTGTGTTTGTGTTATGTTATGTGATATTGAGAATAACTATCGATAAACAAGCCTTTAATGTTTCTGTATCAAAAGAAAAAAATGCTTTGACCAATAAATTAAGGTTTACTTTTAATAAGTAGAAATAAAAGATCTGTTAATGAAAGTTCATAGTTACCCGATTATTTTCACTTCTTATAAATGTCTCAAGTTTGAATTTTCAGACTGCTTGTCTCATGTATAGCTTCAATAAGTTGATTTGCTCCATTTAAAAAAAGAAACGTTCTTGCAGATACTTTTAAGATAAACATGAATTAATTAATTTGCTTATTTCCACAATTTTAAAATTATTTATTGTTGATACTTTTGATAATGCTGAATTCATTGACTGGCTTGCCTCTACCATTCAAAAAAAGAGTTATTACAAATACTTTTAGATAAGTATGAAGTGGTGGATTTGCTTGTCTCTACCATTTAAAAAAAATCAGTGTAGACACTTTAGATGACTATGAGGAAAACTTTAACAAAAATTTGATTGACAGCTTAATCAAACTTGGCTATATATGGTTTTTTCCATTCATCTTTTCTTTCTTCTTCTTTTGTCAAAGATGATGATTAGATTATGTTTGTAGCTGGTTTTAAATTTGTCCATTCTTTTGGTTACTATGGACCGGTATATGAGTCCACGGATAGATCAGTGAGTTAACCCATAGATCTCAGATTTCAAGAAGCAGAAGAAGTGGCTTTAGCGATGCAAATTCATTGTATGATACACAGCAAAATATATTAATATCATTTTATAGAATTGTAAATAACTTCTTCCAAAAAATTCAATTTTGTTCCATTTCTTTCTTATCTTAATCTTGCTGGGAATTACTTATATATATGCACATCTTCGTCTATATTGACTTTAAAACAAGTCATTTTTCTCCTTCCTCAATTTTTAAAGAGAGAAAAAAAATCAATCACTCACTCTCTTTTGAAAAAATATGTAAACTGTCCATTTCCCTTGGTGTTCACGAACTCAATCACTACATCTCTGTCTAATAATAATGCTCAAAGAAAACTCATCATTACATCTCTTCCTAATAACATTAAAAAAACTGACTGCTACATCTCTTTTTCAATAACATTGAAAAAAACTGCCACTAAATATTGTTTCATTCGTTTATATTGCAAATCTTTGATCACAGAAAAGGACCACCTGGAAATCTTATCCTGAGATAAAGATCAAAGCTTCACAAGTTTGACTGTCTGTTGCAATTAATAAAAACTTAGGATTAATTGTTATTTTTATTACATCCAAGCATCACCTCCCTCTCTAGATATCTACAATCTAGATAATACAAAAACAACAAAGTTTGCAATCTTAGTCATTAAAAAAGATTTGTGTAAAAATGTTTTATGTTTAAAATATTCATACTCACACGTGTACATTTTCATATCCTAATCTACTAATCTTAATCGCTTTATTTTACACTTTCTTTCTGATCTGCTTTATTTAATAAGAATATGGCTAAATAATTTCAACACATTATTTAATAAAATATAATAAATCCCTATATTAAATATTGTTTCTTATTACCTTCTCTCTTTACAACTGCTTATTTATTAACTATTTATAAACTATATAATAATAAATACACATAATAAATACACACACATAAATCTATATATATAAAAGAAAATCTTTTTTTTTAATTGAAGAATCTATATATGTGTGAAATGAGTCATATATCTACACGCCATTCAAGATGGCCATCCCTGAAATCTGTGTCCAGGATCCCGATACTCAAAAACTATAACTATGTACCTGTTTATTGAATAATGAACTTACTACCTGCTTGAAGGGAAATATGAACATCACCAAAAGAACAGCCAAGTTTGTATAAAGGTAATAATTTCAAGTGCTGCTATACTCTTAAATTTACGTTGAATAATTTCCAAATCTCATCTATCTGTTTCTTTAACACTTTGTAAAGCCTTCCTTGTAAAATTAGTATTAATTATGAATTAATCAATTTGTAAATTCTTACCTTGTTAGTCAAATGTACTTTGTTCTCTCTATATAGCTTTGCAGTAATCTCTCCTACATTAAACCTCTCCTGAACAATGATTATTTCTTAATTTCACTTCTATGTGGCAATATTTTTATTTCATTATTATATTTTATATTTTTGTATACTAAATTATATGTCGATAATTTTCCCCAGATTCACAAATGTCCACGCTATCTCTTTTAAAACCCCTTCCTTTCTTTTCAGAGGGCGATTAATCTAGTTTTTAATAAAAGAAAAAAAAAAAAAGTTTGTTATTTTTATTATAGCGGATGTTTGCAAGTCTGAGAGAGTAAAATAAAAATCAGATAATTATTGTATAATGTTACAAATGTCCACGCTATCTCTTTTAAAACCCCTGCCTTTCTTTTCAGAGGGCGATTAATCTAGTTTTTAATAAAAGAAAAAAAAACAAGTTTGTTATTTTTATTATAGCGGATGTTTGCAAGTCTGAGAGAGTAAAATAAAAATCAGATAATTATTGTATAATGTTACAAATGTCCACGCTATCTCTTTTAAAACCCCTTCCTTTCTTTTCAGAGGGCGATTAATCTAGTTTTTAATAAAAGAAAAAAAAACAAGTTTGTTATTTTTATTATAGCGGATGTTTGCAAGTCTGAGAGAGTAAAATAAAAATCAGATAATTATTGTATAATGTTATTTTTTCAAAAAACAGAGCAAAAATCTGTTTTCTTAAAAAAAATTTTATTAATTAAATAATAGCGCCAACTTCTAAAAACTTTAAATATACTTATATGAATTAAATCAATATTATTTTCTTGAAATCATTAACCACCACCTACTTTATATATATCTAATAATATGTAAGGTATTTATAAAAGCACTTAAAACCAAAGATTTGTATTAGTTATATGTTGTGGGAAGCTTTATGTGTAATTTAAAGTAATAAAAGGAAGGGGGGGGGAATCCTCTAGTTCTATGAGCTATTATATTAGCTTTAATTTTACTTATCCCATATCCATGTAGTAAATCAAATCATACCGGTACGCTGGGTCTTTATCAATAAAAATAGGTAATAATTCTTTATTTCTTAGTTTTAAGTTTGTATATTTATATTAATTCAAGTGCTACGTGTATACTGGCCTTTAGTTTTATATATATTTGTGCTTCGTTTCCCGGGCGTATCGGAAAATCCAAGTCACAACTATTTTTACTTCCAATTCCAAGAACAAGGTTTGTAAACCCTTTGGGACTTCTTCAGCGCTAGATATTATTGCGTAGGGTGTACTCTGGCAAAAGTCCAGCCTATGCAATTCAATAAAGCGCAGTCTTCATTTTTGACCCTGCCAACGTTTGCAGAGAGTCACCTTCTTTAGCCGTACATTGAAGCACCTTCTTGGATCTTAGAATGGATTTCTTCATTGCTATTATGCACGTACTGCTCTCCCATATTTCATTCTCGCTAAAGCCTATCAATACTCCTAAATCATACTGTTATGATTATGCTAAATGGATTGTCATTTTTATACTTTCATATGTGCTATTTCTGCCACAATTATTGTTTCCTAAATCAGCTTCCCACATACATTCTTATTTTGCAAATGTGAATACTATTTTATTAATCAAATATAATTACCGTTTGCCATCAAACTCAATAATCTTATGTATTGGTTCGAGTACTGTTGTTATATTAATGGTGGATTTAAAGAACTTTAAATAACTGTAATCCAGCACTATTAAAAATCTTAAGTATACCATGTAATCTGTTAATTAGTGACATATAAATAGCCGCATTAGAACGAAGTGATAAATTATTTGTTATTGCAGCATAACTTGAATAAATATGTTCGTTTTATTGTATTGTAAGAGGGGTTAATGTCATCTAAGGGAGATAAATACCCATTTTTTTGTATTTTGACACAAATAACGTAATCAATCATATATATCTCAAGTTAACTTAATAAATCTTATATATATTTCTAAATTTCAAAGTCATTGTTTCATTTATTGAATAGTAATAATATTTGAAGTTATATAAAAGGTTTAATTTACTAGGTGATATAATCTCACTCACAATAATATTATATACATGAATAATGGCCATTTCCAAGGAGTCTCTTTGTGTCACTGCTTTGCGATGCCGGTGATGAGAAATAAATTAGATCGGTATCATCGAGATTGTTGCTCATAAGTTGGTAGATCTGGAAAACAGGCAAATAGGGCAGAGTTCATGAGTGTTCCTGACTTATATATCTTGTGCATGATTAGACTCTAGGTACTTTTGCCTAGATGATTAGATCTTGTTATATGAGCAGACAAAACTGACCGGTACAATATATCCTGGCTACAATATCTTCATTTTGTACAGAATAGAACAAGTGAGATATAATTTAAATCATAAAATTTTTTATAGAGAATTCTTTAATTAATTATTGGAAACTTAGGAAACTTTTCATAATTCATTAAAATTAAGGTGAATATTCCAGAACAAATCGAAAGTTCTCTATTTAAGATAAAGTCAGTTTTGAATGAAATAATGTTTTCAAAATTGTTTTTCATCTCACATTTTAAAAGAGGGCACTTCCCAAAAATACAAATCACCACTACACAGTTAATATTTTGATAATTTAATGAATGATAATTAATAGCATGTCAACTATTTACATATATGCAATTACTTTATATAATATGACCCTAAGGCATACATAAATAATAAATATAGATCAAGAGTCCTAGCTGGCTGTTCCCACATTCAGAAGCCAGCTCTCGGCACTTGACATCCCTGTGCCAAGAGAGACATTCTGTTCTAACTTATGTCCATGAGCACAAGTGAAACTCCAAAAAAGCAAGTGATGTCTTCTTGATTCAATTTGTACAGAGGCATTAATTGTTTCCATCCCTGAAGTTGATTGGCTCGTATTCCAGTCCATCTGCTCAGGTGATTCTTTATTTCATTGCTCCATATAAAAATTTAAATCGTTATCTCTGACTTTAATTAATGAGTTATTTTTTACATTATTATTTATCTTATAAAGGAAAGATATTCTACTCTCAGTAATTAAACTGTTATTACTTTTAGAAAATAATCTTTTTATAATCTTAAAAGTTATAAATCTTTTACCTACTGTTTAAACAGAATCAGTCTTTTGATTTTTTCTTTAATTTATTAAACTTATTAGAATTTCTCATTGAGTTTATACCTATATATGTATGTGCATTTAAACATACACATACATATCATTACTGCCCCAAGTTCAGAGATCAGGGTTTTAATCTCTGAACTCAGTATGTAGTCATTAAGAAATGTGGGTATTTTTATTTTCCTTTCAGCATGCTGTTGTGGATTACATTCTGCCTCACTTGGTGTGTTCTCTCTTAGTAACTGGTTGCTGGTCTCCATTGTGTTAAATAAGTCAGGTATTATCTCATTGCTCTTGTCTTTACATAGCTGGTTTACATGCTTGTGACGTATTTGCCCATTTTTTCACTTGAATAGCAACTACTTGTTTTGATAGATGATGAATAACTTCCACCTGTGATCAAAACTTGTTCGTATTATTTTTTACATACACTTTTTTCTGTGGTTTAAATTTATAGGGACCAGCTTGATGTTTATTTTGATTCACAATTGGCCAATGTTTGATAATTTTGTGTGCAACTTTCTACCTAAATACATTTCAGCCAGTGATTTCTCAGGTTTGACCCTAGGTGTTGCAAGGTGATGAATGAGTGCAGTAAGCAATACTTCATACATTTTAATTTTCCCCAATTTTGTTAATGGAAAACTTTAGGGTTTTATGGCTTTCTCAGCTAGTCTATTGGATTGAGGGTGGTAAAGAGGGGACCAAGTGTGTGTTTAATTCCCTATTCTTGCATCACTTCTTTAAACTTTGCTGAAGTAAAGCCAGTTAAATTATCAGAAACAAGTATTTCCAGAAAGCCATGATGTGCAAAAATTTCATATAATTTGTTAAGGGTCATTCATGTCTGTACTGGTGTTATTGAGTATTTTATACTTGGTCCATGCTGAAAATGCATCAACCACTACTAAAAACAAATGACTCTCAAATGGGCCACAGTGGTCCATGTGTATCCACTGCCATGACCTTTCAGCATTAGCCATAGTTCAAACTTAGCTAGAGACACTATAGGACATGTTTGACCAATTTTGCATTACTTAATATATTTTTCAATGTCATTATTAATACTGTGTGACCAGACATAACTACGAGCTAATGCTTTTGCCCTCATGATGCCTGGATCGCCCTCATGCATCAACTTAAGAATTTGGTTCCTATCTTTTAGCAGAATTAGCACCTGATCACCCTTCAGAATACATCTCTGTATACAGACAAATGCTCATAGGCATTCCTTAATTCTCTATGAAGAAAATTAGGTCCTTAATTCAGCATCCTTCATTGATCTGCTTTACCATCACTTGGTACCATTGTCTTCAGATGTCCAGCAGTCACTATTGTGCTGTTGAGGGTTTGACACTTCAAGACATCGAGATAATTAACTTTTATTTCTTTTTGATATGGTTCAGTCTGATCAAGTATATGTGATAGAGCGTCAGCATGCCTTATTTGTTTTCCCTATTTTATATATTAATTTATAATCATAATCCACCAAAATGTTTAGTCAATATGACATGCTAGGACTCAGATGTTTGAGAATTTATTTAATTCCTAAAATTCACAACAGGGGTTTATAATAAACTGTCATAAATCTGCAGCTGTATAGGTATTGATGGAGCTTTTTGACATCAAATAAAATTGCAAGGGCTTCCTTGTCTAACTGACTATAATTTTTCTCTGATTTGGATAATGTAATATGGGTCATTCACCTTCATGAGCAGGGTGACTCAATATGACTCTGACACCAAATTCTGATTCATCTGTGGTCAGTTACTTCCAATTCACCGTTGTAATTGACAAGTAATTTATTTGAAGTCAGCAGTGATTTTGTGTGTAGAAATGCTTTTCCTTCTTCTTCCCAGTACCATTTCTGATTCATTTTGAGAAAGATCATATCATAGTCTGGCCATGTGGGCTTTTCCTTTTAAAAAATTTTCAAAGTAAGTAACCAGATCCAGGAAGGCTTGAAGTTGTTTCACATTATTAGTTCTCTGCAGTTCTGCAACTGTTTTAGCTTTTTCAGGAGCAGGAGAAGTGCCATTTATTGGTACAATGTGACCTAAGAACTTGATTTCACCTATTTTAGACTCAAATTTCACCCAGTTTTTTTTTTAAGTTCATTTTCAGTCATAGCTATAATTAGAATGTTAAAATACGGAATCTTTTCCTCTACTATATTAAGGAGAGTTTCAATTTTTGATTGCAAGATACTAAGGGCTGATGTTATCCCAAATGGGAGTCTCATACATTTAAATAACTCTATATAAGTAGTAAGTTCAACATACATTTAAACAACTCTATATGAGTGGTAAGTTTAATATGTTTGCTGTCTGTTTATTAACTGGTATCTGATGAAAGATGGTATTAAGGTCCAATTTAGCAAAAAAATTTGATCTGGGTTGCCTGCATTAGGGACTGCATATGCATTTTTATTAATTGCCTTGTTTACTGGTACACTATAATCCCTGCACAAATGAATGTTCCTATTGGGTTTAGTTATAATTGCCAATGGTATAGCCCAATCATAATTTTTCAGTAGGTAACACCCCTTTCTTAACTAAGTCATTGATTTTCTTTTTGACTTTCTCTTTTTGTGCAAATAGAACCTTCCGTGGTTTGTATATTATAGGTAACGCATCAGTGGTTAACTCTATGAATACAGGGATCATTTTAATAACACCAGGTTTCCATTAAATAAGCTAACAAATTTGATTCACATTTCATTTTCCATTTTGATCTTTTTCACAAATGTGAGTTTGATATCCAATTTCTAAATCATTGATGCCTGATTGGGGGTTTATTGGTGCATAAACTATATATGAAGGTAACTATTACTTTTCTCTCCATTCTACTTACAGGGGCCTGAACAACACCTTTAATTTTGATCGCATTGCCATTTATGTCTAATGCTTTAAGGCCAGTTTCTTCTACTTCGGGAATTGTTTTACTCATAGAGGTTACAGTAGCCCAATCGTTGACTGATATTAATGATATACTGCTACCACTACCTACCTCCATTGATATGGGCTGATCACATAGCTTTGGTTTTAACATAATTTTGTCATCACCAGTGGACATTTTTTTTACATTTATATGCTGATTTGCCTGGCAATGATGTAAATGTTTATAACTATTTCTTTTCTTGTTAGGATCATTAAGTTTTTCTTTACACATTTTTTCCATGTGCTTTCTTTTTTTACAATTACTGCAGTGTTTGTGCTTTCTTTTTTTACAATTACTGCAGTGTTCATGTTTATGAAAACAATGCTAGCTTTGTGGTGCTTATTCCCACAGCAAAAACATATAAATGGACTAGCTTCATGGTGCTTATTACCACAGCAAAAACATAAATGGATTTTGTCTTTTGGCACTATTATCATTACTCTTCGCCCATTCTTTCTTTATGCTTTTACACACATCTGTTTGCGATTTGCTATTACTCTTGAACTTGGTGAATTTTCAAGATTGATCAAGCACAAGTTCATCAACTATCTTATGTTTTATAGCTTCTATATAATTTAAACTGCCAATTGTGAATAATTGTTGCCATAAACTATCATTATGCATACCAATAAGAAATTGTTCCAGAAGGGCCATTGATGCAATTCTTTGCATCAATCACACTATCGTAATCTTTTATACATTAATTCCAACCTTGGTTCCAGGCTCGGAATTGCAGTTTAGTGACATGCCTAGAGGGTTGGTGATTACAGTGATTTGACAAACACTCTTTAACTTGATTGTATATATATGTATCTTCAGGAGTTAGAGGTTCAGAGAAAATGTTGGCTATCTCAATAATTCCTTTCCGAGCAAAATATAATAATGAAACAATCTTACATTTATTGTCTTTAATTATTTTAATGAGTAAGTATTTTTCCACATGTTGAACATACAGAAGCCAACTACTTGACTCACTAATCTCCAATTCATCGAATGATACTTGCATTGCCTAATCATTACTTTACATAAATTTAACTGTTTAATATTAATTGATTAAGGGTTCGAATCAAGACAGTAGCTGTGTCCATTGCTATGTCTAGCTGATCTAAGAGGGAAATCCCAAAAATACAAATCAACACTACACAGTTAATATTTAGATAATTTAATAAATGATAATTAACAGCATTTTAATTATTAATATATATATATATATGCATTTATTTTATATAATATAGCTCTAAGGCATATATAAATAATAATGTAGATCAATACAACCTGCAAGAATCCTAACTGGATGTTCCCATGTTCGGAGGCCAGTTCTCCACCCTTGTGAAGTCCCTTTGTCAAGGAAGATGTTCTGCTCCAACATATGTCCATGTGCACAGATGAAGCTCCAAGAATCAAGTGAAGTCTTCTTGATCCAATTCATAGCATTAATTGTTTCCATCCCTGAAGTTGATTGGCTTGTACTCCAATCTATCTGCTCAGGTGATTCTTCATTTCACTGCTCCATACAAGAATTTAAATTGTTATCTCTCTGACTTTAATTAATGAGTTATTTTTTAGTTTATCTTATAAAGAAAATCTAAACTTGAATTCCTTTAATTGTTTTATTTCATTAATGAGGTATTCTACTCTCATTAATTAGATTGTTATTACTTTTAGAAAATATTCTTTTTTAATCTTAAAAGTTATAAATCTTTTACTTATTACTTAATCAGTCATTTGATTTTCTTAAATTTATTAAACTTATTAGATTTTCTCATTAAGTTTATACCTATATATGTACGTGCATTTAAACATACACATATATATCACTTTCCATCTGGTTTCTTTCCCTTCACATGTTTTATAATGCACGTACATGTTTTATAATGCATGTACATCTTTTATAACCACAAGATTCTTCTACACTAGTTTTTAGCTCTATCAACTTATATCTTACCATTTATAAAACTTCAGCTTATATAATTGCCATTAGATTTTGAGCCTAAAACAGTATCTGCACAAACACCACAAATATGTAATGTGATGTGATATATTATGGTTTTGCCTTAAACGAAGTCAAGAATATCTCAGCAATTATGCCCAGATAAACCTGTTACCCACTTTATTTTCCATTCCCCACTCTAAATTTTCTCATATTCTGCTCCATACCATTTCCACAACATAATCTTTGTCAACTCTATAACTTTTATATCAAAATCCCCCTTATCTTTTCCCAAACCCAACATAAAAACCAATAATTCACTTTCTGTGTAATCACTTTTTTCATATTTATTCTTCCATAACTTCATTATATGTACCCTTTCTGTTTTCAAGCATTTACATTCAATTAACAAATGTCTAATATTTTCTATTCCTTCCTTACATAATTTACAAAATAAATCACCCATATTTTTCCATTTACATGTATATTCTCTTAATATTTACTTATTCCCTCTATTGGAAATTTATAGAAATATGCAATCTTTTATATGGCTATGTTTGATAACAAAGTTTTAACAATGGTAACTGATAAGTCAATATGACCTTATTTATATCCATAGTGACTAAAAATGACATATATTTCAATAAAGAACATAAATAAATAATATTAATATACTACACATCCATATCATCATCATCATTTTCAACCATTATCAATCCATTCTAGAATGAAAGGTCTCTCCAAGTTCAATCCATCTCCAATCTCTAGCCTCTCTTCTCCACATAACACCAGCACACTTCCTTATTTCATCCATCCATCTCACATGTGGTCTTTTTCTGGGTCTCTTACAATCTTTTGGAATCCAGTTTAAGACTTCAACTGTCCATCTAGCATCATCTCTTCTAGCATATGTCCATCCAAATCCACTTCAGCCTCCTAATTCTTTCAATGATGTCAGTAACAACTGTTTGTTCTTTAATTAATGTATTTCGTTTCCGATCTCTTCTTGTCACCCAAACATCTCTATTCACTGTGGAGTAGTAATGGTAACACACATTTATTAAAACATTTCTTTTCAAACACATAGACATATTTTCTTTTAACAGGAAGTTATTTGTACTAAAAGCACTCCAACCAAGTTTAATTCTATGATGATTAATTTCATCCATTATGTTTCCATTTATATTAATAATCTGACCAAGATATCTTTATTTTCTTATTTTAAGAAAATCCATTGAACATTACTTTAGTCTTTTTAACACACCTGTATATCATATTAGAAATAAATAGTATGAAATATGTAGTTGTTGAAAGCAAAGATCTTTCAATTACCACACAAACAATGTCAAAATCTCATGCTAAATAAACAAAATGAATCTCACTTTGTTTGAAGTCACCAAGAACTTATAAGAGAAACAAGTTTTAACTGCACTAACTGTAGTAAGGCAATAAGACCTTATTTACATTTTCAATGAATAAAATTTTTTTTTTGATATTCAGTTTTGATTAATCTTGTTTCCTATCTAATGTTTTAGCAATCCCAGATTCAAATACATTTTGTTTCATTGACAGACATACAAGTTTGTGCAAAATTTAAACACTGTATATCAGATGGAAAGATCTTATCCTTCAATAAATCAATATATATATATATGATCTTTAGAATCATAAATTCTCATATTCGTCATTTTATCCTCTCACAATAAAATCTTGTATTACTGAGACTTACAATTAGGAACAACTATGCAACCTATGCATTTGCATGGGGTAGTAAGTTATTGGGGAAGGCAAAATTGGCCTAAACTATATTAAAAAGTAAATCATTTAAAAATTGTTTACTTCTTCTCTTTTGAAACCAGATTTATATCAGTAGTTAAAGTTTTACTTAATAAAACTTCACTATACTGCATCAATCAATCAATCAATAGTATTCTGTCCCATGGTCAGATCCGAGAGTAAACACATTACCAATTCATCCATTTCACCATTCTGTTCTCTTCATTACCCAGCTATTCAATTCCATATAACTCTTTTGATATATTTAATCATCCAACATTGACAATCTTTTCCATCCTTTCTTATTGTTTTCACTCACTATTCTCTCCAAAACATTTTTCATTAAACTATACTTTTTTTAAATATATGTTCAATCCAATTTCTCTTTCTATCTTTAATTTGCCCAATCAATCTTTTTTTTTTCATTTATTATTTTCGAAACTTTCAGCCAATCAATCAATAATATTCTTTCCTATAGTCAGGTCCAGAGAGCAGTCACACCATCAATTCATCTATTTCTCCATTTCTCTTCATTGCCCGGTTCTTCAATTCCACATAACTCTGTGCTTATACTATCCAGAATTGTCAATCTTTTCCATCCTTTCTTCTTGTTTATACTCACCAATCCATCCAAAACATTTTTCATTAAACTACCCTTTTTATTATATGTCCGATCCAGTTTCTCTTTCTATCTCTAATTTCCTCAATAAATGTCCTTTTTTCATTCACTCTTTTCAAAACTCATGCAACTGATTTTTTCCATCCTTCTCCATGATCACATTTCAAAGACTTTGATTCTGTTCCTAATTTTATTACTCAATGTCCATGTTTCACAACCATGCAATAGTACACCCCACACATAACATTTCATTAATCTTTCCTTTAATTCTCTCTGTAAAGATTCACAAAATATTTTCTTTCAAAAATCATAATCATTTAAAATAATGTACTATTATATTGTGTTTAATATCATATCATCATTGTTAATGTCAAATAACATGATTATAGCTGAACATCTTTTATGTTGTATTTATTTCAAATTCCATTGTAGATCATATGTTGACTTTATTTTCAGTTTAATCTTCAATGTTTATTTTAATGTAAATGCTGTCTTTTCTAAAATATTTAATATTTGGAATATAAATTCTATAAGATATTTTTTAATATTATTAATGAAAAACATTTATTGGTGAATATAGAAAAATTTATTCTTTTATATTTTTAATTTAACGGTCAACCTAATTAGACTAAGTGAATGAAATGAGATAATTAAGAGGATATAAATTAATTAAAGAAATAAAATCAAATAAATACAGTTGCACCATGATTATTTACTAATATTTTTTTTGTAATAGAGCTATTAGGATTTCGTTTTTAAAATAATTTTGACATTACAATATGTTTGATAAAAGAAAAAGTATCAGATACAAAATACTGAAAATGAAAATTAGAAAAATTTCATAATATTCAAAAACAAAGCAGAACTTTGCAGATATAAAAAATAAGTTTGTAATAATACTTTTTTTTAATTGCCTCTTTCTTTCTTTAAAAAATATAGTATATGATGATTTTTTCATTTACTGATGAAATTTCATAACTAATGCTTTTATTTGGAATTTATTACTAGATATATGGAAGCCTAGATTAACATCATGACTTTTAAAGTGTTATTGTTGGATGAAGAGATGGTAAAATATGCTAATACACAGGATGGTAAAACCCTGCTTATAAATAACTAATCTTTTATTATCCATCTCTAATAAGTACTTTATATTTTCTGGTACACTTGAATCTGAAAATTTAATTATGAATTAAACTGTGAACTAAATTACAATATTCAATCCTTGAAAACAAAGGGTAAGAGTCCATTTTTCTTCCCTGACACATCCTAACTATACTTTTTCTGATGCCTTTAATAAAAATTGTTTTATTATCTTGCATTGTTAATAAAAATTTGACTGCTAATTACAGATTTAATTAATACTCAAGTAATCCATGTAATAATTATAACGATTTATTAAAATTTTTAGACAACAAAAGTATATCTAATTAATTGCTTTAAAAAACATGATTTAATTTTTAAAGAAAAAACTTTAGCAAATTTTATTTATATGTTTTTTTAAAGAAAAAAAAACAATAATCCCCCTCCCCCTTCATATTCGTCATACTTAATCCAAATCTTGTTATATATACCCAAGTTCACACAGATAGTGAACCATATTATAATATGCATTATTAATATACTCATGTTAATACAGAGGTATGAGTACATATTTATATACAAGTTTAAAATGTATATAGCACACATACATATTATAATATGAACTTTTGATATACATTAATAATGCAATTAATAAAAGAAATGATAAATCTGCACTATATATTCATTATTTAAAATATAGGCATAAAATAGATTGTGTAAAAAGTATAAAACCTTTAAACTATCTATATTAAAGAACCTAATAAAAGGAAGATATATGAAGCCAATTACTAAAATTAAAACAGGCAAAACTCTCCATACAGTAGTGCCATTCAGTGGAAGTAAGAACAATAAGAAATACAATAAGAAATGCTGATCATGTGATGTTTGGTGGTTGACGCCAATTACATTAATTACAACAAACATTAATTGTATGACTATATATAAAGCATCAATTAAACAACCACTTGGCTAATGATAAATGAATGGAAAATTATATAATAAACATTTATACAGACTTTTTTTATATTTTCCTTATACATATTATATTATTGTTATAATAGGTTCTAGTTAATTTTATATAAAAAAGATAGATGTCCCTATTTATGCAATGTAGATTTAAATTGTAAAATACCGGTACTGTAGTTCAAACACATTGAAAATGGCAAAAATTAATATTTGCCGAAAATAACTTTCCTGTACTATTAATGTATATATACAATAATTGCTGTTATATAAAGATACTTTACATTATATCATATGATTTATTTAAATACATTAGTAGATAAGTGTGTGTATGTGTGTATATGTTAAAATACAACGTACACATTAACATACATAGGTTTGATTACATATCTATGTACATGTTGAAATAAAACATAAACATAAAATGTAATTTTAATATACATTAATATATAAGTATGAGTACATAAGTGTACAAAAATGTAAAAAAATAATTTTTTTTTTATTTATTTTTCTTTTTGAGTTGTAGATAACTGAAATTGAAGATATGGGATTGAGAAAAATGAGGGAATTTTGCATTGTGTTTAATTTACATGCAGTAATAATAAAGAAAAACTAATTTAGAAATAGATTAGCATGAATAAAAATCATTATATTTATAATATATTTTCCAAAGAATATATATCAACACATTAAATCTTTGACATACTTCAACAAATTTTTAAAAATATTCTCAAATTGAAAAGTTTCTACCATATAAAAAAAGAAGATAAAAATGTTCCAGAAGACAACAATGAAATGAATAAGTAAATATTTCTATCCTCCAAAAACTTCAATAGTTGTAACTATAATTGTTAAGTATTTGTTTACTTTAACGTTTTGAATGTTAAAACAAATCAATTACAAACAGAATAAGGAAAAGAAGAATAACCTGAATTGTTTACTATATATTTTTTAAAATTTGGATTAAGTGCTTTAGGTAAAAATAATCTTAGAAGGCAATATACCAGTGTTTATGTGTATATCTGAAACTTGGGTGTTTAATGGAAGAGCAGTAAAGAGATTTCAGACCAGTGATTTAGCAAAATATGAAAGATATATACTGGAAACAACAAGGAGGAATTGTAAATGAAATATATTTATAAGAGAACAATTTACATTATAAGAATTAAGAAGCTTAAATGAAACTGGATTGGATATATTAGAAGAAATGACAATGGGAAATAGTTGTTTATATGATGATTTAAAGCAGAGTTGGCTACAAGTCAGATGTCAAAAATTTTTAAACCTGATTAGAATTGAAAATAATTTTTAAATTTTATTTGTTCCAGGTTCAAACTCCAAATATGAATATTGCAAATAAATATTCTAATCTTACATAAATATTTAACTAATTGAACTATTAGTCAATTATAACATCTTTTCAATAAAAAAATGTTTAATTTACTACTAATTAGAAACAAACTTACTTAAGATGTCCAGCATAATATCTTTATCAATTCTTCCTGCTTCATTTGAAGCAATGCATGTATAAAGAGCATCATCAGAAACTTGAGTTCTATAAAATTCTAATCTTCTTCCTCCATGGGTAATTTTTATGTAGTCTAGTTGTACTTCAGGAAGTGATTGACCATTTTTTAACCAACTAATTTTTGGAGTAGGAATACCTTTAGCAGCACATTCAAGAATGACTGGTTGT
This sequence comes from Epiperipatus broadwayi, assembly GCA_028023455.1. Classification (NCBI taxonomy): domain Eukaryota; kingdom Metazoa; phylum Onychophora; class Udeonychophora; order Euonychophora; family Peripatidae; genus Epiperipatus; species Epiperipatus broadwayi. Next base: position 3,855,172 of record JAQFVV010006308.1, on the reverse strand, counting down.
CCAGAAATGACTTGTACAGGAGACTCAATGTTATCAATAGTTGGAGGAACTGAAATATATACAATTAAAAGCAATAAAAAAATTGGATATAAGTGCACATACAGCATAAATCAATAAAAAGGGGAGAAAAAAATCACAAACCTATAATATTTAATGTGAATTCTAATTCACTGTCTCCTGCTCCATTAACAGCTACACATACATATCTACCAGCATCCACAAGCCTAGTTTTATTCAAATGTAACTGCATACCATCAACAGAAATATGAGTATATGCTGTAGATCTAAGTTGTTGATTATCCTTATACCACATAATAGAAGGCTGTGGATTCCCCAAAGCCAAACACTCCAACGTAACACTTTCTCCAACAATTACTTTAGGATTAAGGTCAAGGTCTCCTTTTAATATAGTTGCTGGTACTAAAAAAACCAAAACAAGCATATATTATAAATATAATTATAATAAACAGTATAAAATATATACAATCAGTTGTTTAATAAATAACAAATATGATTTGTCATTCATTTAATGAAACTGCTAACAAAGTATTTCAATTAAAATTTATATGTTGTTAATCAAATGAGTTATGCAAGACAATAAATAACTTCTAAAAATTCCTACCTATTTCAAATTCAAAATGAGTATTATTTTAGTATGTCTTTGAAAGTCTATAATGATGACATTTTATTTGTAATTATGTATTGGATTATTATCATCATTTAGTTTTAATTTATTAAATGAATTTTAAAATATTAAAGATTTTAAGACTTCTCATTCGATAATTTAATATACAAAATTAACAAAGCGTATGACACACTTGAATGAGAAGCTATAAAGATACCCAGAAATTATTACACGCTAAGCGCTTTCGCATACACTTTGCATACTGTTTTGTTTCCTTGCCCTATTTCCTCATTCTGCAGCTCACAGTACCGCTATGAATATGAGGCAAAAGGCCTCGAAAGCACTTAGCATGTAATAATTTCTGTGTATCTTTATAGCTTCTCATTCAAGTGTGTCATACGCTTTGTTAATTTTGTATATTAAATGAATTTTAAAAAATTTAAACTTTTCAAATACATTCAATTATTAGTAATAACACTCAGGTTATTATATAAACAACATTTCAATGATATTATTATCTTTTCCTAAGATATTGCTAGTCTTACCATTGACAACACTAGCATGGAAATTGAACCAGGGGCATTTAGATTTGTAAATATTGAATTTAAAGTGGGTAATTTAAACAATCATAAAATCCCAGAAATTTTGTATACTTATCTACAAGGATCCTCCTGATTTTTCCATTTCTTTCTTGAGGTCAAGATTATTAGTGATTTTCAAAAATACAAATTACCACACTATATTTAGGAATCATTCATTAATCTTATCTTTAAAAAAATGAGAAATCAGGACTCTCATAGATAAGTATATAAAATTTTGACTTGATTGTTGCCTTTAATATTCTAAATTCAATATTCATGACAAATTTTACTATTGCCTTTGATAATATAGCTTAGTTGTTTAGAGTACCACATCAAATTCAATATTCATGAATTTAGGTCCCTGTTACAATATCCAGATGGTAAACCATAAGTATCTGAAGAACAGAGGAGAATAATACCACAAAAGTTTAGATAAAGTTTGAATTTTTCTGAAAAACATTTAACAATAAAATTAAATGAAGGAAATAATCCAATATATAATTACAATTACAAAATTAATCTAGCATGTTAATGCATATATTTATAACAAAAAATAAGTATAAATATTTATATTTGCTACAACTGATAATTGATTAATATTAGTAAATAGTAAAATAAATTAACTGATTAATAATTATCTATTTAATGTGTGCAAAATGTTGTTCTCGGTTGGTGGTCTAGCGGTTAGCATAGCTGCCTTCCAAGCAGGTGGCCCGGGTTCGCTTCCCGGTCAACGCTTTGACATATATATATTAAAAAATTTAATCTGCTTTGCAAACAGTGCTCTTTTGTTTATTGAATTATCAAAAACATAAATAAATAAAGGAGAAAAATTTATATTAACATGAATCTATAATAAAAAAGTTTACATTTATGCAGTCATAGTCTATAAAAAGCTAGGTTTACATATCTCCATAAATAGATTTATTTTTACTTCAAGTTTATCTTTGTGCTAAAGTATTCAGTCATAAAAGAAAATAAGCTATAAACACAATTTCTTAGATTACTTCAAAAGTTTATATTTAGTGTTTGTGTATATATATATTCATTAGCAGTAATTTCTAAATGACTATAGCCAATGGCTAGGCATAATGTAATAATCTCTAGCCGGTAAAAGCCTGAAATCCGGGCAAAGTCGCTTGGAGCGTTGATGCTAGACAAAATCAATGAAATATAACGTTACCTGGCTGCAATTTTTTTTTTTAATTTTAATACATGATTTATTATTTATTGATTAAAACAATTTTAATTTCATTTATAACATGATTTATTTATTATTAAATAAATTTTTATATTCATTTTCCTTTTTTGTTTTTTTTATCCAAATTTTTCAACAAGTTTTTGTAATGTAATTTTTTTTGTTTTTATTATTTTAAAACTTTGAACCGTTTTATTTCACGTCAAAATATTTCTTTTAATCCCACCGCCGAAAAAAAATACAATACAATTACTTGCGAATTGTTTAGACTTAATTCTAATTTTTTTTTTGTCTTGACTATTATTTTTCCCTTTTTACTTTTTTTTAAAAGAACTTGTTTTTAATTATGTTTGAATTAGCCTTTCTTTCTTTTTTTTTGTCTACTACAATAAACAGCTGTTTTTTGTGGGGGTGGGTGATTTTGTATCGTTATTATATTAATAAAAACTAAACACAAATAGTAAATTATTTTAACAGCACTAAAAAAAGATAATCAACTTTTGAATTGTTTCCAATTATTTACTTTTTAGTTGTTGTAATTGTTTTTATTAATATTCAATCAAAATTACACCCCTACCCTTGCATAAAATTTATTTTCCCCATCCTTTCTAAAGTAAACTTTTTTACTTTGTCGTTATTATTAACAAAAATACAAAGCAAATCAAAATATGGTTTGTGTCAATTTATAATTACTTTACAAAAAAAAAAAATACACAAACTTTGTATTTTTTTGAAAATAATTTTTATTTATTTATGTAATCTATTTAATTAAAAAAAACAACACTGTCTAATGTTTATTTGCAACAGCCATCTCAGATAGGATGGATAGAAATAGATCTTCATCCTTATGCATTCTTCTCCATATAAACTCTGACAAGTAGTTATCCAACAACTTTCTGGCAGTTCCTCTTTTCTTTTTGTTTTCTTTTTTCAAAAGACCCCAAAGACGCTCAATATTCTGTGTGAATGCCCGTGGTAGGATCCACAAAGTGGTATCGGTGGTTGACTGTTAGGTGTTGGAATCCAGCAGCCTTCAGTTCTGTAGTTTTGTAACCCCTCCAGCAATCGGAAAAGATTATCGATCCTATCTTGATATTGTCTTTGATGGATTGCAAGAGTATAGCAGCAGAGCGGGATGAAACACAGTGCACAAAACATTCACCACTCTCGCGACAAATACCAACGAACACCCACTGTTGTGGTAGTATCCTACCCTGGTGGTTTTTTCTTCGACTATTCATTGTCTCATTTACTTCTACTATCAGACCAGGGTCGCCGATTTGACTGCAGGGTCTGGAAGACAGGCTCTCGTGGCAGAGTTCTCGCAAACCAGTAGTCCACTCCAATACAGTGCTTCTGCACATGTTAAGCTCTGTGTGTATGTTGTTAAGTGTCATCTGATCGCGGCTCCAAGAATAAACCAGTCGTAGAACTTACAAAGGGAATTTTGCAGCCATCCAACCAAGTATTATAACGGATGGAATATCTTCGCTTACACAAATGCGAAAGACATCTAAATTGAAATGTTTTTTTCAACAAATACAATTTTGTACTTCCTCCACACTCGCATTGTCTAGTATTTGGTAGCACATTATGTGTCTGGAAAAATGATACTGTCTCACTTTCCATACACGGCAATTGTGAATATTTAAAAAAATGCGCGTTTTTAGCAGACATTTTCTTGATGTCGTATATTTTACATGCTTGAACGTGACTTAGCGTGTGAGTTTTGTCGAACCGTGTTCGAACATACCCTTTGTCAATTTTTCACACATTACCATTATTTTAGGCAAGGGTGGGGACAATATGACAATTATTTATAATTAACAACATTTTTTAACTTGAAATGACATTACTCTATTACGGATATTTCAAAAAGTCGTACCGGTAATCAATGTCATATAAAGCGGCCTAGCTAATGGGTTAATACAATATTATTAATTTTACTTTTTTTTAAAACACAACTTGTTATCACTTTGATTTAGATTATGTTTGAATTAGCCCTTTTTTTTTTGGCTACTACAAGAAACATCTTTTTGAGCGGGGGGAGGGGAATTCATACTGTTTATTATTAACAAAAAAGCAACAACAAAAATAGTCAATTATATTAACAGCGCTGAAAAAAGAGAAGAATCAACTTTGGGACTTGTTTCAAATTTTGATTTCTTTTTGGTTGATGTAATTGTTTTTCTTAATATTAAATCCAAATTTACTTTTGTGTTTTTGCCGATTCAAAAATTGTTTTCAAACACCCACCTCCACCCACACTCAGAAAAAAAATTGTAACCAAAAAGTCAAGAATTTAACCTTTTTTTTTCTTTTTTTGAAACAACTTTTTCTCACTTTTTATTTTGATTTCTATTTCGTTCGAATTACCTTTTTTTTTTTTAGCCTTCTACAATAAACTGCTTTTGGGGGTGGGGGTGGGGTGTATTTCGTAATTTGTTATTCTTAACAAAAAGTCAACCAAAGTCGTCATTTATTTAAACCCCGCTGCAAAAAAATGAATCCAAATACTTGTCAATTTCGAATGAAATAAAAAACAACAAAAAAAAAAGGACACAAACTTTGGACTTTTAAAAATTATTTATTCGATTTTATTGCTGTAATAAAAAGTGGACATTACGTGTGCCTGACAAAATAAAAAAAAAACACAATCTCACACACTTTCTGTACTGGCAATTTATCTGAAGAAAAGTTTCAAAATTGCATGTTTGTCTCAGATCTTTTAGTGGTCTCGAATATTTTCCCCACCACGCTGAAACGTGACTTAGCGCGTGAGCTTTGTCGAAGCCTGTTCGAACATACACTTTGCCAATTTTTTTACATATTAACCTTTTTTTCGGGAAGGGTGGGGACCATATGACAATTCTTAATAATTAATAACATTTTTTAAATCGAAATGACATTACTCTATTACGGAGATTTGAAAAAGTCATACCGCCTTGAAATTTAAACACCCTCAAGCGATACGGTAATCAGCTATGAAAAGAACGAATATGCGTAAATAGCTTCGAAGCACAAAATAGGCCGTAATATTTTTGTGCGATGTCATGTAAAGCAGCCTAGCTCAATGGGTTAATACAATACGTCAGGGGTGGGCAATTGTTTTGGCTTGAGGGCCACAGAGATTGGTGGAGGGCCACATCGGGGGCCACTTTGTAAAAGCGAAGGTTAGCGGAGGGCCACATCTTTTTTTCATGATGCAATAAACACACTGCTTTATTCCCTGTATTACCAAAGAAATATTTGTTTGTCCGTTCTTCATTACACACATGACATTCATCACCGATTTTTCGGAGAGTTCATGGTTTCACTAAAGTTGGAAATGTATATATTTGCTAATGCAAAGACAAAATTGAAATTAACTAGATCAACTGGAAAAGCCCTGCACATAGTATCTACACTGTGCATGTGTATTGATGTGGCCATCCTAGTGGAAAATAATAGATGAATCTTTGGTCATGCACAGGAAGGAAATCTCAGTTCAAGATGGATTTTCCTGATTGTCTTGGAGGGCCACATAAAAACTCTTAGAGGGCCACATGGGCCCTCAGGCCGCTATTTTCCCACTCCTGCAATACGTAAATGTTGTATTAGCCTGTAAGGCCGCGGCCACCATGAAATGGCATTTTTATGTGTTTTGACATGTAAAAGCCCAGATTTCAGACTTTACCCTCTAGCCTAATAAAGGATAAGCAAAAATCATTAATGTGTTTATCTAAAGTGGATGGTGTTAAAGATGTGAATAAAGATAGTATTATTCTTGTGTTTCAAATTGCAAATATACATGTATATAAAAAAAACAGTAACCAAATAGTTTTGTTAATATGATGTTTGGGTACCAGAAGTTCAATCTAGGAATATTTGATGTTTGTAAATAAATCACATCTTTTTCAGGGTTTAGACTGAGAAGTTATAAAGATATGTATTTTAAGAATATATGTGGTGTTTAAAAACACATTAACAAAAAAATAAACCTATAATTAAATGATTAAAGTTTACTTTGTCAAGACATATATATATACAAACACTTTTATTCCATTTAATAATAAAAAAATAATCAAATGGTTTTATTGTTCAGGAGTTCATAAAAAGTGTGAACACTAGAAGTTCAGAAGTGGAATCAATTCAAAGACCTTATATTGTTCAGAGTCTGATACCTACCACCATACTAATTTATGCAAGGTACATTTAATAATAAGAAAAGACTACTACAATTATTGTATACATACATACATATATATATATATATTGTGCCCTTATCTGTAGGTCATAATAAGGTAGAAAGGTCAATTATTAAAAAATTTTAAATTTTAAGTTATATTTGTATGATATATAAATAATAATAGGATAATTAAATTTTATAGTACAATTTAAAGCTGAAAATACCTGGTATCTAAAAATGTAATAGATTATTTTAAAAGAAAACAGTTAAATAAAGCTTAAATATATCCTTGCTTATGGTTGTAAAAGCTGGCCATATAAAATAACACAGCTATAGATAGTTAAAAGTATATTAATAATTTGAGTATAATATTTAAAACTAATAAATTAAATAAATGCTAGATGTAATGTTATAATTGTATTTAATAGTCAAATTTAATAGAGTATATTTTAAAATAAACTTTATGATGGTGAGAATTATATTTAGTTCTACAAGTTTCAATTATTTTCCAAATTTTTTATAAAATATATCAGTTTTGGTAATTTAGACCGAGACGTAAATAAAAAATCATTTGATAAAGTTAGTAAACACGTGACTGTATATTATATACCTCCACACACACGCTTGTTAAAATAATAATAAGGTTTGTGAATTTGAAACTAAATATAATTGCCATCGATCATTAAAGTAAAAGTTTAAATGTTAAATATTATTTTAATAATTATTTTAAAGTTTAAATAATTTCTGTAAAAGTATAATTGAATTTAAAAATATAGTCTAAATAATATTTAAGACATGACGTCATCAATTCTTCAATTTTAACAGTCTAGTCTGGTATAAAACTAAAATGTGTAAATCGGTTCGCGCTAAAAAGTCATTAACCAATCAACGGAGGTAAATTAGCAGACAAAAATATAAGAATTATACAGAGCGGGGAGAAGGAATGTGTAAGTGAAAGGGAAAGTAACACATTTTTGTAGCTGATAACACCGTAGCTGAAAAAGTGATATAAATTTAAAATTTTGTATTTATTTTAAAAAAGTTCTTCTGTAACATATAATATATTTTGACTGTATCGATATGAATTGCTAATTTTAAAAGTTATCTTACCAGGGAAATTTATTCGAATTTAACCAAAAACCTACAGTAGAGATGGAAGTAAAAGGGAAAATACTTAAATTTATTACCGAAAGAAAAATATTTGGAAATCGTCTTAATACAACTTTATTTATGCTCAACCAGAAACTGATTGTTATAACTCAAAGAAAAATAATTGGAACGCTACATGAAAATTTAAAAGAGAAGTTACATGCCGTCAGGAAAAAATTATGGCGCAAAATTTATAAGGCTACTTTGAAGTTATGTTATATTCTCTATGGAAAAAAAAAATTTAATATGCGTTTTATTATAAAAAAAAATAATGATGAAGAAAAAAGGTTGATCTTATAAGAGAAACATTAAAAATATAGTACAAGAATTTTGAAATAAAGAAAGTAAAGAAAAATATGAAAGTGCTATTATGGATTTTATAGAAAAGGAGCCTAAAACTTTATCTAATTTAAAAATATTATAAAGTATTCAAGGGAAGAAATGCTGGAGTTTAAAAGGAATATAAAATTAAATGACTTAATAAAAATGGATCCATGGAAACAGAAAATTTACTGAAGATTTAAATAAAAGTACGTACAAGATGCATCGTGAAAGTCGCGCGGGAAAATATTAGCAGACAATAGTAAAAGAGAATGCCATGAATTAATAATTGTATACAATATTGTGAAAACCAAGGATTGTCGTCTATGAAGATTTATTAAACAGAGCTATTGTTTTGCTTTAAAATAGAACATTAATTGACTGAAGAAGAAATAAAATATATATTTTTTTTAGCTTAAATATGAACGGTTCAAGAAAGTCTGGTGAAGAAGTATCGTAAATATAATTTAAATATTTTATTAATTTATTTTTAAATATAAAATGCTATATTAGATTAGGGAAAACATATAAACATAAATTTAATAATAATGAGATTTAAATATAATAGCTTAATAGAATGATAGAAATATTGTTTTAAAAATAAAAAGTATGTATGGAATTTTTATATCTACAATAATTAATGGAATGGTGAAGCCTACAGAACACGATCGAGAAGATCAAGATCGTTTTTGGTAATTTTGGTATTTATTCATAATGCATAATGTATTTTTTTTTAGATCATCGATTGATTAAGAATGATGTGTGAAAGTTTTAAAATTATAAGTACACATTTTATACAACATTAAAACATATTCTGAGATAAGAATAATTTTAAATATGCATGCAATAAGTTATTTCAAGTATAATTAATAGTATAAGTTGTCAAAACAATTGTGTGATTCTTTTGAACTTTCATGTAACAAAGTATTAGATATTTTAAAATAGTTTGTATATGATAAATATACGAGAAAAGTAGTAAAAGATTTTCTTAGAGAACAGCTGTATAGTTTTGAAATAAAATGAATTTTATTATTGTTAGAAAGGCAGATAAGAATTTGTCGATGTACTGTATAGAAAAATCTAGAGAAATAAGATCGGATAGTGACTTGGTAGTACTAGTGTAGAGGAAACCAAGATGATGTTTTGCTAAGAAATAAGAAAAATAAAGTATTTGGATCATAGTTAGTTTGTGTGATTTCAGTATAGCTAACTAAGCCCTATCACTGAACACATATATTTTGGGCAGTGTCTTTACGTATCTTTTAAACTCTTTGATGTTATATAAAGCTGAAGAAATAGCTTTAGCATCACTCCTATAATAGAGGTGGGTAGACAGACAAAGGTCGCTCCTCTATAGTGTCTTTGAATTCACTGTGCCATTATTATCAAGGTTTATGACGGATAATATTCTAGTTATTTTGATCCTGTGCATCTATTTTCGCTATCCTTGTTTCGTGAATCTGCATCGTCAGAAAGATATTTTACAGAAATAATGAATAAAATAGAACTGAGGGTATGTTATCGTTTAAGTAAGAATAGTTTATTTACTGGAATGTGTTAGAACTGTGTAATTTTAAAAGTGAAAGTACAAAAATCATAACGAGAGAAAGAATCATATAATACAGTTTAAAACCAATTCGGAAACGAATATAAGATTTTTAAAAGAGAAATCTAAAACAAAGTTTTTTTTTAAATGATAATAAAATTTGAATATTTTTATAATAATATTTAAAATATAAATATTGCATGTTTGTTAAGAAAATAATTCAATAATGTGTAATAGACACATATATTTGTGCATGGTGTGTTAATAATTGTAATTACCATCCGAAGCAAGGCTTGAATGAGTATATTAGATTAATAAGTATTGTATAGTGAACAATAAAACGTAATATCAAATGTAGAAAAATGTTTTTGAATCTGTAGGATTCCATATAACTAATATAAAATTAGAGTTTTATGATTTTGTAGAATATTTACTACGAATGTAATTTTATAAAAATATAATTTTAAAAAATAGTAGGGATACAAAGTATTAGTGATAATTATAAATAAATACATTTTGTAACAAGCTAAACTAAAATAAGAAATCCAATAATAATAATACTGTACTTTCTTAAGTATTTAAAAGATGAGAATTAACTAGAAAAATAAGTAGAAGTTTGGTTTTATTGTATAAACTAGTAAAATAATTTTGTGATAGGAGAGTAAGGATATCCAATGTACATAATGTAAAATAGTGTTATTTGTTTATGTTATTAATAAACTTTGTTGTAAATTTATTATAAAGCTTTGTGTCTTCGTTATTATTTCTCCACATGGATGCATGATATCACAATACACATTTATAATTGAAGCAGACATATAGTTTTGCACAAAATAGGTAAACATAAAAGTGTTATAATAATTTTGAAAATTTATTTGTATGATAAAATTAAAAGATCATAATTATATCATTTATTGGTCATAAGTTGGTTGCCACAATATTAAAATAAATTATATGCTAATGTTACCACACGTATTTTGTTGTCGGATTATTAAAATACTACCACGTACGTAATTATTTATTTCATTTAGGAAGTAATAAGATTATATTATACTATTATTATTATTATTATTGTTTATTATTGTTAGTTGCTGCGTAGTGAATTTATGACATAAAATTCCCTTTTCATAGTTTACTACCGTAATTTTAAATCAGTTAGAATACAATTTATGAACCTGAGATTTGATTTTATTTTATTTATTCTATTTATTTACTTAATCTTATTTAATTGAGCTAGATTATTATTACAAAGAATATTAAGACATGATTATTATTTTAATCGTAATGAAAAGAGCTTAGAAAGTCGTAAGAATACTATAAGTTAGTTATTTAGTATAGTAAAAGAGGGAATAGTGTTCTTATGCCATTGAGATAGTATCAGGTGGATAATATCTCAATGTAGTCTATCTCGTTCTCCGTGTCGTCACTCCATGTCTCATGAAAATAATAAATATTTATTAATTCATTTACAAATATAACTGTATTTATATTTTAAAAGTTAGAGCTAGTAATCATTTTAATTACTGCTGGATATTTTCATTTATTCATTTGTTAAACTGAGCTAGAACCCGGAATTTAAGTATATATAAATTTTATATGGAGAGGACGTGGATGGAGGAGGAGGGCAGAATATATATATGATCACTATATGGAGCTGATTGGTAAACTCCATCTAGTGATCATAAAATGCAAGCTTAAAGGCAGGTTACGAAATTTATAACTTGTTTTGATTATCATAAATGTACCTTTGAAGGTTTTTGCAATGCTAGATATTGCAGAGGCTTTTACTATATAGTGAAACTGAACTGATTTCAGACCCATATAGCTATCTGATTTGTTAGGCTGAGTTTGAAGACATTTACGTGTCTAATAAATTCATGCTTTCAAATTGATAGAAACATGTTTGATAAGTTCTGACTTTAGAGTTGGTATTTTAGGTCTAGATCAGGGGTCAGCAACCTTTGGGTAGTGTGGTGCCGAACCTATGTTATAATATTATTCTGCATGCCAACATGGTTTTACCAACCTTATTATATTATATTATCAAAATTCATAACGGACTTCAAAGTTATATATAATATTATAGTATATAATATACACTACTATATAATATATACTTTTGAAGTCCATTATAACTAGATCTTATATTATTGGTCATTCAGTATTTTAAAATACTTAGCATCATGTGAAAAGTACCTTTTTAAAATTTGTAATTTTTAACATGCTTATTAAAAATTCTATTATAAATTATAAATTACAACTTTTTACCTATACAAAATATATAATTCAAATAAGAAAAAAATATCATGAATTCTAATATGATTAGTCATTTTTTATTATTAAAATAAATTAATGTGAACATTGCCATTGTACCTCTTTGCTTAATGTCATATATGTAATTGGTCACATAAATAAGTTAAACCAAATTCTGAAAACAGACCACAAGCTGTTTTTTTTTTTCAAAAGAATTAAATATTTTAGGTAATGATACCCAACACTTGAGAATGACAGCTGACTTTTCTAGACAGTTCCCTTCAAGAGTTTTCTGCAATTCTACAAATTTAGTTTTCCACAATTCTGAAGACATCAATTTGATTAATTCCATTTCAAAACTATCAATATCCATCCATTCAAAAAGAGATAAATCAAATGGAGTCATCTTTAAATCAATTATGTCAGGCATGATGAGGAAAGAAAATATGGCTGTGTGTATTCGGAAGTCTTCACATCATTTGAAAAATTCTTCTCTGAGAGCTTCAATGTATTTTTGAAGTTCATCTTTATTAATGTTAAATTGATTTGCATGGGCTTTACATTTGGACAGTACTTGTATGTGTTAGTGGTAATATCACACCAAAATATCTAATTTTGATGCAAATCCTTTCCAATATTTAAAAAAGTTCTAGTACTGTGTGATCCTTTCCTTGCAAATGCAAGTTCATGTGTTTGATTATATTATCAGAAACATCAATTTGCATAAACAGCCTTCATCATTTATTTCCAGATACAAGAAACATCTTGATTTCCTTCAGACATGATACAAAACTGTTCAAGACATTACCTTAACTAATCCAACAAACATTGCTGTATAGAGGGAGGTCTATATATGTACTATTCATTTTTTGCAAAAGGGATTTAAATTGCCTATGTGTTAATGAAGAATGAGAAACTATGAAATTAATTATTTTAATGACAGTGTCTATTACAGAATTCAAGCATTGTGATGAAATTTTTGCAACTACATTTTCCTGGTGTGTAATGCAATGGAAACTCAATTTTCGATGTTTAATATGATTTTCAAGAAGTTTAACAAATGCCTTTTTTTTTTCGACCACTGCATGACTGGCATCAGTAGTAACACTAAATATTTTATTTATGTTGATTTTTCTGATTTTCAAAATAAGTGAAAAATGCAGTGAAAATATCATCATGTCCCTTTGTTGTACCAGTAAGAGGAATCAAGCAACACAATCCTTCATAAATATGATTGTTGTCACAATATCATGCAACTTTTGCTAGGTACGCCACATTATTTACATCAGTGCTTTCATCAACAGCAACACTGAATGCAACAGCTTATTGTAACCTGGTTTCTCTTTTGTTGTTACATCTTCAGCCATGTCAGTTATTCTTTTTTGAATTGATCTTGCAGAAGCTGGTTTGAATTCGAGACAATATCATTTGTTTATTATATGGTAGATCACTGAATAAGATTTTAGCATTTTTCAAAAACGTTTCTTTGATGAACTGTCCATCTGTGAAAGGTTTGCCTTTCAAAGCCACACATTGAGCAATTGTATAACTACATTTGGTGGCTTTATTTTGGGTTCCAATTATTTGACTAAAATAATTAGTTTGTTTCTTAAAGGCAGAAACAGCTCTTTTTATAGCTTCACTTTGCTCATCTGAATTTTAAACATGAACACATGTTTAGTTTGATAATGTCTTTGTACACTTGAGGTATGACATACAATATTTTCACAGCATAATATACACACAGCACAAACATTTTGTTGTACAAATTCATATTCATTTGTCCAAGAGTCTTGAAAAGAGCGAATATTATGTTTTTGTCTTTTATGGGACATTTTGGGAATCTCTCAGTCACTATGCCATGAGAATCTCTTTTTTGAAAGAAGCGCCACCGATGAGCATCGATGATTTACCATTCAACTACCGAAAATAGCTTTCTAAAACTGATAACATAATAAGCTTTTCATTAGGATTACAATCTCATTTTTTAATTTTATCAGAGGTAAAATGTGAATATGGAGAATTTTTTTCACTTGCAAACAAAAATATATTTTAAATGAAGTCAAGTGTATTATTTTCTGGTAAATAATGATTTAATCGTAAATTCAATGTTGAATGCAAAAACAAAAAAAAAAAGATTCTGAAATTAAAATATATATATATTTTACTATTTAAATTTATTCCGAGTGCCATTAATAACCATTGGAATGCCATGCTTGGCATGGGTGCCATAGGTTGCTAACCCCTGGTCTAGATTCTAGTCTTCCAACCCTTATAGGTCTAGTTTCTAGTCTCCCAGACCTTCACTGATGTGAGCCAATAAGCTTGAAAACAGCTGATCTGGAGGTGGGTGACAATGATAGAGATTTTGAATTCTATCTCTTTCGGCATTTATGTAAACAAAGCTTGTTTGGAGCTGACTGGTAAGTTCCATCTAATGATCATCTAATGCCAGTTTAAAGGCAGGTTATGAAATTTATAACTTGTTTTGATTATCATAAATGTACCTTTGAAGGTTTTTACAATGCTATATATTGCAGAGGCTTTTACTATATGGTGAAACTGAATTGATTTCAGACCATATAGATATCTGATTTGTTAGGCTGAGTTTGGAGACATTTACGTGTCTAATAAATTCATGCTTTCAAATTGATAGAAACGTGTTTGATAAGTGCTGACTTTAGAGTTGCTATTTTAGGTCTAGATTCTAGTCTCCCATCCCTTATAGGTCTAGTTTCTAGTCTTCCAGCCCTTCACTGACATGAGCAAATAAGCTCGAAATCAGCTGGTCTGGAGGTGGGTGATAATGATAGAGATTTTGAATTCTATAGAGATTTTGAATTCTATCTCTTTCAGCATTTATGTAAACAAAGCTTGTTTGGAGCTGATTGGTAAGCTCCATCTAGTGATCATAAAATGCAAGCTTAAAGGCAGGTTATGAAATTTATAACTTGTTTTGATTATCATATATATATATGAATCAAACAGTTTAACATTGATTTAAGTATTGATCTTAATTTAATTAAACAAACAATTGTATTACTTATGTTTGATACCGGTATAGTATATGTACTACATTTGATTTTCCTTTCAGTTTCTTCTTTTACCAATTGCATAGAGCCATTGAAGTCATACTGTAAAAACTAATCAATAAATTCAACATTTTGAAAATTTTTATTCTTGTAAAAGTACATAATACTGAAATACATATTAATTACAAATTATTTACTATAAATTATATTTTCATACATTTTCTTATTTGTCTTTTAAAATGTACAAAAATTAAGGTCAACTGTAAATGTTAGCTTTATGAAATACAAATCAATAGTAAATTACATTTTTTTTTATTTTTCATAAAAGAAAATGTGTTACTTAATCAATACATAATATAATAAAAATGAACCAAATTAGTAACAAAAAATAAGAAGGAAAATTTTTTGTTTTTATTCTGATTACTGGCAATAAATAGAGTAAGCATTCTGAAGAAAAGCTAGAAAGAGGTTGCAGTTTGCGACTGTTTTATCGCTGAGACAGCAAATGAGATTGTAATAGTTCAGGAGTGTGTCTATCATCTTCAGAATTTACTTCAATCCAAGAACATTCAATTATATGGGTGTTTATTCCGGTGATACGATCAACATAATGCATTTGATAATTGATGGCTAAATGTCTAATTAATATTACAAAAAAAAAAAAATTATTTCTTAATGATAAAATGTGTAAATATCCAATTTTTCAATTAAGAATATTTTACTATCGATCAAAAGACAAATATATTTATTTTTAGATTAATTTTTAAAAACTAAAAAAACTTTTGCATTACAGGAAAACATTTTTTTTTCTTTTTCAAATATGAAATATGCATAAATGATCAATTTTTCAACTATTTACACATTTAGATTACTTTATAAAAATTAAAAAAAACTTATTTAAATATAAATAAATGTTGCAAAAGTACAAGTCTATATTTTACTATTTATGTATTTATTTTTACATTATTTTATAAAAATCTATATTCCACTATTTACATCTTTAAATGTTTGTCGGGGTAAAGTGTGCTTAATCTTCAATTTATCAATTAGTTTACCCAGTATGGCTTTAGTGGTTAAAAGCAAAAACTGAAAGTAAAATCAAATTTAGTATGCATACTACACCAATACCAAATGTTCTTTTAGGTTTTCTCTATTTATTAACGTTCTTTTAGGTTTTTCCTGTTTAATAATTCCAAAGAAGATGACTATCCACAATTTTTAGTCTTAACTGCAACAATGACAAAAATCATAATATCTGCAGGCCCATTCTGTAATTTGATAATTGAATAACATCTTCCAAATATTAAATAATTTCAAAGTATCATATTTTTATTTAAAAGTTACCTAATATTTACAAGATGCTGCTTATTTACAAAATGATTCTCATTAATAAATTATGATTTTGCTATATTTTGATTCTCTTTTTTTATTGGTTATTTAAAATTCAGTGATTTTTTTTCCAACTACTATTAATTTGCAATTAATCACTTCTTTAAAAAGGAGATGCTATTACCTTGCAAAAAAAAAAAAGAGAGAGAAATCAAAATAATTGGAGAAAATGAATGGAATGTCATTAGAATTTAAAAATTCATAAAGTTACTTCTAATGAAAGAGAAATGATGAGGAAAAAAAAAATTGCTAATTTTTAAATATGTTTACTACTACAATTATGAAAGTTGTGCAATCAAAAATTGAAATGTGATTGGAAAACTTTATCGATTTTTATGCATTAACAAAAAAAGTGCTTCAGCATTCAATGATAATACATCTGCCTATGTGTATGTGATCTGAATTTCAATTAAAGCTAAGATATCTTCAAAATTTTCTTAACAGGACTGAATTTTTCTTTCAGATAAACTTATAATAAATTCTGCTAACTATCCAGTATTGACATAGAATGGATACCTAATTGTTCTTAATTAGAGTTAAAACAAGGATAGAAAGACATTCAAAACACTCTTCAACTGAAAATTGACCA
This sequence comes from Epiperipatus broadwayi, assembly GCA_028023455.1. Lineage (NCBI taxonomy): Eukaryota > Metazoa > Onychophora > Udeonychophora > Euonychophora > Peripatidae > Epiperipatus > Epiperipatus broadwayi. The sequence continues at coordinate 3,838,321 of JAQFVV010006308.1, read as the reverse complement.
GTCTGGATATTTCTGCTTTCTTCCATGATGTTTTTGGGGGACTATCAGAAAAATTTTTGTCTTGCAGTAAGTGGTTTAAAAACTGATCCTCTTTTAATATGCTTTACATTTTAGCAATCCAGAAGTTTCATTAATCATAAAAAGTAAATATATTAGAACAATACTTCTTAAACTGTATAGATCATGAAGTCATGCAAAAATTTTAGGGTTAATAGAAAATTTGTAATTTTTTTTAAAAATTACAGGCTATTAGTACAATGGCTGAATGGTGGATTCATGAGTTCAAGATATACGGATCACATTTAATTTTAATCACTTCTAGTGCTCAAACTTTTTATATGTTACTGAGTGATAAACCTATCAATTATTGTAGTTTTGGATTTGTGGTTACTACCAAGAATATTAAAATACTATAACATATTAAATATGTTAAGTGAAATTAAGTAGACTTAGTATATTTTCAATGCATGTGCATCATAATCATGGTTATTCTGTTGAAAGTATACCTAGTCTAATTAATTTCATTTAACATATTTAATTTCTGTTACAGTATTTTCATATTATTATTAATAATGAGAGAAAACCTAAATATTACTTTCAAGAATATAAATTTCTGCAACAATCAAAATCTGAATAACACTTAAAGCACTTAAGTTTTAATATAAATTACAAGAGATATAAATAAAAATTACGAAAAAAAAGATTATTCTATTGAAAATGTATAATTAGAAATTGGAAAAAAAAGTTTCATTATAAAAACAAAAAATAATTGAATGGCTTTATATAGCCCAGGAATTTATAAGTAAATATCAGAAATTAGATTGATCCAAAGACATTATTCTCCAGAGTCTAACACTGTACCAATACATTAATCTATGCAGGGAAGTAAAAAAGGTATGCAATATTCTGTGTCTGAAGATGCAGTATTTTTAAATACTCAACTGAGAAAGATCATTTGTCATATTTCTTGAGGAAAATATATCAGGATTTAGTAAATGATTTAAATCTACCATTTTTGGACAATTAAATTTTTTTATTTTTAAATTAAACTTCATTAATGTTACACCAAACTAAAATGTGTGCCTACACATGAAACATATGATTTTCAATAGAGAAGTTCATGGTGCTGGTAATAGTTTAAAGTATATACAAAAGATTGATTTCAAGTCAGTGATTGTTAAATTCATTTTCTTCATGTGAAAGTTCAAATTATTCCCTATAAATTTTTGTTAAAGCTTCAGAAAACAAAACTTTCAGGAAATTATATACTTTAGATGCTTTTTGTAAAAAATGTACATAAGACTTTTCACTACTCAATTATATTAGCCAGTTATAAATTTATATGGATTTCCTATCAATAATATTTGCTAATCCAATTTTTTGCAATCTTTATGAAGCTGATTATAAGTCCTTCCCTGAAAAATTTTTTTAATTAACATTAAATAAAATAAGTATACAAATTTATTTTATTTGTCTGGAGCTCATAAGAGTTCAAGTGCAAAAACTGGAATTGATCTGGGGCTTTATATTCTAAAGCAAGATATTCTACAATTGCATCAAATTATGCAAGATAAATTAATCAAATAAATTTACTAGTCAGGAATTCATAAGAAATTTGAGTCTGAGAATTGACTGAGCTCGGCCATGATTCATGGACCTTAACATTTCAGAGACTGTTACATTAATGCTGTACCAAATTATGCAGAATAAAATAACAACTGAATTGCTTTATTGCTTCAAAATTCATTAGAAGTGCATGGAAGTTGGAATTGATCTCAGAATCTTATATTCCAGAGTCTGCAACAATAAACCACAAAGAGATAAATTAACATTCATTCTTTTGATCTAAATATTTGATTTGTTTTTCTGATAAATCAGAGATCTTGTCAGTTTTTAATATTTTCAAATAAATTCTTTGCAATGATAAAAAAGAAACATGAATCATGTTATTTTAATAAATCATTTGAATATTTTTTTAAAGGTAATTTTGCATTATTAGTAAATACATTATGAAATGGTCAGGTTTCATTTCTTTCCTTCATATCATTGTCTGTTGTACTTTTTACTTGATATCTCTGAAGATTTATTTCTTGAAGGTGACTGATTTTATTAATGTGAAAGTCTCATTATATTTTTAAGACAATGACATATCAAGACATTAAGAAAATCTTATGTTGCATACAAATGAAAACTATCTAAACCATAATGGGATTTAAAGTGGACATGATCTAAAATTTAATTCCATATGTGATCTATATTATTGTAATAAAGGAAATGATTCATGCCATTTGATATCTAAAATGTAAATTTCAGCAATAAAACTTTAAAATTATTTAATCAAGAACAATTATCTTCATCCATTTATTTGTAACTTGAATAATCAAATAGTATAGTTCTTTAAAAAAGTCTGCATCCCAATTCTAAGTTTCTACTCTTTGCCTTCAATAGTAAAAACTAGAATTTGAAGCTGGAGCTGCTTTTGAAAACATGAGTAAGCATATCAAAGTTCATGTGAAATAGTCAATATATTAGCCAATTTCTGAAAAATATTGATTTCTTTTGAAAACATAGTTTCTACTATTCGATCATAACATAAATTTAAAATGTAATTGCTCAATGTTGCACATAATATATATGTTTATAGTCTTCTCACTTTCAAATTTTGTAACTAATAATTTAATATTTAAACAGCATTAAGCTGTTGCACATGCGCTTTGCAGATTTTAACTATAAATGACTGAATACTAACACTTCAAACACATGATAAAGTCTTTGGAAAAGATAGAGTGGCCATCTATCTTTTCGAACCCAAACACTGTTATATGGGCAAATTTTAAGTGTTTGAAAGTGAAAGCGTGAAGATATTAAATAATCACTTTAAATTACTTTTACATGCTTGAATGAATGACGCTGGTGAAATTTATTAAAATTTACAATACGTCATTCTTATTTGAAGTTAAATGTATGTAAATAAATCAATTATTTTATATATCACGATGTTTATAAACTGTAATATTTAAACAGCATTAAGCTGTTGCACATGTGCTTTGCAGATTTTAAAATCCTCAAAGCGCATGTGCAACAGCTTAATGCTGCTTAAATATTACAGTTTATAAACATCGCGCTATATAAAATAATTGATTTATTTACATACAACTAATAATTTAAAAGATTCTTATCACATTATATTAATTTCAATCAACCCTCAACATGTTACTTTTTATGCTCAAACATCATGCTCTTCTTAGGAATTAACCATTCAATTATTTTTATTAATCTATTTGTTTTTTAAACCTTTCCATTTTCCTTCTGTACACTAAAATAATTTTTTATTTTATTTAAAACAAATAAATGACTTAACACCTTGAAAAAAGTAATTTAAAAGTTTAATTAAAGGATTAAATATTATATTTTAAGTTAAATGAAAATTTGTCCTAATGATATAAAATCCCAAATTAAAACTTTCTAAGAAGTCTTTAAATTTCAAAATCTAATCTTGTTGCAAATAGTATTTAGCTAAGAATATAAATTGCAATAAATACTAGTTGATATACAAACCTTGAACATCCAAGGTAAAATCTTTTCTATTTATTCCAGCATCATTTGTGACAATACAAGAGTACAGCCCAATATTATCCAGTTGAGTATTGTGAATTATTAATCTCCTACCTTCATTAATAATTTCATATTCTTGTAAAGATTCACTTAAGGGTTCACCATCTTTTAGCCATTGTATTGAAGGACGGGGATGACCAACAGCAGGGCAATCAATATGAACTGTTTTATTTTCCACAACACTGGGATTTTCATCTACTTTACTATCAAATGATGGTGGAACTAAAAAAAATAATATATATATAATGTAATAATATTAAATAACAAATGAAACATGTAGAATGCTTAACTAAAAAAAATAGAGATTCAAAAGGTTTAGATTAATGTAGAGTGAAATATATGCAAATTTATTGAACTCAAACCATATTTCTTAAACAGGAAATAAATATTTAAACTTCTATATCATTAAAATTTATCTACTCCACAAATACATTAACAATTCATAATGTTATTTCTCAGGAAATTATTTATAGGATTGTTACTAGTTATAATACATTAAGATGTATTTATTAACCAATAACATCAAAATTGGAAAAAAATAAAAATCTTAGTGCTGTCTTACATAAAATAATAATCAGAAAATAATAATAAATTCTTTATAACAGCTAAATATAAATAATAATTTTATACATAAAAATCCTTTTTCAACACTTGGTTTGGTGCCCTTTCAAATGTTAATAATCTATTTAACATTAATAAACTATTTCAGATATAAAACAATCTAGTGTTCAATAATGGAATTAAAACAAGCAATAACAACATAAATCATTAAAATAAATCAAAACCCTCATATATAAATTCAGTAATTACAAAATACTTGATTATATCATAACAATACATTAAATAAATATTATTAGCATTTTTTACAATTATATATATTGTAAGGATACATTTAAATTGACCACAAAACCATTACCACCAACAATCGTCAAAAGCATATTAATTGTATATTAAAAATTTATTGTCAGTTAAAATTATTTTCTTGACAACACTGATTTATATATATATCAAACCCTTAATCACAGGCAAGCAAAAATTTTGAAAAACAAAAGAAAGAAATCATTAATGTTAATTTTTTTTTGTTTACTTATCCAGCATAAAATTTTATAAAAATCAAAATGATGTATTTGCGACACAATTGACATATATATTGTAACGGGATGGGGGGGGGGGGATGATTAAAGAAGTGGATGGAAAATAGAATTGAACTGGGGTGATGGAAACACATCATCACTCCCAGTCCATTTAATGAAATACAAATATCAATAATTTGAAAAATTATCTATAAGTAATACATAATTATAAGAGCATGAGATCAAGAGATCTGTATATATCATTGAGAGATCAGCCAGCTAACTCATAAGAGCAATTATAATAATTAATTATCAACCAGCATTATAAAGTAAATATCAATATAAATAAATATTCAAGAAAAATAACCATCCATCATCATCTTTGATGGGAATAAAAAAATCTGTACAATAAATCAACAGTCCATCTTGTGGCTGGATTTGAACAATAAAAAATATAAATCAGCAGTCAACCTTGTGACTGGATTGGAAATGAGTCTTCTGTAGACCAGGCTAACTATTGAGCCTTTTCCAGCTTGGGCAATTATTTAACCATTAATTTGGAGGCACAAACTAAGTGCTCATCCATCAGAATACATAAGAATCAAACAATAATGCTGGGACATTTAAAACATGCTGATCATCATCAATGCTTGGGCCACTTGTACTGGCCAACTATAAACTGAAAATTTTAACAAGACAATTAAAATAAAAGATAATAGTGCATGGGCTTTAAAGAGTATCCTCTTTTGCGCCAACCAGGATGATGATTGATCATCTCTGGATGCCTCAAAGCACTAAATAACACATCCAACCTCCATTTATATATTCATCCCGTGCTCGAATCTAGCCCAGAAAACACAAGATCTATTACTGTATGTGACCAAGAGATGATGAAAACAATTATTAACAATTAAATACAAGTTTATTAATAACAAAAATAAATAAATAAATGATTAAGGTCTTATAAGGGTTCTGATTTTGAAAAGGATCCAATAATAAAGTCATCATTCTATAATTTACAAGATTACTACAAAATTCAAGTTATTACATCAATTTACATAATTACTATTCAATATTTAAATCGTTACATTAATTTACAAAAAGTATAATAAAATATATTCAAATTATTATTATGGTTTACATATATATGCGCATTCGCGCGATTTATAATATATAATGAATATTCAATAAATGAATTGACATTTAATAAAAATTAAAATAAGAAATATTAAAATTGTACATATATGAGTGTGCATGTATATACGCACACCGATTTTTATCTATTTCAACTTGTTACAATAATATATTTTTTATAATTAATTCATTTGCAAAACATATACATTTCACACATACATGTGCGTATAAACAAAATATATAATTCAACATTTAATTTCAGTTCATAAGTTCTTTTTTTTTTTTTATCAAACTAAATAAAGTCAACTTTTGTTTGACAGGTACTTATTGATTAATTATCAGCGTTTTTAGATCAATTTAAAAGATTTGCTTTTACGATTTTAATTCAAACAAAATTATGCTTGCATTTGTATATTCTTCTTTTAATATCATTTTTTTAAGGAATTACCAAAACAATTTCTTCAAAAATATATATCAAATCGTCTTTCTTTTAGACATTTGACTCAAGCAAATTATTTACTTGTTTGTTTTAATTTTTAAGTTAGTTAATTTACAATTTTAAACGTTGTTTTAAGGAATATTAACATAAAATAACTCACTGTATATACACGTGACGTATTTATCTGTGGATCCCTGCGTGTATTGATAAACAGCAGCATAAGTACACCAATTTCTTCAAGCTTTCTCTTGGTAAGCTTGGTTTTTAGTCCATCAGAAAATGTAATACAGGTTTGTTGTCATCTTCAGGTAAAATTATCCAAGTAATTAGTTGGCATACCATGAGCTTACTTTTGTAGTCCAAGCATTTGTCAAGCTGTCTTCTAGAACATATTTAAGCAGCTAGTTGATGCATTTGAAGTGACCCTGGCTTCATGAATCAAAACTGCAGTAAACTATAAGGCAACTACTGGACTGTTCTTAGATCTTCATAGGAGCTTTATATAACTCTGCTAGCTATTTTGTCCTCATTTTTCTTTTCAGGCTATTGATTCAGAAGTGACCCAGCTTCAAAACCAAAACTCCTGTGAAGAAAAATAGCAGCAGCTCCTGCCTTCAGCAACATTAGTTCATGGTAGCTTTTCTGCCAACTCTCTGCTACAGCCAACAACATACTGCTTTCTTCAAAATCATATCCAAACTTTGCATTTGGCCTAGTTGGTCACTGCTTAAAATATTAAAAACTCTTCTGACCAACTCTTACAAAACTGCAAGCAGAACTGTTCTTTTCAAAATCATTATCCAGACTGGAGATAATTTGTTATCAGCCCTTTTATAGAATCATCTGAGGTGTTATAACAACACCTTGATTAAAAACATAATTTTATTTTTATCTCTCTAATCCCTTGGAATCTATATACATGTTTTTACTTAGGGGATTTTTAATAGATAAAAAATTTGTTTAATTAATTAAAAAATTCCAAAAATAAGTATGGTGTTTTTACATTTCAAAATCAGAATAATAATAATAATAATACAATATTTATATTTCTTCAGACCTTTTAAAAGTTTAATTTACAAAACAATATTTTAAATTAGAGTTATTATTTATTTATTTCTATTTCAGTAAATGTAGAAAATATCTACTATAATTTTTGTCTGTGTTTATTTCTACTTTTCCTTTATTTTAGTGTATGCTATGTAAGCCAACTGGTTACAATATATATGCACACAGACATGTGGTGTGGCACAACAATTTTTGAACATCTTTGAATCATTATATAAAATACAATAAATGATTAAAATTTATCTACATGCGTTAATTCAATTTATTACATTGTGGGTTAATTTACAACATATATATATATATAAGTTAACCTTGATAATGGCAATTGCTAGTCTGTCGAAATATTGGATTGTAATGCAAAATAATACATGGTTTATTCCCAAAAATATTAATTTATCTACATCATACAACCGTGAAAACATTAAATATAATATATATATATAAAATCTGCACACGTGTGGTACAACAATTGATTAATTATAGAAATGAATTCATTTTCTTTCATATTTGATAATAGCAAAAATTCATTAATTTTTGTAATAACTAATTCTATTTTGAATTTACATAAAATTCACATATATACTGTAACTTAATAAAAAATAGATGGATTTATTAATTATTAAAATATTAAAATATATTATAATCTGCCATTTGAACAGTAAGAAAAATTACTGTAATGATGAAAAAGGCTGCTATTTTGTAATCGTTTAATATATAGATGAGTGATAAAATGATAGTTGCTATAATTCAATAACTAAACACTAAACAGGATATATGATATGCTTCAGCGGTTCATTATTTGTAACCAAGTAAATTAAATGAGAAATGAATTCACTGTGTTAGCTAAAATACAATTTATAATTAAATAAGGATGATGCTAACATATAAATAAGGACATATGCATATTGTGCTCTATTTGGGTGTCTAATTCTAATTAATTAAATATAACATTATAGCCTGATTGCAACTATCCTAAACATTAATTCTGTCATGCTAATAATGAAATAAATAAATTATCTCATTTTCCATATAAAATAACCAAATGAAAATTAAAACTGTCATCATTAAAGATTTAAAATATTTAGATATTGGGGAAGTCATTTGAACAATAAAACATACTGGCCATTGTCATCAAATAAAATAATATTAAATATAGCAACTGAATAAAATTACCCACTGTGAGATCCCTGGAGTGCCTTATGCTTAACTCCAATAATAGGTTCTTTTAACCAAGAATCCTTCTCATTCCTCTTTCCATGTATATACGACCATTCATGGTCACATGCACACACTGGTGCTATTTATAACAACTTATAAAAAAATATCATATAAAGTTAATATTATGAAGTTGGAAAGGGATTAAATCACTCTTTATTTAGTTTAGCTAAGTACATGTGTTTCCCCACAAGCGCCACTAAATTGTTTTAAATCTAGATAAATATCTGTTTAGAGTGTACTGAGTTCAAACTCCTTCAGTACATTTTTATCACGCATGACTTGGATGACTAATGAAAAAAAATTGACACTCTTATATTTTACTCATGTCAATAAAATCATAAGATCCCCATATCCCCAAAATTTATATAGATCAAGACTCTTATAGACATTGCTAGCTCATTTTACATATATAGATAAACAGACAAGTATAATCTTGTTAATGGCTTCTAAACAAGCATCGTGAAGACCATTATTGATATTGATGGCCATTTAATTAGATTATTTATCACAATATAAAGATAATAATGATGATAATAATGATGATGATAATAATATCATAATAATAATAATAATAATAGTGATGATGATACCAGCCATAGCTTTATAATGAACTCGCAACAATAAATTTATCTTTATAAACTCATAAGCACTTTTTAAAATCATCCCTTATTAAAATGGGATTTAATTACTACATTCACTAGCATTTATATAAGTTTATGTTTATTTACTAAAATACTTTTATAGTTAAAACTAGGATTTAATAATACTAGTGATGATGACTGATCATCACGAATCTCTATGCATGATATTCAACTTTCTATACACCCCTATTTACTAAATATATTAATTATGTTAAACATTAGATTTAATGATTATAATTTATTTAATCAATGATGATGGCGATCATAACTCTTGTATAGTATTATTTGAAACAGTGTTTTAATCAATATTATATCCATCTTTGATGAAGATGATCAAAACTCATGGACACAACATAATTTTAGCTTTCTATTATTGAACTATAATTATTAAAATTTGGTTATTATCAAGCTTAATCCCTAAATACTTAAAGGTAAATCAATATTCTAGCTTACTTAACATTTTGCGAGTGCTTTCTTAATATTTGTGAGTGCTGATGATTCTTAATATCTGTGAGCGATGATGATGATGATCATTTAAAACAACAGAATTAAGACAAGAAAAATACAACAATATTTTTAATAATAACTCAGAAACCAATTGAGATATATAATTATATTTTATTAATACTATTCTTCTTTCCTTCTTTAAAATCAAATTTACTAATTAGATAAATAGCTTATTATTACATTAATTCAAGAACAAAATTTTATATACAAGTTCGTCATTTTGGATGTTTTAAAATAAGCTGGCTTAAAATGACATTAAAAAAAATATATTTCATTGAATGCTTACTTAAGACTTTCCTAACTTATTATATCATAAAAATAAATTTCATATGTAACTTGTGTTTTATTTCACTTCCATTCAAATGTGAATCCCTGCTTTATAATTTACCATATTTAAACTAATCAGGCATAGCCTATTCTTTTGACGTGTTTGTATAAGCAGTTACACATGCACACACACATCCTGTGATATGTCAACATATATTTCTAAAATGTGTTCCTTTATATTAGAGATTAATACATATATCACACATATAAAAAAATATTTTTGCAACCTTGAGCAAAATAAAATAAAATACATTATATCAATTTTAATATGCAACAAGATAAATATAAAAAAACATTATAAATGCATATATTTATAGGTTTCCCATTATCATAACAAATGAAGAACAATAATAAATAATAAAAAAAAACATTTCAATATTACAATATGTAATAAAAAAATAAAAAAATAATGAAAATTTAAGTTTAAAGATTTCAGCTGTGTTTATGTTATGTTATGTGATATTGAGAATAACTATCGATAAACAAGCCTTTAATGTTTCTGTATCAAAAGAAAAAAAAATGCTTTGAACAATAAATTAAGGTTTACTTTTAATAAGTAAGAATAAAAAAATCTATTAATGAAAGTTCATAGTTACCTGATTATTTTCACTTCTTGCAAATGTCTCAAGTTTGAATTTCAGACTGCTTGTCTCACGTATAGCTTCAATAAGTTGATTTGCTCCATTTAAAAAAAAGAAAGTTCTTGCAGATACTTTTAAGATAAACATGAATTAATTGACTTGCTTATTTCTCCAATTTTAAAATTATTTATTGTTGATACTTTTGATAACGCTAAATTCGTTGACTGGCTTGCTTCTACCATTTCAAAAAAAGGTTATTTCAAATACTTTTAGATAAGTATGAACTGGTGGATTTGCTTGTCCCTACCATTTCAAAAAGAATTGTTGTAGACACTCTAGATGACTATGAGGAAAATTTTAACAAAAATTTGGCTGATAGCTTAATCAAACCTAGTTATAAGGCTTTTATACATTTTTCTTTTCCTCTTCCTTCTCCCTCCATCCAAAGGTAATGAGCCTATAATAGATCAGGAGCCAGAAAAGAAGCATTTCAAATAGCTGGTGTGGTTGGCTTTAAAATCAATCATTTTTGTTGGCTATTATTTGACTGGTATATGAGTAGACAGATCAGTGAGCTAACCCATTCTGTAGGATTCCAGAGAGCAGAAACAATGGTTTTAGCAATACAAATTCATTGTATTATACACAGCAAAATATATTAATATCATTTCATAGAATTGTTAATAACTTCTTCCAAGAAATTCAATTTTGTTCCATTTCTTTTTTCTTAATATTGCTGGGAATTACTTATATATATATGCACAACTTCGTCTATACTGACTTTAAAACAAGAGTCATTTTTTTCCCTCAATTTTTAAAGAGTGAAAAAAAAATCAATCGCTCACTCTCTTTTTCATAACATTAAAAAAAACTGATAGCTACATCTCCTTTTCCCAACATTAAAAAAAAAACTGATTCCCTCTAAATATTGTTTCATTCATTTATATTGTGAATCTTTCATCAAAGAAAAGGACCACCTGGAAATCTTATCTTGAGATAAAAGATCAAAAGCTTCACAAGTTTGATGGTCTGTCACAATTTTACAAGAAAATTAATAATCACATTTTATTCCATCAAAGCACCTCTTTTCTAAAACAATCTTATACACAGATAACACAAACAATAAAACTGGCAATCTATAGTCACTAGAAATAGGTGTAAAAATGTTTTATGTTTAAACATTCATATTCACACGTGTACATTTTCACATCCTAATCTACTAATCTTGATCGCTTTATTTTACACTTTCTTTCTGATCTATTTTGTTTAATAAAAATATAGTTAAATAATTTCAACACATTATTTAATAAAATATAATAAATCCCTATATTAAATATTGTTTCTCACTACCTTTTTCTCTTTATAACTGCTTATTTATTAATTATTTATAAACTATATAATAATAAATACACACATAAATCTATATATATAAAAGAAAAAAAAGAATTTTTTTTAATTAAATAATATATATCTGTGTGTTTGAAATGAGTCATATACATACAATACATGTATATCAATAATAAAATAAAATAAATCAGTTTATCAAATTCTATTACAGCTTTCTTTCTTCTCTTTTTTTTTTTTGAAAGTTTATAAAAGTTCTTTTCTTATTGAAAATAAAATCAGATTTTAATTAATTATAATGCTTTTAGATTCCTTTCTTTTTTCAAAAATAAAATCAATCTTTAACAGCCTATGTTAAATAATTATTATATTTTTAGAATAATATAGTCATCTTTAAAATTAATGCAGCATATATATTTTTTTTCCAATCTAAAAAGACCCCTGAAGTCTTTTACCTTTTTCTTTTAAATATGATGGTCAAGAAATTAATTTTGACTCTTACTTTTTAATCCATACACAATCATTTGTTTGTTTTACTTCTAGAATGTCTCTTAATTAATTTTTTAATAAACAAAAAATGAAATTGTTTTTAGAATTAAAAATAAATATTTCAAAATGCCTTTTTGTTTTTTCAATAAATGATTTAAAATAATCATTATAGATTATATATCTCACTTTTAGAATGTCATTTTAAAATGAATTATAAAAAAACTTATTTAAAATGTTGTTGATGTTATATATAATGCTTCTCACCATTGTATATGTTTATCTACATTTTTCTCTGCATATAGCTGAAATAGCATACAAATACCAATTCTCTTGGTAAGCTTAGTGGTCTGGGTGAGATTGGTTTACAGTCACATTGGGAAAAGAATAATTCAAATATGGTTGACATTCTCCCATCTGTCTAGGAATTGATAAGCTTCAGGCCAGCAAATTGTCTTCTAGAACATATTTGTACAGACTAATTGATCCATTTCAAGTTGGCCTAGTCTTCAAGTGAATCAAAATTCCTGTATATAGAACTAGTAGACTACTCACTGCTGGATCTACTGGTATGAGTTCAGATATATCTTCATGAGAGCTATTTTCCTTATAACTCTCCAAACACCAACTCTGCCAGCCAACTGCTTCATAAAAATATTAAGACAAGGACTGTCTTCAAAAAACTTACTATCCAAATTTTGCAGCTGGCCAATTTGGCCACTTGCTTCTCAAAAATATTAATCAGACTATTCTTTTCAAAAACTACTATCCACACTTTGCAGCTGGCCAATTTTCCAGCTACTTCTCAAAATATTAAAGCCAGACTCTTCTGGCCAGCTCTTACAAAAATCACAAGCCAAAAACTGAACTGATATTTTTCTCACTCCTTTTATAAAATCATCTGAGGTGATAACACTAATTTTAAAACTCTTTTCTTATCTTTCTTGATTGGAAATAATTTTAATCCCTTCAAAAGCCCTTTTAATAAAAGAGCCACATTTGGAAAAATTATCAAAGATTTTTAAAAATAGATAATAAAAATGCATACAAGCTTTAATTCAAATAGATATTTTACACAAGTTTTAATTAAAAGATTTCAAAAATAAACCCTGCTTGTTTTTAAATTTCAAATTCAAAATATTTTTATTTATTTGAACCTTTTAAAAAAATATTCATTTCATAAAAAAATTTGGTAGTTGTTTGTTGACATCCACACTGCAGGATGGCACGATTATGTGCTAAAACACATAAAAATGCCATTTACGCAGCCGACATTTCACAGCCGTGTTTATGTGTTATTCAACAATTCTGCTGTACTACACATTACAAACCACTTTATCGTATCACATTAAATTATTTATTCCAAATTGCACACTCCACACTTTTTAGAGTGTAGTGTGAGGATGTGTTAAATTCAAGTAATGAAATGTTCATATTTTTACTTTAATTTTAATTTTATATTTTTTGAAATCATGCGATTAAAGTATTTGATAATTAACGAACTGTTTAGACACTTCTGTAGTGAAATGTTAATGTGCAAAACATTGTGCAAGGGTATGTTTGAACGTAGTCATACATAGTTAATGCATTAAGCATCATTTGCTCGAGAACCTCCACAAGAAAATAATAATCGTGCAGGAAAATCCAGATGTCATTTGATTGTGCAATTTACCAACAACAGAACGTAATGCAGTGGTCTTTTTGCAAAGCAAAAATGTACTTCCAAATTCAAAGAAATGTAAATGTGGAGTGTCAATGAGATTGAGGGTCGTAAAAAGTAGCATGTCAGTTTAGATGTTCGGCTTGTTCATGCAGTTGAACAGTTTCCATTAAAAGTCTCACTTGGTTTGGCGGCTCTAGAATACCATTGGTTAAAACTATACATCTAATATATTTCTGGAGCCATGAACACCTAACTGTCGAAGCTGTACAGAAAAAATTGGGCCTAGGCAAAAATGCCACTTTGCATTAGATCAACGGTCTGCGCAAGCTGTGCTCTGAGAGTTTGTCATCTCGACCGTGCTGCTGTCAAATTGGCAAGCCCAGTTTTATAGATGAAGTTAATGAAACTCTAGCTGGAAAAAGAACCACCAGGGAAGAGTACTACCTCCACAATGAATTTGCGGCAGAGTGTGCCGAGAGACACACAAATGTTTTCTGCCGTGCATTCCTTACAGATCTGCATCCACTCTTTTGCAGGCTGTGAAAGATAACATCAAATCTGGATCTACTATCTTCTCAGACTGTTGGAAGGGTTACAAGACTGTTGATCTTGGGGCAGCTGGGTTCCATCATCTGACAGTCAACCACACTTACAACTGTGTGGATCCTTCCACAGGAACTCACACCCAAAACATTGAGCATCTTTGGAGCCTGCTAAAGTCTCACAACAGGAAACAATGGGGAACTCACAGGAAATATTTGTCTAATTACATGGCCAAATTTATTTGGTGTCGTCTCCACAAAGATGAAGATGTTTTCCTGGCCATACTTGCAGAGATGTCTTTACCACAGCACATCAACACACAGTAGGCATCTTGAATTATTTAATTTGTTCATATTAATTGAAAAAAAGTTTATTTAAAAATCTTTTACATTGTTTTTGTAAATAGAAGAAAGTTATTTTTACAATTGTTTGAAGTTTTGATTGAAACTAAAAGTTTGAAAAGTTATTTATCATAATTTTAATATTTGATGTTATTTTATTAAAAATGAGTTTTAAAGTTAGTTCATGTTATTTTTAAACCTTTCTAAAATTGTTTATCTTTATAGCAAAACAAAAAAAATCATAAAAACTTTTATTTTTGTCAATGTTAATTTTTAAAGAAATCGGCAAGTTAAAAAAAAGAACCCTATAAGTTTTAACTTTGTTTTTTTTTTTTTAAACCAAAAAAAATGTTATTAAGCTTTGTCAATGTTATTTTTAATCGTTTATCTTTTTTTTTATCTTACTTTAAAGAAATTTTTATTAGGCTAAACAAAGGTTACATTTTATAAAAGGACAATATTAATGGGGAAAAAGGTTATACAATTGGTTTTTAAAAGAGACTGATTGTTGCGATAGTTTTTGTTATGTTAAGTTTTTAGGAAACTGGAATAACTTCCAAGTCTCCTCAATTATGCATTTAGAATATAGTAATTGATCTCTTGATTTTCTCTTTTGCATAGATTACAAGAAGCATGAGTTTTGACCTGGTTGAAGCTGGGTATACATTAACTAACAACTCAATGCCAGATTGAATAAGTGATAAAAATTGAAGGTCTTATTATAGGAAATTGTTTTGTTTTAATACATTCTATTTGAGATTTTATTCTTGTAATAGGGGAGGGTGGGGGTGAAGCTTAATAAGTTTTACCATTTTTGTTAATGTTAACTAAATAAAAAAAAAAGCATTAATCCAAAAAAAAAAGTCCACAAAGTTTAAAATTTGTTTGTGTTAATTATTTGTGTAACCCCCCCCCCCAGCTTGATAACTTTGAACTTGTTGATAATTGTTTTTAAAAACAGAGGTAATCCAAAAAAAACTTTGTTTGTGTTATTTATTGATGTCACAAAAAAAGCTTAATAACTTTGAACTTGTTGATAATTGTTTTTTTTTTTTAAAAAGGCAATCCAATAAAACTTTGTTTGTATTATTTATTTGTATATCAAAAAAATAAAAAAAGTGGCATTCCAAAAAAAAAGCCTACTAGGTTTAAAGTTCATTTTTGAGATTTATTTGTTACATTTTCATTTACCATTGTCAAACTCCCTCCACTCCCAAATCTGACGCCATCCACTTCTGCTAAATACACTAATGAATATTGCTAAACATCCTCGAAACTAAAGATTATCTCTAGCACCAATATATACACTTTAAACCTCAATTAAATATTAATATATCTGATTTTTTTGAATGTACCACATACGGAATTAGTCACCTTTCCCTATCCCGTATGTAATATCTTTATAGATATAATAAACACTTCCATATTTCCCCATACTTTTTGAATTATTTGTGTAACCAAAAAAAAAAAAAGCTTAATAACTTTGAAGTTTGATTTAAAATGGTAAAAAAAAAATGTTACTTTTACAAATAAAAAAGCATCATAACTTGGTTTAAAAAAGTCTACTAAGATTAACTTTAAAAAAAAAAAGCCTACGAAGTTTCGAGTATGTTTGTGTGATTTATTTGTCTTTAAAACTGAGTTACTTCATAATTTTATTGATTTTTTTTAAAAAAGCAGCAATACAGAAAAAAGACCAACTAACTTTTGCATTTGTTTGTGTTCATTAATTGTGTACAAAACACTGTAACTTCATCATTTTGTTGAAGTTTCTTTTTTAAAAAAGCCGAAAGCCAAAGTACCCAAAAATGTAACAATATACCGTAAAATTTTACAATATATTGATTTTATTTTATATTTATTTATTATTTGTTGATGCTAATAAAAATAAATGTTTACAAAAAATATAATAAAATTTGTGTTTAATTTATTTTTAAATATAAAAAAAATCAAAAATAAGTAACTGAAAATTCAAAAACATGCAATTAAAATTGAAGAAAAAAAGGCATGGGAATGTTCATAATCTATATATTTTCAAAAAAAAAACGACGACATCCATTGAATACTTATTCAATATTTTTCCCAGCTTTATCACTTATGTTATAATTGCCATACAGAAAAGTCATTCACATAATATGTGTGTTCACTCTCATACATGTGACTCTATATGCTATTAATTTGTTCCCTTAAACAAAAAAAAATATTAATCAATAAGATTTTAGTCTAACCTATTTTGACTCATCTTAATTGACCTATGTAAGTATAAGCAGTCCCCCCATACACACACACTTGTGATATGTTAGCATATATATTATGTTAAAATGTTTCCCTTCATATTATTCATTTATAAATAAATCACACATATAAAAAAATTATTTAAAATTGAGCAAAGCAACATTTAGATCAAATTTAAATATGCAAATAAATAAAAAAACATTATAAAATATATATTGATAAGTTGCTCAAGTACTGTTGATTGACTCACCAATGACAATAAATAAAAGACATTTTATTTATTACAAACAAAAAATAATAATATTCAAAGATAAAAAACATTAAGACTATTAATTTCAAAATGTATTATTGAAGTTGTTATACATAATAATGATAATCAATAACATAAAGTAAAAAAACAAACATTTAATGTTTATGTATTTAAAAAATGATGTTTGACCTATAGAAAGGGTTTCAAAGATTACTTTTAATAAGTAAAAAAAATGATTAATGAAATTTTAAAGTTACTAATACATTTTCAGTTCTTACTAATATCCAAGTTGAAACGACAAACTGCTCTTTTGTTCATAGTTTCAGACTGCATTGGTTTAGCTTGTTTTTTTACCATTTCAAAGTTATTTCTGGCACTTTTGATGAACATAAAAGATAATTTTAAAAAAATTGATTAGATTAGTTGAGACTTGATGTGTGGACTATATACACCTTCTTTCTTCTTCTCCCTTCCTTTAAAGATGACAGTTCTTTAACCATTGGGTGAAAAAGAAGTCTCTGAGATAGCATGCGGTTTTGGCTTGGTTTGCTTCAAACAGCCACTTTGGGTTTTTAAATATATACATGAGTGTAGACAAACTATCCAATCAACTCATGATAGTAGACCCTAACAGACAAAAATAGCGGTTAACACTGCATCCTTTTCTTATAGCTGACAAAATATATAAACACTGAATTCATTTTTTTTCCTTTTCAAAGTAGCAATTTGTGCACTTTCCTTATAATACCATTTTACTTTTCAGCTTATTTTTGAGGGGTTCAATCTTGATCAATCCCTCCAGAATAACTTAGCTGCTAGTGTTTACATATCAGCACATCTTCTTCTATACTATTTAAAGCAATGTTTTAATATTTTGCTTTCACTTTTTTTTCTCAAATGCAGGAAAAAGAAAAAACTTGAAAGAGAATGACTGACTGACTTTGACAACTGACCAACTTCCCCTTCTCTCTTTCTCACACAGCTTTTTATATGCCAGTTATTCATATCTTCCTCAGCTTTGTCCAGTTCAAAGTTCATCCAGCTGTCACCCCAAAGTTGTTTCCAAAAATACCACTGTCATTTTAGAAAATTAACAAAATTCAAAACTGATGACATTTAATGGTCAAGTAACATAAGGAAAAATAATGACTCTTTCTATTTTGTCAAAACATCTTTTCTTTTGACAATTTAAAATTCAGATAACATAAGAAAAAGAATTAAAATTTGTGTAATTAAAATGTGTCTCTGATTTACATTCACTTTCCTTTCAGACACTAAAAACATGTGTGCTTTTCAGGCTATTAATCTGTTGACCTATAGATGTGATCCTTTAAACCATCCAGTCCAGCCCATTTTATTTTTTAAACAAAAAAGCTATATAATGATACTGCTTTTTATAAATATTTCTTCTTCTGAAGCATTATTTAAAAAAGACAACTACATTATCTGGAAAATCTAGATGACTTAAATAATCGTTACTTACTTCTATTCTCTTAGTCTCCCAACTTAATCTACAAAATACTTTTTTATAAAACTGCTATAAAATTTTTGGGTGATACAGAAACATCCTGTTATTTATATTCCTATAATGTTAATCTTCTTAGTATCACCATGTAATGTAATCATTGCTATTGCATTTTTGATAATTATTCAGAATACAATATTTTGAGATATATCTTGATCTCATGCCTTAATCATTGTGGAAATGCTTATAGAATCAAATGCCTTTTCATAATCTACAGATCAATGCATAATGACAACCCATATTCTTTAGTTCTCTGTATAACTTCTCTAAATATCTGTTTATGATTCATTGTGCTAAAGTCACTTTTAAATCCAATTTGTTCTTATTAATTTAAACTAAAGTTCATTATAGCTGAGTTGAAATAATCTTGACAACAATGTATTTAAAGATTAACAACTTTATAATTTCTAGTATCTTATTTACAATCATTGTTAAATATCAGTATTACTACTACATTGTTATAATTATCTAATACACTCAGGTCTCGTTTTATGTGGACTTTTTAATGCAATTTTGAAGTTATGCAATTCACATTTCTTTTTAATATCTTTGTATGCAGTTTTCTTTTATTCAATAAAAAATATTAGATCAGAAATCGAGCTCCGATAATGCGCTATTACTTTAAATATTATAAATTTTGAGCACTCACACATCATATTGAAAGTAATAGCACATTATTGGAGTTTGACTTCCATCTAATAATTTCAATATTTTCAGTGCTTTATAATAGTACTGTAATAGATTTTATGCAATAAAAAAGTTCATAATTCACTTAAAATCAGGATTTCCCCATTTTATATACACACATTAAATTTTACAAGATTATAAAGTAAATCTGTTCAAATGTGATAGATGCCTATACTATGCATGTTGTTGTTTTTGCATTTTAAATCACATTCTATATTTGCTTTTTAAAAAAAGAGTACATAATCAATTAATCATTTAGCGTCCCCAAGTAAAGAATTTTACAAGATTATAATTTAAATCTGTTCAAACATTAAATTTTACAAGATTATAAAGTAAATCTGTTCAAATGTTATAGATGCCTATACTATGCATGTTGTTGTTTTTGCATTTTAAATCACATTCTATATTTGCTTTTTAAAAAAAGAGTACATAATCAATTAATCATTTAGCGTCCCCAAGTAAAGAATTTTACAAGATTATAATTTAAATCTGTTCAAACATTATAGATGTATATACTATGTATGTTGTTATTTTTGCATTTTAAATCACATTCTATTTTTGCTTTTTTAAAAAAGAGGACATAATCAATTAATCATTTAGTGTCTGCAAGTGTGATGGGAACAATTAAAAAATTATGTAATGTGATCTGAATTTAATGTGATGCGAAACAATGAAAATTGATTTTTAAACAGAATTGAAAATAAGAATTTAATTTTTAATTGTTAGCTTTAATTAAATTTTGCCCAACAGTGGTGAGTAAATGTCTTTTTATTATCATAAGTCTAAGTTCTTATTTTCATTTTAAACTTTTAGTTTACCTTAATGGAGAGGAAAAAACACCCAAGAAAATGAATTTCTTTGGAAACAAAAATTTCAATTTTAGATGCTTAGCACAATGGGAAGGATCACAGTGATTGGAAAACATTTTAGTTTGGGTGAATGTACTATAAAAGCAATTAAAAAAATTAAGTTGGTGCTAGTTGTATTTCCTCTTGTGATGAATCTGATGTCAAGTAGTGATAATGATTAAAATACTGTACATGTATGAAAAAATGTAAAATACTGTAAATTACGCATAAATATATATTGCTTTGAATAAAATTAAATACTGAAATATTTTATTAGTCATATTTTATTTCCTTTTTTTATGTGAATTTTAAAGTAATTTTACATTGTTGCTTTGCTTTTAGTTGATTTTCGAAAATTACAGTAAGTACCCCCCATTTTTCAAAATAAGTCTACTTTTGTGTGATTTCTTTTGCGTGCATTTTCTGAGGAATTTATTTACCATATAATACAAGACCCAAGTATACATCTTTATCATTTTGTCATTTGGTGTGTAACTTTGCCAACAGTTACCTGCTTTTTAAAGATATCAATAATAAGCTCATCATTTCCTGTAGCATCTATGTTTTTAATAGATGTGATTGCATGTACCATTTCTTTATTTAAAATGCCATGCAATTCAGATGTAATAATTATAATCTTTATTACTATATAATTTAATAATTTTTAATGGTCATTCATTAGACTAGATATTATCTAATAATGAACAATATCTGAATTTAATTTTCACTACACCACTCTCACACAAGATAGGGACTGGTTTCTATCCACTTTTAACACCTTGTAGAAAGGGATAATCACATATGTTTATAATTACATCCCTCCATAAGATGTGTCTTTGGTCATATGTTTATGATTACAGCCCCCACAAGGCACTAAAAACAGATAGAAATCAGTTCCTACCTTGTGTGAAAGTGATGTAGTTGAGAGTGATATAGTAAAATATTATTCATTACTATATAATTTTTTATAAGAAATATTTTCATACATTTCATAATGTCTACCAATATTGAAAGTTAAACCACTAAACATCACATGATCACCATTTCTTATGCTAGCATGCAACTGTTATTAAACAGGCAAAACTCTCAATACAGTAAGTGCCACTCTGTGCCAACCAGAGTAATCAATAGATGCCAGAAGGTATGTGCATAAAATCCCCATCTAGTGCCTACTCATCCAATATCCCCAGACTAGTTTCTGGCATTCATCAGTGAGGAGCCTTAGATCTGAGAGCACTGCACCTAGATCTTAGGATCTAATGCAACCATCCAGCAGCCACCCTTTATCTCTACTTAACTACAAACTATGAGAATGAAATTGAAAACATAATATTTTCAATCTAAGCTCAATAGCTTATATAGTCATATGGATCTGAACTCAGTTCAGTACCCATTCATTTTGGTGTCTTAGGCTCTTCAACAACCATAACCACCACTATCCTATTAGGCAGGATTGGTGTTAAGCCACTAAACATCACATGATCACCATCTCTTTTGCTAGCACATAACTGTTCTTAAACAGGCAAAACTCTCCATATGCCAACCAGAGTAATCAATAGGTACATTCTGATACCTATTGATTACACTGGTTTTGGCACAGGGTGGCACTATTGTATCAAGAGTTTTGCCTGTTTAATAACAGTTATGTGCTAGCATAAGAGATGGTGATCATGTGATGTTTAGTGTTTTAATGGCAATCCTGCTTAATAGGATAGTGGTGGTTATAGTTGTTAAAGAGCAAAATGTATGGGTGCTGAACTGACTTCAGTCCCATATGATGATATAAGCTATTAAGCTTAGATTGAAAATATTGTTTTCAATTTTATTCTGATAGTTTGTAGTTAAGTAGAGATAAAAGGTGGCTGCTGGAGGGTTGCATTAGATCCTAAGATCTAGGTGCAGTGCTCCCAGATCTAAGGCTCCTCACTGATGAAGGCCACAAGCCAAAAATTAGTTTGGGGATATTGGATGAGTAGTGTGGATGAGTAGGCACTACATGGGGATTTTATGCACAAACCTTCTGACACCTATTGATTACACTGGTTGGCACAGGGTGGCACTACTGTATGGAGAGTTTTGCCTGTTTAATAACAGTTATGTGCTAGCATAAGAGATAGTGATCATGTGATGTTTAGTGGTTTAACATCAATCCTGCCTAATAGAATAATGGTGGCTATGGTTGTTAAAGAGCAAAATGTATGGGTGCTGAACTGAGTTCAAACCTATAAGATGATATAAGTTATTGAGCTTAAATTGAAAATATTGTGTTTTCAATTTCATTCTCATAGTTTGTAGTTAAGTAAAGATAAAAGGTGGCTGCTGGAGGGTTGCATTAGATCCTAAGATCTAGGTGCAGTGCTCTCAGATCTAAGGCTCATCACTGATGAAGGCCACAAGCCAGAAACTAGTCTGAAAATATTGGTTGAGTAGGCACTAGATGGGGATTTTATGCACAAGCCTTCTGGTATCTATTGATTATTCTGGTTGGCACAGGGTGGCAGGACTACTGTATGGAGAGTTTTGTCTGTTTAATATTGAAAGTTCTAATTTAAATTTGTTGGAGTGTTTCTCAAGATTAGAAATATTATGGCAGAATAACAAACAAAATATAGAACTTAATAATAAATATTGAGATATGAAGGCAGAAATTTGTTAATTGACAGGAAAGATTTAAAAATGATGGGTGGATTAGTATTACAAAGAAGATAAAACATTTACTGATCACAATCATACAAAGAAGATAAAACATTTACTGATCACAATCATTCTAAATCTTTTTTTCATGTCCTTAAAGCAATATATGGACCTGAAAAATGGTATCCCAACCCAATTAAACCCAGCAATGGCACTGTTTTTATATGTCAATCCAATGATATCTTGCAAGTGGAAGGAATATTTTGGATTTTTTTTTTTTTTTGAATAATGATATAAGACATAAAATGACAACTTTTAATAATATATCTATTTTATCTACTCTTTCAGGTTTATACAAAGATATTCAACTCACTGAAATCCAAATAAACTTGTAATGTTAAAAATGAAAAGTCTGCAGGTACTTTGACAAGTTTTGATATAGTGGTGATAATTATAGCTTCAGAAATATTGAATTTTTTTTATGAATATATGAACCCATGAAGTTATGCCATCTCACCTCAAGGATTCTTCTATTACTCCAATTTTTAAAAATGCATATAATAGACAAGATTGCAGAAATTATAATGAATTATCATTATTATCCTTTATAATAAAGGCATATTAAAGTATTTTCTAGTTATAGAAGAATGATTGATTACCAGAGACTTCTAATGTGGTTTTAGAGAATTAAGAACCATTATAGTCATGATTTTTTTTTTTGCTGGAAAAATGCAATGAAAGTGTTGGAATCAAAAGATTGATATACAGTATATATTGTAACTGTCAAGATTTGGAACCCAGAAAAGTTAACAATCTTAAGAAAATGGTGGAATAATTATTCAACTTACATGTATATGTGCAACATACGAGCATATATGCAACATTTGTAATAAAGAATTGTATATTTATTTTTAGGTGGTGCAAAATGAATCACTTTCAAAATATAGTCTATTTAATACAATGTACTGGTCTAAATGATTGAGAAAATGTGGCTAATGGATAAGATGGATCTTACTGAATGTAATTAAAAACTGTTTACACCCAATCTGTCATGATAAAACATATACTCATTTTGTCACAAAATGCGATGTTTACATCATCATATCATGCAAAAGTTTCAAAATTTGTAGGTTTTAAATACCTGACTGTTACAAACAAAATCTGATAAATAATCACCATTTGCATCCAAAAAAAACAGTATTGTCATTTGCTATGCCTTCTTTGGGAAATGGTAAATTTAGCAATTCTATTAAACCACAAATTTCCACGGAAACTTGCTTGTAAGCTGTTTCAAGCATTTAACTGTTTTCCACAGCAACTTGCTTGTGAGCTGTTTCAAGAATTTAGCTGTTTTTCCTACTGTTTTATGTAAAAGAAAACAGAATTTCACATAGTTCCAAATTTTCAGCCTTTACAAAAATTGACAAATATGCATAAAGCACTTTACAAAAATATTTGCTATGTGTGATCATAATTTCACATGATGCTGTTATTTGGCAGATTGATGCAGAAGAGTCCCCACAAAACATATCTAGAAGCAGAAGCATATAGTACAATAGAAATGGCTACAAGAGAATAATTCAGATTATTTTTGGATCATCATTTACAACCATAATCAATCTACTGCAGGAAGAAGGTTTCTCCAAATTAAATCCATCATCTCTTCTCCCCATCACCACAGCCCCCTTCATTATTTCATCTATTTATCTCACATGTAGGCTTTTTACAAACTCTTGGGATCCAAATTAAGATTTCAACTATCCACCTATTGTCATCTCTTCTAGCAATTTTCCAGCCCAATCTTCACTTCAGTCTCTTAATACTTTCAATGATGTCAATAATGCCTGTTGTTCTCTCAGTATTTGTTTTTGATCTCTTCCTATTACTCCTAACATACATCTCTCCATACTTTTTTGTGTGGTATGAAGTCTCTGTATTGCTTTTTTGCTAAGTATCCAAGTCTCAAATCCATAAAGTAAGAACTAGTAAAACACATTTATTAAAAACCTTTCTTTTCAAAGACATAGGCATATTTCCTTTAATATTAAGTTATAGTTTGATAAGTTATTTGTAGTTGTTAAATTCTTCTAACATATCATTATCAAAACTTCTTCTAACATATCATTATCAACTTTATTTCCATCTTTTGAGGAAATGCATTGAACATTACTTTAGTCTTTTTAATGATCATTATCAACTTTATTTCCATCTTTTGAGGAAATGCATTGAACATTACTTTAGTCTTTTTAATGTTTAGCTGTAGACCTACATTTTGCTTTGGATCTGATAATTCTTGCAATATTTCTTGAAGCTCTGGATCTGATAACTCTTGCAATATTTCTTGAAGCTCTGAAACATTATTTGCAAAAACATCTACAACATCTGCAAAATCTAATGACTTAAATAATTTCCATTTATTTTTATTCCTTTAATTTCCCATTTTATTCCACAAAATACTTCTTGCAGCACTGCTGTAAAAAGTTTTGGAGATATGGAGTCAACCCGTCTTACACCCTTCTCAATGTTAATCTTTCTAGTATTTGAATGTGATCCAGCATACTAAAATCACTGATGAAAATCTAAACTTTGCTGTAAACAAGTTGTAATTATTTTTATAGAACTGATAAAAGACTGATTGGTCGATAATTTCTAATATCTTCTTTATCACCTTTTTTCCAATCATCTGCTATACCTTTATCATTTAGACATTTGGTATATAACTTTACCAAAATTCTTCTATTTCTTCATTTGCTTTTTTTAAGATATCGATATAATTCCATCATCAACTGGAGTTTTTATCTTCTTCATAAATATAATTGCATGTCTCATTTCTTCATTTAAACTATTGGGCAATTCAGAAAATATAATAATTATAGGAGGTACTTTTCTTTGTTCTTTATTGCTATATAATTCTTGATAGAACTTTTTACACCTTTCATAACTTTTCTTAATAATAGTTTCATCTTTTTTTCTTATTGCAGAAATAAGTTTCCTGCCAATATTCCTTCTTTTCTTCTTAAATTGTTTTGTCTCAGAAGAAATTTTATTGGTCAATTACTCTTTTTTTGTATCAGCTATCTTTGCTGTAGTTTTTAAAAGAGTATCAGTTATCTTCCTATTGAATTCATTCAAATTTGAATCATGTTTAAAATCTGTTAATATTTGAAAACGATTTGCAAGTTCAAACCATGGTTTGAGATAAAAAAACCAAAAAACTCACTATATTGGCTAATGTATGTAGGTGAACAGGCCATCCATATTCATATACTATATAAATAATCATAAAATAATAAAAGCGGAAAAGATATGAATGTATGGAATGGACATTAGGAATTTGCCCTGCTTAGGTCCTTTAAGGCCTACAAGATGAATCAGAAGATCTCCTTTCAGTTAACATCAAATTTCTTTCTGCAGTCTATTTTTGGGTGCTCCCCATACATAAAAAATAAATATTACCACCAATAACATAAAAGTAAACATTATTATCCACAATTCCCCAAATATCTTCACTTGGCTACAACACTTGATGTCACCAACATTTTCTTGTTTTATATCCCTTTAGGATAGGGAGATACAAGAAATTTGAAACCATCAGACATCTAGTTTATCTAAAAACTATAATAATATTTTATTACTTAAAAACCAAACTAACATTCCAAGATAATGAGTACAATAATTTATTATGATTATAACAAGGAATTACATAGAATTTACATATACAAGCATGAGTATGGATTATTTGTTACATCCATATACTTCAAATAAGGAAATGTTGCAATAGACCAGATTGTGGTTTGAATATAAACTTATTTTCATTATTTATTCTTATTCCAATAGTAATAATTTCATAAAGTGGATGCAAATATTTGATTAACTCCTTAAGGCTATATACACAAAAGCATTAGCATTGGCCTTATCAGAGTTCAGATAACATTAGTCTTATCCCATTTAGACTTTGAATATAAAGAATCATTGCTGATAATCTATCAGTGTGAAACGAAACATGGATTTGAAATAGCAAGTAGACAAAATAATCAAAAAATAGTCATATTAGTGCATGAAGCATAATTACTATTTATGTTGGGCATATCATTATATGCTAATTATTTGATTATTATTTTAATTCTCTTCTCCTATATTAGATAATGGATTCAGCATTCTGTCTGGAACAATAGCATCTAACTTAAATCCTTGTTGGAAACTAACTCTATTTTATGAGTGACAAAATATGAGTGAGACTTGGACACAATGTTAATCAGTTTCATGCATTCTAATCATCTTTAGATAGATATTGTGGTTCTACCTAGGAATACTATTTTAAACAGTATCACATATATCCAATTTAAGATTCAGCATTTATAAAGATCAGCTTCACCCAGAAACAGACACAATCAAGTAATATCATAAAACACAAACACCTCATTGTATAGGTCATTTTATGTGCTCTTTATGGTGAGGAGTGACGTTAGAGAAAAAGAAAAGTGGTAAAAAAGTAAAAATCTTTTTTGATCAATTTTTTTTTTTATATTTTGCAAATGGTAATAAATATCAGCATACATATTATAACAGTCGATGAAATTTGGTCTTGATGTATCTGCCATACAAGGGCGCCACCAGGCCATTCGAACCTGGAAAATTTATATAGTAGGCAGATATTTAAGGTCCAATTTTTAAATAAATATGACCGAAATGACCCAGTCACTAGCTCACAGAGCAGCAGATAAATATATATTTTAATTTTTTAAAGAAATAAAGATAATAAAAAAATAAGATAAGCCACTGACAGATTAACATTACACAGAAACATTTATTTTACACATATATAAAATTTAGAATTATTTACTTTAGTATAACTTTTATTTTAGAATTTAATTTACATTTTAACTTTTTATTTTAGAAGTTCGCACAGATGAATTTATTAATATTTTAAATTATTTACTTTAGTATAACTTTTACTTTAGAATTTAATTTACATTTTAATTTTTATTTTAGAAGTTCACACAGATGAATTTATTAATATTTTATTTGAGTGTCGAGTATGGATAGACTACACAGATTGTACTCGAAAAGAAAATATTCTATATCAGACTAATGCCAATGTATCTGATATATCGATGTATTCAATGCAGCATGAATATAACAGCACAATATCATACTGTCAGGAATGCACATCTGAGCAGCATGATTATAGAGAAGAAATTGTCTCTCATCCAGTACAGGAATGTTACATCTGTCTGGCAAGAAGAACAATAAAATAAATAAATAGAAAACTCCATAGGAAGGGATTGCAGTCCTTTTTGCTGACTTACTATCCCAATATAAGCTAAAGGGGTGATCCAAGAAGCAGGGAATACGTCTGCTTCCGATGGTCAGTAAGAAATGGAACTTATTTTTCCCAAGTGTGGCATATAAGTGATCCTGCACATAGTGGATCTTCATGCTACATTTACTAATTACACTAATACATCCAATGTATTGATTTAATCTAACTGCAAAACAAATAACCTAAGATTTACCCTCCCTTAAACTAACATAACTTTATGAATCTATGCAGCCATTCACACCCGAATTAAATTTAACATGATTTAATTAAAAGTTTTAACTAATGTAAAAAAATCATAATAAACACTTAAACAAACAGAAAAAAATAAATTAATGGAAATGATTTTAAAACTTATATATAATAGAAATAATTATTAATGATTTAATTTGATCAGATAGGAATTCATATTTAAATACTGGAATAGTTTTATAGTTAAAGTTCATTAGAGTTCATAAAGTTTTTATGGTTTAAAAAAAAGTCCATACTTTCTAGTCGCTTGTAATTGGGGTCCAGGGTTGTTTCTAATTCCATAGGTCCTTTGCTGTAGCTGGTATAGTTCTTTGCAGGCTTTTATTGCAGGACCCTGATGTCCTGGGGTCCACAATCTAGGAATATGATACTACATTTTTTTCCTTTAGAAAAACTGAAGGGATTGAAAGTGCATCTTTTCAATCCCTTCACCTTCAACTCTCCCGGAACTTAACACATATAGCACATCTATTTTTATTTTATTTTTAATCTTTTCCTCTTTATATTAAAATTTCAGATTAACTCAACATGACATGATGATGATGATGATCCTTTCGCTGAGGTCTGTTTCCTGGGGGATTTTTTTATTGGCTATTCTGTTCCTATTGTTTTTCTCTTCTGACCTTTTAATTATTAATTTTGAGATGACCAAAGGCTAGTTCACTTTGACTAATTAAAATAATCATTTCCAGTTTACACAAAAGCATTAATTAAATTATTGTACATTCTTAAAGATATATATTTTTTTATTTTTATATCTTTAAGTTTTTTTTCTTAAAATTTAGTTTTAAAACTTTTTCTTTTTTTTAATAAAGTTTTCTTTTAATAATTTTTCCATCCGTGCGATTTTATATATATATGAGTTTAGATGACTTTTAATTTTCAATTTTTAATTTTTAAAAATAAATTTTTATTTGTGAACTTTTTATTTTTAATTTTATTTATTAGAATGTAACAGCATGTGTCCCTATTACAATATATATATATATTCTAACAAAAGTGAATTCCCTAAGTATAATTTCCTTCATGCGACCACGTTATAAGTCAGTTATAACAAATTAAAATTATGGAGCTTCCACATTGTGGCTTAAATCTAACTAAATGAGAATGATTCTTTACTTAATTACTAAATGAAAAGATTCTTTACTTGGTTAATTTGTATAAAACTTATTAAATTGATATAAAATGTATTTTGTAATCTTTCGATTGGTCATCCACATTGTATTTCAAATATAACTAAAATGATTGGGAGAGTTTACAAATATAACATATATTATCGACAGTTTAAGCTAATTATAACTTATTCAAATGGTCGCACATCCACGTTATGGATTAATTGTAATATTTCTTTATTTCAGCTTGGGCGACCACGCTATGCATTAATTATAACCTATATTTAAATCTATATGGCATTTAAACACTTGCAGCTAAGTTGCATACCAATTGTAACATTTTAAGGATGGATTGATGGATGCTTCATCATTCCCAGCTAACATTATTTCTAAAGCCTACCGGGATGATGATGATGGTTAAGAACATCTATAATCTTATTTGCCAGGGCACCAAATTGCAACTTTAATAAAATATGGAGGTTAAATCTCATTTCAATAACTTTCAGTAATAATATTTAATGAATGGGTTAATAAATAATCAATCGATTAAGAGAACACTGAAAATGCATTAAAATCGATAATATTAATATCTTTGTAAATTTTTGATTATTCTCAGCACACTTCCCATTCTCCATCATTAAAGCTACAATTAAAATTTTGTTCCAATTACAAAGTTCTATATCCATCTCCACCTTCCTGATCCACCCCCTCCATCAACTTTACATCCATAGGTCTATTACACTATTATCTATTTTACTATTAAATTTTACATTCTGCTAGCTCACTTCTCCCATTACAATCTCTTCTCAGAGTTTTTTAGAACAATTGGCATGGAAATCGAATAAGCTGCGATAGATTATTGGTGATAAACACTCCTCTCATGGTCACCTCCAAGGTGATCTTGGGTTGTCTTTAATGCAGTTTAATATCTATTTACATTAAAGCTTGGAATAATTTAAGCTTATTAAATCTTTTAGAAATACATTATAAACATATTCAAAATTATAAAGAAGTACACCTAGAGAGGTGTTTGAATACAACGGATGGGGAAAGGATTTTATACCCACCCCTGCATTCACTATCACTTAATAACCATCCCTATTCATAATTTATATTTCAACTATATTAAATTATTTGGTAATCTTGGGAATTTCCATGCTACATAAGCTTGGAAAATTAACCATTTTAAATAAATTTTACTTCATATTTACGAAAATGATGATTCAAATATTAATAATAATATTTCAGATGTCTAGATAATAATAACCCACAAAAACATTGAGACATACGCAAATTTTATTTAAAACAAATAACAAATTTTATTGACATACTACAATTCAATACAGAATATACACATTCACTTGATGACTTGCATGGCTTCCCCTGAACTACAACCGTATTATGATATATATATAAAAATCTAAACACATAAATATCTCTAAATCAATGGATAATATCAAGAGGTTTAAAATATCAATATTCATTTCCTAATTATCAGGGAATCATGATTACCATGGAGTAATATTAATATCAAATAGAAAAAAAAAATTTACCTTCACATACATTATATTTTCGTTTTCATTTTTATCCTAGATATAGCAGATACTAAATTTCTTCCCGTATTTAATGCCCCTAATTACTGAACTGTTTTTAGAGCTAATTCTTCCCATAATGAAATTTAATAATTTCATTTAACTATTTTAATTTAACATTCCTTTGCAAATTTACTAATTTTATTTCATCATTTTCATCTAACATTCTCTTGCCCTAATCTTTACAATAGATATTTTATGAATGATGGGACCAAGTTAATGCAAACAAATTGGTATCTAGATTAATCATCATCTTACATGCACATACCCTATATTCATGTTCTTATGACCATAATAATATTTCAATAATATTACCTTTCCAGCGAGGTTCTCAGCTGGCTGTGGAAATATTTATTAGATAATTTCATATATGCATTGCTTACCCTTACAACATTCTTAGGTTTTATTTAACCCTTAAATTTAATATGTATTAACTTTGTTACTCTTGGCTCTAATTGATAAATTAAACTAGATCAACAACAATATTCAAGTACACCAATCACACGTACATTATCTGCATTCACCCTGACATCAAATTGAGTTTGCAACCCTGTATCCGAATTATAAATAATGCTTAATACTAGCGATCTTTCATACACCTGTAAGGAATATCAAACATTTACATGAGGCAGGCCGTGACCCAAATAAAAGAAAACTTTTTCGCTAAGGTTGAGATATGCTAAGATTTTTATCATTAGTCATACAAAGAGTCTTAGGTGTACCTATTACCTCTGGCCATCAATAAAGTAACCATCTTACGGTGTAGAGAATAATCAAGTGGGAAAAACTCTTCCACTGTGTTTAAATATTTTATAAATATAGCATAAATATCTTAGTGAGTTATGACTTCACTGGCTTGTTGGAGACTCTTTATCCATCCACATTATATACATGTTGAAACATCAACTTCTACAAGTAAAACTTTCATATCTACAATATTCTTGCGGGTTAGTGCACTGAAATATGATCCAACAATTTTTCCAAGCATTAATCAGCTTGTATCTGGCCTTAACTTTAGGATAATAATAATAAGAAATAATAAGAAATGTGTATTAAATTTTTAAAACTATTTTCCTGCACTTTTATAAGATAATGATGGTGTTTCAGCTCAATAGTCACACAATCTTTTATAAACATAGCAATAAGTCTAAGCATTTGACAATAACTTCTGATCTGATTCATTCAAAACAATTCCTTTAATAATAATCTCTCTCTCTCTTTTTTTAAATGTTTGTAAAGCATTTAAAATAAGGCACATACAGAATGACTTGATATTAGCTTTACCTACCCCCAAAATGATAATAATAATAATAAAAAGCATTTAAAATAAACACATATAAAATAATCTGATATCAATATCTCTACCCCTAAAATAACAACAATTATAATTCTGACATGAATTAAATTTAAATGGATATATATGATAAAACATAAAGAAAGAAATTATTTTTCTTTTTCTTTTTTTTTTCTAGGTTAAATGTTCTACATGAATAGTGAATAAAAAAATAAAAAAATATACTTAAAGAGTTCTTTGGAAGTGTCCTTCAAGTTTCTGGTTTCCATTTTTCCTTTTCTTCCTTGATTTGTTTGTATGAGCACATGAGTTTATGTAGAAAAAGTTCTTGTAATAGAGTTTGATTCCTATGCCATCAGATATACAGTTTTTATGCTGCTGAAAATATTTCTTCATTTTGACTTTATGTGGATTATAGCTGAACAGGACTTGTTTAAATTTCTAAAGATATAAGTCCACTTCTTGTTGTCTTTTTTTTAAATTCATTTAATATTCAAATTGAACACTTTATATATGAAATCAAATTTAGAGTTTATTTTCTGTGGTTTGAATTTTACCATTTGCCGATTTGTCAACAATTAGTGCAAGACAATCATGACCGTTGATTAACTTCAGGAGATTAAATGTGTACCCAATTTAAAAATTATTCGAGAGACATTTTCTTTTCTTCTTATAATATTAAATTTGGCAAAGTTGTTTCAAGGATACACATGAATAATTTACAATAAGCGATTTTTTTTCTTAAAATAAATGTTTCTTTTAAACTTTATAGCAAAGTTTCTCTATATAATCGATGAGAGATAACTTGCAAAAGATAAATTCAGATAGAATAGCCAGTCCCCTTTACAAAACAGCAAAGCTTTTTATAGTGTCTGCCTTCTTTTCTCCCCTGCTTCCCCCCATCCTGTCATTTTATTGACCTTTGAGGTCTGGTCAGTCTGTTTTCTTAATTAATTGACTCTTGTTTCTTTTTCTTTCTGGTTATTTTAACCTTTTGCCATTTTGGAAAAAATCAAGCCAAATTCACTTCTGCATTCTATCAGATAATCACCTATTAATTTTACACTTACCAGATAATCACCAATTAATTTTACACTTAAATTCCTTTGTCATATATATCACTTAAATCACTCTGCTAATTTACTTGGGTAATACGACACACGTGAAACCCACATTAAAGAGTAAATAACAGAAAGCTCTCTTCTTTCACCCCTTTACTTTTCTTTAATAATAAAAAAACATATATAGCAGTCCAATTTCAAACCCAGAATTTTGAACTAAATTTTGGCTGTGAATAATAAACCATTAAAAATGTCTTAATTTCTTTTTTAAAGATTTCCTCACAAGTGATGACAAGGAATAACTATTATTTGATTGTGAACTTTATAATTAAAATCCACAATTAGATTAAATATACACACACATCACATGTATACAATTCTTTAATTAATCCGATTTAATATTTTAATCCTTAATTATTATTACTATTATTTTTTTTATAATTTAATCTCATGAACTATTTATTTATAACTTATCAGTATAAAATTATGACCATCCATTATCACTATCTAATGTAGTTTTACGAGTCACACATCCCCCTCCTTTTCACTCAACTACCAAATGACATATAAATTTTGCTTTTCCAATAAAACATATCTTTAATACCAAATTGACCTATAAATTAATGTTATATAAAGCAATCTTTTGGTTAGAAATATTTTAATGACAAATTTTCAGATTGCCTACCAAGTAAAACATATGCAATCCCTATGAATGTGGGTTCAAACCTAGCTTTGGCTAAAAAATTTTGTTTATTAAAGAAAAAAATATACAAACTATGAGGAAAATTTTTTATTAAACATTATCTTGCATAGTTAACTCAAAAAATAGAGTCTTGGGCAAACCCAAGGGCTACAATATATATATATATTGAAGGAACAATGGAGGTGTTAAGTATATATATGTGCCTACATATATTAGCTTCTTTTAGATCAATATTTTAACTAGAACCATCAGTGTATAGGTTAGTGTTAATAGATATTTCACTGCTTTTCTTAATTAGTTTACATAAAAAATTTGTCTATCCAATAAATTCATAATATTTTTAGATAATACAAATAGATGTGAGCAGAAAGCAAAGATATATAATAAAATTAGTTTTTGTCAAAATATTTTAGTTTAAATACATTTTATATTAACATTTAATTATTTATTCAATTTTTTTCTTATAGTTACTATTGTGTTTGGTTAGGCTTACAGGTTCGTTCCAAACCAACAGTCACAAAAAGAACAACTACTCAACAATTATTATGTACAATTTATTAGTACTAAAAAATATACACACGTGTTAGTTAAACAATAATATACATATTGAATCTCTGTTGGAATATGTAGATTCGAATCACCGGTCTCTTAGGCAGAGAAGAACATACTCGGAAAGTATGTATGCCCAAACGATAGCTATAAAGTATATAACTAGCGTTACATTTCCAGGACATAGCTTCTTCTCAGCTGTTGAGTTCAACACCAAGTTCAAAACACTTTTTTTTGTTTGTGTATAAACATGGGCGCCAGCTGCTTATTCTAAAAGAATAGACAACACACTTTGAATAGTGGCCACTAACTCAACGCCTAAATCCACGACTAGCTCAGTTGTTTGTAATCACTAATAGATTATACTTAATTAGTGGTTAAAAGACTTGATAAAAAGAATTGATAAAAAGAATTGATAAAAGAATTTGGTAAAAGGAATTGATAAAAAGAATTGACTGACAAATAAAGTTTAATTTTAAAGATAATTTATTAACTAACATTTATTTACTAAATTTAAACATTCTAATAAAACACATGCATATTTTAAATTAACATTTCTAAATAGTTTAAATATTCCTATAGATTTAATAACAGAACACTCTAATT
Source organism: Epiperipatus broadwayi (assembly GCA_028023455.1). Classification (NCBI taxonomy): domain Eukaryota; kingdom Metazoa; phylum Onychophora; class Udeonychophora; order Euonychophora; family Peripatidae; genus Epiperipatus; species Epiperipatus broadwayi. The sequence goes on along the minus strand of JAQFVV010006308.1, from coordinate 3,802,676 downwards.
TAACTAATAAACATTGATATAATGATCACGCACATATTAACTCATGCACACACATAATAATGATAATAAAGGACTACATAGCATTTGAAATTTAATCACACACATCAATAGTTCATTTATGTATGATATCGAGTTCATATAATTAGACTCTTGGAGGATTCGCACGAATTAATGAAATGCAATGGCTATTACAGTATAACAACAATAAGCAAATGTTTTACCTAGGATTTTGAACGTAGATTTGTTTTCTTCTTGTTTGTTGTTTCTTCCAGTATGAATGGTTCCAGTATGAATGCTTCCAGCCGGCTGGGATGTTTCCTTGCTGAGTTTCCTGATTTTCACGATTATTACTATCGGAGACAAATAGATACTGACGGAGATTTTCTAAGATGTTAAGCTGACATTATTTCATGGGCAGATCTGCTGTTTTCTCGGACATCTGGGCTGGAGGTGAATGTGGGTTCCAAAATATTCTCAGCACTGCATTTTGTTTCTTAACTGACTCAATTAATTTCAGAACTGCACTCTCAATAACTTTATGAACTGATTCACTGTCCGATAAAAAAGTCTATTTATATCTGCAACGTGTTGTCGAAATATTTCCGGTGATAATCATTTGATAAACGTGTTTTGAAAGATTGCTTAATTAGTAATAGCCATGCAAAAATGTTGTTTGATATTAATTAATAACCATTGCCGTGTTTTTTAATGATAATCTTCTTTTAACTTTCATTTATTTATAATAACATTTATTCTATTGTTGACAATCGCACATATATACGGTCATATATTAGTTTTAACATTATTTTTTCTTTAATTAAACTTGAATGAAAAGAGATTTGTATGTTTTAACTTTTTAAATTATATTTTTATGAATACTAATAAAAACTATTTATTTCCTTTTATAACCCTTAGTTTCATTTCTCAAACCAAGACTCCCCCTCCCCCCTTTTGTCTAACCAATTGTAGCTTTTTTATTTCAAAAACTAATGCTAGAAAACTATTTAATTCTTATCTTTTTCGAAAACAAGCTGCAATAAATTCTTCAACATTTAATTTTATGTTTTTCTTTTATGAAAGATTACTTTAATAATAATTTTAGATAAAAATTATATGTGCCTATATCAATATAGGTACAATATAGTGTTTGTACACATTAATGCTGAAGTAGTCATGCTGAGAATGGAACTCGCTTCCAGCTAATGATTAGCCTGCCTTGTGATCTCTGGTAAGACTCTTCCAGCTATGTATTTAGCTTGCCTCGAGTCGAGTGCAGATGTAGCAGTTTCTAGTCCATAGATGGACTTGCCTTACTGCATGGACGTCATGATAATGTGAAAAGATACTACTTTTTCTGATGGCAGAGGGTTGAGCATGTTCAGTCATTCAGATTGACATAAGTAATTGCTCTCTGCCTTGCCTCCAAAAGGCTGACTATTTAATGGCAGATCCCCTATCTTACTGGAAACATTCGGATTTGGTGCATGAATCCCAATGAAGGATTTAATCCCTTTGGATAGCAACTAGATGCTAGTCAATCAGGTAAGGAATCTGAAATAATCCACTTCTAAAGGTAAGGTCACATATGACAATTACTAATTTTAGAAATGGAAAAAAAAAAGAAAATGACAGGAATTCTATTTAATTCAATTCTAATGAAAGGGGAAAAACATTTGTTTTATGTTTGCAATGTATATGTATGTATTGATCTTTCATCACTATAAATAGATTAGGGTCAAAGTATGTAAAAAAAAAACTACCCAAATCTAATTATAGAATTAAAAATAAATAATAGGTATCCAGAGGAAAAAACTCGTTGAAGGGAGAGGGTAATAATTTGTAAAAAGTTTATTGTAGAAACATCCTTATAAGGACAATAAATACATTGTACATTATAAATTAAAATTCTTCCAGAAATCTTTTGTTTAGCTTTTATATGAATAGTTTTAAAATTGTTTTAAGAGTTTCAGAAATCAATTGTCACTGGAAACTCTGTAGGAGGAACCACAGAAATTGTCATGCATATAATCATCAACTAGAATAGCAGTTCCCCTTCAATTGGCTGTTCTGATGAATTCACATTGTAGAGTTACTTTCCAATTTTTAAAAATTGTAAGCATATGTGTACATATATATATATATACATGAATGTAATTTTAATTTTTTGAGCAGCATGAGTATATATGGCTTTATAAATGGTAATATATATATGAATTTATGTACTTTTACTCAATAGAATTATAAGTAAATCAAAATACTAGACAATTTGTTTGTATAATTACATATAATCAAATCGATTTTCGTTCACATATAAATCTTTTAAATGATCCAAATAAAAATCTCTCATTTCATTTCTTAGTCATTTTTCATTAAATATATAACCATAATGTTGTCAAAAAAATTATAAAGATTTAATCAATCTAATTATAGATAAATCAAAATACTAGACAACTTGTTTGTATAATCACATATTATCAAATTGATTTTCGTTCACTCATGAACCTTTTAAATGATCCAAATAAAAATCTTACATTTCATTTCTTATAATCACAAGACAATAATGTTCAGAAAGTTCATATGTGAACGAAAATCAATTTGATGATATGTAATTATACAAACAAGTTGTCTAGTATTTAGATTTATTTATAATTCGATTGATTAAAAGTTTAGACTTTTTATGACATTACATGATCGTATATTTAATGAAAAATGACTATGAGAAATGAAATGAATTTGTATATACATTTATACATGTTGCTACATTCTAGAATAATAGAAGGTAACAGGCTATGCATTCATATATATGCATAGATAGTGTATAATCACAAAGTGAATATATATATATGTGTGTGTATATATATATATTGTGCCCTTTTCTATAGGTCGGTAATAGTTCATAACAGTCAATTACTAAAAATTTTAAATTTAGAATATGTTCTTTTAATACATTAATTATATTAAGTCAATTATATCTTTAAAGTACAATTTGAGGCTAAAGCAAGTACGTAGTATATAAAATTATAGCAAATTATTTAAAAAATAGTTATGTAAAGCTATAAATATTGTTTCATATGGTTGTAAAAGCTGGCCATATTAAATAACACAGCTATAAATATTAAAAGTATATTTAATAAGTTCGATTTTAATAGTTTAAAACTGATAATTTAATAAATGCTATATTAAAATTTATAATCATATTTAATAGTCAAAATTAATATAGTATAATTTTTAAAATAAACTTTATGATGGTGAAAATTATATCTAGTTCTATATTTTTAAAATTATTCTTCCAAATTTTTTATAATTATTTTATATAATATAATAAGTGTATCAATTATATAAATCTAGGCAGAGAAATAGATTGAAAATCGTCTGTCAAAGTTATTAATCATGTGACTTGTATACTAATACTTTCACACACATGCTTGTTTGTATTTAAAGTAACGAAGTTTAAAATATTTTAAAAGTTATATTATAGAATTGGATGGAATTGTCACCTAGCATAAAATAATAATAAATATTAAGTTAACTATCGTATAGAATGTTTTAAATGATGTAATAAAGATGAATACAGTTAATAAAAAAAAAAAATTAAATATTTTATTTAAATAAAAATAGATAAATGGAATAAGTTATTAAAATTGCTTTAAAAGTTATTTTAAATGTTTAAATAGTTTTAATAAAATAATAATTTATTCAAAAGTAATATTTTAAATATTTTAAGTTCATTACGTCATAATTTCTAATTTTGAAATTTAATTCTACTATAAACTAAAAATATGTAAATTTGTTCACAAGCTAAAGTAAGAATTAACCAATAGGTATAGTTATTCTTACAGACTATAAATATGATTTGCACGGGGGTATAGGGGGAGATTAATAATGTATTGAAACTAGAGAAAGGTAAATTATAACTATCAAAGAGATAGTATTTATTTTAAATTTTATTTTAGTCAATTTTTTGGTACTTTCTTATCGTTTATTTTGCAAAAACTAATTAATAATTTTAAAGAAGTATTTTTTTGCAAAAGAGAGTTTTAAAAATTATATATTTAGAAACTTCGTGGAGATGATTTTCTAATTTTTAAAGTACTTACCAGTAGTATTTTATCTGAAGTTTAACCTAGACTACGCAATAAGAGATGGATATACTACGAAATAAAATGAATATAAGTTGTAATGCTGAAAAAATATTTGAAATATTTATTGATACAGCTTTATTAATACTTCACCGAAGAATTGTTTTGGTACATAAAAACCGCAGCTCAAACATTATACGGAGTCTAAAAAATGTATTGAAACGTATTATTTATAAGTTTATCCAAGATTTAATTTTAAATAGTAATAAGACAATTATATCTCATGAATTATTTTATATAATATGATATTCAAAGAAGTAAAATGTTATATCCTTTCTGAAGGTAACATTTTTTAAAAAATATTTTCAAGAATTAAAGAAAAAACCCAGGAGAATATGTTATAGAAGCGTTTTTGATATTAAAATATCCAGTCTTAGAATTATTTAAAATGTATTTAGAAAAGATTTGTTTAAAAGTACTTGAAGTTTTTTTATTTTAAAAGAGATTTATAAAAATACCAAACGAAAGTTTAAATGTATCAAGAAGGAAACATATATAAAAAAGTGAACACATAGTTGAATAAAAGATGGATCCATGGAAATACAAATCGTACTTAAAAGTTTATCGAATATTTTTTAAAGTTAAATTAGATGGATTGATCCATCGGATATGCAGAGAATATTGGTAGAGAAGATTAAAAAGCTTCACGGGATTAATTAAAATTATGATTTAATAATTATCGTCTTAAATACTAAAACCAAGGATTATTTTCTATAAATTTTATTAAATGGATTAATAATTATTTTATTTTAAACTTTAACGCGCTTGGAGGAGAACATTTTTAAAAAACTCTAGAGAAAATAATAAACATTTTGGACTTATCAGGATCTATTGTCAAGAAAATATGTAATTATAGTTTTGATTCTTTTTATTTTGTTAACCTAGTTTAAATCTAAATTTTTATATAAGATTAGGAAAAACATAAAAACATTAATTTATTAATATTAAAATTTTATAATATAACAATCTAATAATTTAGCTAAAAATATTTTAATATAAAGTGTATGGATGTGAATTTTTTTTATATCTGCAATGCTCAAGTGGATAAAGGAAGCCTACTGAACACGATGACTAGATAAAGGTTATTGGTAATAATAATAACTATTGATAATTTATAATGTATATATTTTTTGTTTTCTTTAGATCATCCATAAATTGGAAGAATGAAGTGTAAAAGTTTTTTTTACTTATATGTACCACATTTCATACAACATTTTAAAAAACATTATGAGATAGGATTGATTGAAAATATGCATACAACGATTTTTTTTTTTTTTTTTATTAGTGATATAATCCAACATAACAAATAATTATGTGATTCTTTTAAAATTTTCATGTTATTGGATATTCAAATATTGTCTAAGTAGATTGTATATGATTAGACATATAGAATAATGAAGTAAGCAGACTTTTCTTGTGGAACAGCTAGACTGTTTAACTATTAATGAATTTTATTTATTGTTTTGTAAATGCAGATAGTTATTTATCGATGTAAGATGTGGAAAATCTTGAGAAATAATGTTGAGATAGTGGCTTGGAAGTACTTAGTGAACAGGAAACCAAGATGATGTATTTTAAAAAAAAATAGGATATGATAAGGAATGGAAATAATATTTAGTCTTTATGTGAATATCAGCATAGTTAACAAAGCCCTATGACTGATACACATTTTATTTGAACAGTGTTTATATTTCTTTAAATATTTAATGTTCTAATAAAGCTGAAGTAGCTTTAACATCGTCCCTGTACTAGAGGATATTAGGCAAGAAAATGTCATACCTCTTCGCACTGTGCCATGATTTTGAGACATGTTAAGAGTAATACTCTAGCTTTCTTCCTTAATCCTATGCATCTGTTTTCGCTATCTTTATTTCATGTAACTGCATCGTTCAGTAAGATATGTTTAAGAGAAATGATAAATAATTTAGAACTTAGGTTATGCTATCGTTTTGTATAAGATTGGTTTATTTGCTTAGAAGGAATAGGACGTTATAACTTAAAATTGAAGATCCAAAGTATCCTAAGAAAAGAAAAGAATCATAGAATATATTTTGAATTTTATTTCGGAAATGAAATATAAACTTTTTTAAAATAAAGTATCTAAACAAAGATATTTTCTTTAAAGTGATAATAATTTTAAATGCTTTAGTATTATTTTTTTTTAAGAGAAAATAAGTATTGCATATTTTAAAATACAATAGTACAGAGTAAATTATGTAAACAATATGCATAGTATATTTTTGTTTATTGATTAACAGAAATATATTGATGATTACACTTATATCATACTAAAGTAAGGCTTAAAGAAGAATATATTATGATTAGTAAACATTGTGTGATAAATACTAAAATCTAGTACTGAATTTTGGACAATATTTTGTGTAACATCTTTGACTTTGCAAGATGAAATTTTTTTAATATTTTGAGAAATCCATACTCATTATAAAATTTTGTTTTCTATAGAATGTTTTTCTAGGTATGAATTTTTTAAAATAAGATAGTTTAATAATATTAAGGATAAAATGCTGTTGCTAATAAAGTAGATAAACATATTTGTAATAAGTTAACCATAATGAGAAAACAAATAGTAACTTTTTTTTTTTTAATTTTGTCCTAAATCTAACTAAAGATATAATTGAAATATAAATTATTATTTTTATAACCTGGTAGATCAAACTGTAAAGTAAAAAAGTTAAGGATATCCACTGTAAATAGTGTAAATAAATTGTTTATTTATTTGTTGTTAGTAATAAACTTTGTTAAATTTTGTTATTTCAAAAATTTTGTGTCCGAGTTATTTATTTCTCCACATCGATGCATGAAATCACGATATATGCATAATAATTGAAAAAATATATAATTTTGCATAAAAAGATAAATAGAGAATTATTTTAAGAATTTTAAACATTTTATTAGTATTCATTATAATTAAATAATCATAATTTTACATTATTTTATTGGTCATAAATCAGTTATCACGATATTATATTAAATTATATGCTATCAGTTGCCACACATATTTTGTTTGTCAGATTATTAAAATGTTACCACGTATTTATTATATCATTACATGAAGATATAAGATCATATTATATTATTTTATTATTTTACTATGGTAATAAAATTATAGTAAAAAGAAAAGATATACAGAATTAGTTAAACAATGAAGAATATTATTACTGTTATTTATTATTATTAGTTTCAGTGTAGTAGATTATGACATAAAATCCCTTCTCATATTTTACTACCGTATTTTTAAATTAACTTAGAATAAACTTTATGAACCTGAGATTATTTTATTTGAGCTAGATTATTATTAAATAGAAGATTAAGATTTAATTATTAGTTTAATCTTAGTGAGTAGAAGTTATTAAAGTCGTAAGAATACTATGAGTTTGTTATTTGAAATAGTAATAAAGAAGGGATAGTGTTCTTATGCCATTGAGGTAGTATCCTGTGGGATATTGGCTCAATGTAATCTACCTTGTCACCTGTATTTTCACTTCAAGTCTCATGAAAATATTAAATATTTATTTAGTTTATTTTTATAAATTGAACCTTATTCGTATTTTAAATTTGAGCTAGTGAAATATTTTAATTTTAATGCTGAATATTTTAGTTATTAATTATTAACTGAGATAGAACCCGTTTTATTTCATATCATATATTATCTGGAAGTGAGGATGCACAAGTTGCAGGTTAGAATATATATATATTGTGTATATTATATTAACATTTGTAACAAATAAATAACAAAATTGTACATATATTTTTATATAATCAAATAGAAATATGACACATGTACACACAGAGGCAAACTTCTCCATACAGTAGCACCAGTCAGTGCAAGCCAGAGTAATCAATGGATGCTGGAAGGTTTTCTGGATTTATTGATTACTCTGGCTTGCACGGAGTGGCTCTACTGTATGGAGAGTTTTGACTCTGTATAAACAGTTTGTGTAAGCATAAAGAATTTTGATCATGTGATGTTTAATGGTTTACTAACACATGTAACTAATTATAATTAGAAGATAACAGATAAATATTCTAGCATGTAGTCAGTAAAATAAATATTTTGCAATTAACAATAAAAAAAATGTAACACACATGAATAACTTTATCACTAAAACATATTTGTAATTAGTGGTTCAGAAATTCTATAATTAATAATAACCAAACAATATACGGTCATATAGAGTTAAAATAAGACCATATATAGTCATACCAAACTCACGAATGTTAGGCACTCCAGTCCTCCAGGTTCAAGGACCTTAATCCATGGTGTAAATGTAATTAGACTCCTTCCAGTGAAAATGTAAAAGCAGGACTAGGGCTGTTATATAAGTCATCCTGACCTTTTATTATTTTTGTATGCATTTACAGCTTTTTTCTATTTTGTATATATGTAACTGTATATAAGTCCTATTACTATTTTGTTAATCTAACTCATCTCTCTTTCTCATTCATATTAATTATGTAATTGAAACTACTCCAGCTCGTGATCCCTGACAGGAAGATTAGCACGCTCAATTGCATTCAGCTTGGCCATCACTGGACATAGTACATAAATAGTTTGTTATTCAAAATTATAAGTACTTAAAAATATATACTTTGTTATATTACACTTTTTTTTTTATTTGCTATTGTTGTATTTAGTGTGGATTATTTAAATAAATCAACAATATAATATATTTTTATATAACAGCAATAATATACATAATAATAATCATATACAAAAAAAGTCTTCTCGGTAAATATTAATTTTTGCTCTTTTCAGTATACTTGAACTAATTTATAATGTGATATGATGATGCACTGTGATTTCTCCTTAAATGGAGTCAGGAATCTCTCAGCAACTATGCCCAGAGAAACCTGTTAGCCACTTTACCTTCACTAAGTTTTCCCATATTCTGCTCCATCCCATTTCCACAACATAATCTTTGTCAACTCTATGGTCTTTATATCTAAACCCCCCTTTTCCCAAACCCAGCATAAAAACCAATAACCCACTTTCTGTATAACCACTTTTTTAATATTTATTCTTCCATAACTTCATTATTTGTACCCTTTCTGTTTTCAAGCATTTACATTCAATTAATAGATGCCTAATACTTTCTATTCCTTCCTTACACAATTTACAGACTAAATCACCCATATTTTTCCATTTACATATATATTCTCTTGTTACTAAAGATCCCATTCAAGCCTTAAACAATAAACTACTTTCCTTACTATTATTATACACTAACTCACACTTAATGTTCTGTTTACTTCTACATATATTTAAACTTTTTTACTCTCCATACTAGTTCTCCATCTCTCTAACTACCTATTCTTTATTAATGAATCTATTATTTTATCCCATTCCTTACCACTATAATACTCAACAATCCTCCTAACACAATCATCCCACATTTTGTACAAATATACTGATATAAATTCTTTATCCAACTCTTTTGCATATCACATTACCTTTCTCGCCCATCTTGTTGCCTGCCTTTACTCATAATCCAATTAAATACTATTTTGGTTATTCTTTTATTATCCATAAACTGCAATCTACAAAACATTTTCATTTTACTTTTTGCATCTCTCATATAAAAACTTGACCATCCCATTTTTTCTTGAATTGCCTCCCTTGCTGTCCATATATCTGCATCCAATGCATGTCTTCCTACTTCCCTTTGTACTTTTTCTAAGTAATCTAATACCCCTTTACTAACACATAATGCATCATTACCATATGTTAACCCTACTACTGCAACTCCCTTCCATATAATTCTAGCTACATCATATTTATTATATGAAAACACGGTTAATTTCTTTATCAATTCATTTCTTTTCTTTGCTTCATTTATCAATTTTTTTTCCCATTCATCCAAACAATTTTTCTGATTATTTAAGATAATTCCCAAATAACTACACCCGGGTCTCGTTTTATGCGGATTATTTTAATGCGATTTTGAAGTTATGCGATTCATGTTTCTTCTTAATATCTTTCATATTTCACTATATTTATTAGATATCAAGAAATTTAAATTATTAATAACTTATTTTGGCTTGAAATACTTTTTTTTTCAAAAATATAACGTTATATTAGTAGCTAACGTGAATATGGCCTGAAGCTGTATTTAGAATCTTAGCTTCTATGAAAATAACCTACTTATACTAATGAGTAAATAATAATAATAGATTTATACTTAGGTATAAAAATATCGCAATAAATATTCAAAAATTTTAAACTTTTAAAACGTATTTTGTTAGATATAACAAATAAAAAATTTTTAGATTGTTAAAATAAATAACGAAGATTTTATTGATTTTTTTAAACTGAAAATAATCTTTCTAATGATAATGTATAATCTTTTTGTTTTGATTGCGATCTCATTTTTTTAATATAAAAACAGAAAAACTATTAACAAAGCACAAGACTAAAAGTGGCAATAGTTGTACACACGTCACGAATCTGATTCACAAACGAACGCATATTTTCAAATAGGGGTAATGATTAAAATATGTATGAAAAAATGTAAAATTAAATACTGTAGTTAATAAAAAAAGTTTGTCTTGTATTAATTTTTTTCAAATATTTGAAATTTTTTATTAGTCATATTTTATTTCCTTATTTTTTTAAGGCGAATTTTAAAGTAATTTTTCTTGTTGCTTTGCTTTTATGCAATTTCTAAAAATTACTGGAACATATCCACCATTTTTCAAGGTAAGTTAAATCTATTTTTGTGCATGTTTTCTGAGAAACCTATCTACTGCATAAAACGAGACCCAGGTGTAATCTATTCACCACACTTAACTTTATATCCCCCAATAAAAATTCTGTCTTCTCTTTCCCCAGTATTAGCCATCATTGATGTGATGTATTGTGGCTTCTCCTTAAACGAAGTCAGGAATCTCTCAGCAATTATACCCAGAGAAACCTTTAGCCATTTTCCATACCCCACTCTATGTTTTTCCATATTCTGCTCCATCCCATTTCCACAACATAATCTTTGTCAACTCTATGGTCTTTATATCTAAATCCCCTTTATCTTTTCCCAAACCCAGGATAATAACCAATAATCCACTTTCTGTATAATCATTTTTTTTTCATATTTATTCTTCCATAACTTCATTATATGTGCCCTTTCTGTTTTCAAGTGTATACATTCAATTAACAGATGCCTAATATTATATGATCTTGCATGCATAGCAACATCTATCTTTTTTATAAAATTAATTATAACTTACTAAAACCATACAATATTTTTAAGACAAAAAAAAAACCTGTGTAAATGTATATTAGATAACCTTCCATTTATTTATCATTAGCCAATTATTAGTCAAATTAATTGATGTTTTATATATGTTCATACAATTATTTTTGTTATAATTAATATAATTGGTTTTATATATCTTCTATTAGTCTTTTTAATATAATTTAAAAGACAAATTTTTGGCACAATCTATTTTACATCTGTATTTTAACTAATAAATATATTTATTACTGAAATGAAAACAAATATACACTCATATTTACAATATATTTTACAATGGCTATATTCTGCCTGCTACTGTTGGTGAGATATAGTTCCTAGATCCGTCCTAGTTCTCAGGTAAACTACGAAGAAAGAACTGCAATTGCCCTCATAAGTTTCCTACCATTTCAAGCTGTATTTTGGCCAACCTGTTTCATGAATAGGACTGATAACATTTCCAGTTGTACTATGACAGTTTGCCTTATGCCAATGTTTGGTTTTAGCAGCTTCCAGTCCTGGATATGGTCTTGCCTTGCTACATTAACTGTTTAGCTTAACCGCTATTGTCTGGACACTGTGAATAGTGCCATGGAGGTTTGACAGTAGTTCTCTGCAGAACATTTATAGAGAACATGAATTCTACCTTTCAGCTATGTGGCAGGAGTTCTCTGAAGAGCATGCATATTTCCATTCAGGTTTGAAAGCAGTTCTCTGCAGAACATATGGAGAATGTGAATTCTGTCTTTCAACTTGTGGCAATAGTTCTCTGGTCCTACCTTCAGAATAACTGACTATTTAGTTTCAGATCCCCATCCTTGATGGAAACATTTAGATTCAGTGAGCATCATTACCTATTGGTCTGTTTTTGCCATTTGCTATGCGTTATCCATCTATATATGCATAAATTCATCCAATGAATGCTCAATTGAATCTAGATAAGATGGAATCTGGACTAGTCCATTATTTAAAGGTAAGATGAGAGATGACAGTTATTAATTACACATTTCATATTTACAATTATATACTTCTATATTTAGTTTTTGACATGTTTTTTGTTTGTTATTTGTTTTACATAGTAACTTTGTGTTCATGCTAATAATTTAAAATGACTATTAAAGAACTCTGTCTATAAGTACAAATATTGGAAAGGGTTTGGTATCAGAGATTTAACATATAATAAAAACAATAAATATTATGGAAATATTTAAAAAGTAAATTAGGAAATAAGTAATTGATGCAAAACATATGAATAGTGGTAGAGGCTTTTCATGGAGAAACGAGTTACGTTTTTTATATGAGAGAAGTAATGAGTATGTTAAAAGTTTTTTGTTTGTTTTTTTGGGAGAGAGTTATGAGTAAAAATATTTTTTTAATTTAGTAGTTTCAAAAGGGAGACAATATAGTAATAAAATTTATTAGGTATTTCCATAATAAATTTTTATTTATGTATATGTTTAGAAAATAGCATAAAGAAGAGAAAAAAATTCTCAGAATAAATCATTATGATAATGGGATGAAAGATCAATCAGGATTATAAGTAATAGAAATGAAAGAAAAATATAAACAGTAAAAATACATTATTGATATAAGCAAATAAAAAGGCATATCAAGGCTGGGGATATATAAGAATGGATGGAAAAATAGTTTGGCATTTAAAATAAGAGAAATTGTGTAAAATAAAATATAAAATAAATAATACATATTTATAGAATGTAAGTTTTAGAAGAAAATATCACATTTTTGTCACTAAAAGGAAGAATTGGAACATGTTGAATATAAAAAAGGAGGAGGTGAGCTATAATTTATTAAGATATGTGTTGTATTTTGAGATGGAAAGGATAAAAAGGAAGAATAAAGTAATATAAATGATTAAAGTTATATTCAAAAACTAGTAGCAGAAAGGAAAACAATATAACATTAAAGATTTAATTTGTTAAATTGAAAATAAGTCTGATAGAAATGGAATTTAAATCTCATATAAAATAATAAAACATTATGACTAACATTTTTTGATTTGATTTGCTGAATAGAGAATGGATGTGGTAGTCAACATTATATATCGTTTCAGTTTTTCAAAGAGAGTTATAGTGAAATAGCAGAAAACTAGTTTATCAAAATTCTTAAAAATGATTGAATAAACTGTATTTAAACTTATTTTTTATAGGTTATATATATACATTTAACATATTCAATAAAGCAAAGCTTTTCTGATGATTGTTTTGTAATTTATTTTATAAAGCATTCTTTAACTTTATTTATTAATTATAAATACTTTTTGTCATTAATGATATATAAAATATAAGCAGAGTAAAATCAATGGACAGTAGATGGCACTGCAGTCAAACTTCTATAAATAGATTTCTCTGGGCATAGTGGCCGAGAGATTACTGACTTCAATAAAAAAGAATCTATAGTGCATCACATCGCAAAACTTTCTGATCGATTGCTATTTTTCTAGTAGAGGGTGCTTACTTAATGCAGTGTCTATCTTTTATTCTTATTTTATGATTCAAGCTAATGGCTGATAATTTCAAAATGTTAAAATTGCAAGCTAAGATTCTAAAAAATTATGTTTATTTATAATTGGATAAAAAAAAACTTTGATTTTAAAAGAAGTGAACCAAGAATTATTTTTGAAAATAAACAATTAAATTCAATCAATCCCATGTCAATAAGGATAAACTAATATATACTTGATAATAAAGAATTTAACAATTGTAAAATAAGAATGATAAATATTTTTAACATAAATCTGTCCACAAATAATAAGGAGTTCAATCTGTAAACAAACTATGCAAGCAGAACTAATTGCTATTTCCAATTCTGGAAAAATCACTAATATTATTTTATTATTAACTACATGTTATTAAAGTGCACATTGTTCAAAAATGATAAGTAAAGCTAAACTACTTGGGTGTGAATTAAATTCTTGTTGTAAATGAATTGTTAACTTTACTGCATCTGCATCATTCCATTATTGAACTATACCACACATAATTGTTGAATGTTAAACAATATAAATGTTTTACCTGGATTTTTCAACCATTTTATTAATTGTACATAATATATACACATTATATCTTATTTTAAAATATTAAATAAAATATAAAAATTTAATTTACCTAGAATGTCAACATCAAAATTTTTTTCTATTTGTCCAGCAACATTACTTGCTAAACAAGTATATCGAGCGGAATCACTAGGCTGGGAACGAATAACTTGAAGCTGTTTATTATCTGCAGAAATACGGATGTTGGGACTATTGAAAATATCCAAAGTCTGACCATCTTTCAGCCATGTTATGCTTGGAAGAGGTGTACCATATACAGGGCAATCAATAACAATAGCTTCTGTCATAAGAACTTTTTGAGTTTCATGATGTAAATTGTCAGCAAATTGAGGTGGAACTGTAAATAATTGAAACACTTATGTTGCATTAACACCTTTACTGATGAGTATTATCAATATTGTCAATACAATAAATAATCAAGAAAATAAAAAAAATGCATAAGTTAATATATTTATACGAGTATAAGTACATAAAACTTTATATGGTTATTTTTATTTAAAAAGTGCAATTTGATAGTTATTTGTCAATGTTTTGTTATAATAAAATTATTTATTAATCTGTAAAAACTATTTTAGTATTATTCTAGATACAGATCAGACTAGAAATACTAGTTAGATATTTAAGATTAACTATAGTAAAGTTAGTTCTGCTCTAGTGATTTAACACCAGTACAATGATATTTCTTCTTTTCTTCTACCTTGCATTTTATTAAATTATCAATATAAGTAAATAAATAAAACAGTTTTTATTTATACTCTTTTAAATGTAAAATCTTATTTTTATTATTTATTGGTTAACAGTTTCAAATATCCAGCAGTCTTCAACAAAGGCTCAATTATCTTCTTTTAATAATGGTGTAAATTTTTTTCATAGTCATATGATCCTTTTTCAGACAAAATAAAAATGAGAGATCTTTATGGTATAACTCTTTTAGAAAAAAAAATCTAATATTATTTAAAAAAAGGTAATAGAAGCTCTGATGAAGACTGATGAACATTCAAAACTGTTAACCCATAAATAACAATAAAGACATGATTTTGTATTTAAAAGAATATAAAAAGTTTTGTTTATTTATCTCGATCTATTAGTATTGGTTAGACTCTTCACATATGAAAATAAAACTAACTATGGGTAATGGAACAAATGGTAACATCTACTCATGAAAGATTAAGTATGTCATGTTCTAATTCTTGTTAACATATATTTTATCCTATATACTGTCAACCCTCATATCATGATTAATGAGTCAGCCTATCTTATTCTAGGTTCATCATAAAAACAGTGGCACTCTCAAATGGATGAGCATATAACCTCAAATTTATCAATTTTATGCAGTATAAATTTTCTTATTTATATGTAGAATTTTGAAATTAAGATAAAGAAGTAAGAAAGTAACTATAGCTAAAATTTAATATTGTACCAATGCATATAATTTCTAATAGCTTTATATCTTTAACTATGTCCACATCATTAATCTTTTTCATGTATTTTTTTCTTTCAAAGCATTTTGAATTGATAGAATATATATATATATTTTGTAGTAATATATCTGGACTTGGTCGCTCTGTAAATAACTTTATATATATTATAAGTATACGAAAGATGATGTTTAATAGGGCGTCCACATTGTGGGCCAATTCTAAGTAAAATGAATTTCCTAAGTATAATTTCCTTTGTGCGACTGCATTACAAACAAATTTTAACAAATGAAAAGTTATGCTTTACTATGTTAATTTTATAAAAACTTATTAAATTGATATATAACGTATTTTGCAATCTTTCGATTGGTCATCCACATTGTATTTCAAATATAACTAAAACGATTGGGAGAGTTTACAAACCTAACTTATATTATTGGACAGTTTAAGCTAATAATAACTTTAGTGATCATGTGATGTTTAGTGGTTTAAATGAGAATCTTCATTCAAATGGTCACACATCCATATTATGGATTAATTATAATATTTCTTTATTTAAATCTCTATGGCATTTAAACACTCGCAGCTAAGTTGCATGCCAATTGTAACATTTTAAGGATAGATCGATGGATGCTTCATTATTCCCAGCTAACACTATTTCTAAAGCCTACTGGGATGATGATGAGGGTACCGAACATCTATAATCTTAATTGCCAGGGTGCCAAATTGCAACTTTAATAAAATACAAAGGTTAAATCTCACTTCAATAACTTTCAGTAATAATATTTAATGAATGGGTTAATAAATAATCAATCGATTAAGAGAACACTGAGAATGCTTTAAAATCGATAATATTAATATCTTTGGAAATTCTTGGTTATTCTCAGCACCCTCCCCATTCACCATCATTAAAGCTACAATTTAAATTTTGTTCCAATTACCAAGTTCTATATCCATCTCCACCTTCCTGATCCACCCCTCCATCAACTTCACAATCCTAGGTCTATTACACTATTATCAATTTTCTTATTAAATTTTACATTCTGCTAGCTCATTTCTCCCATTATAATATCTTCTCAGTGTTTTTAAAACAATTAGGTGTGGAAATTGAATAAGCTGTGACAGATTATTGGTGATAAACACTCCTCTCTTGATCACCTCCAAGGTGATCTTGGGCTGTCTTTAATGTAGTTTAATATCTATTTACATTAAAGCTCAGAATAATTTAAGCTTATTAAATCTTTTAGAAATACATTCTAAACATATTCATAATTATAACAAAATTATAAAGAAGTGCATCTAGAGAAGTGTTTGAATACAATGGATGGGGAAAGGATTTTATGCCCACCCCCTGCACTCGCTATCACTCAATAACTATCCCTATTCCTAATTTATATTTTAACTATATTAAATTATTTGGTAATTCTAAGTATCGGAAATTAACCATTTTAAATAATTTTACCGGATATTATTTACGAAAATGATTCAAATATTAATAATAATGAGATATCTAGATAATAATAACCCACAAAAACATTGTGACATACAGCAAATTTTATTTAAAACAAATAACAAATTTTATTGACAGACTATAATTCAGTACAGAATATACACATTCACTTGATGACTCGCATGGCTTTCCCCTGTTTTATAACCATATTATAATAAAAATAAAAATAAACAAATAGATATCCCAAAATCAATGAATAATATCAATAGGTTCAAAATATCAATATTCATTTCCTAATTATCGGGGAATCATGATTACCATGAATTAATATTAATATCAAATAAAAAATATTATTTACCTCCACATATATTATATTTCTGCTTTTATTTTTATCCTAGATACAGTGAATACCAAATTCCTTCCCGTGTTTAATGCTTTTAAATTACTGATTGGTTTTTAGAGCTAATTCTTCCCATAATAAAATTTAATAATTTTATTTAACTATTTTTAAATTAACATTCCTTCACAAATTTACTAATTTTATTTCATCATTTTGGTCTAACATTCTTTTTCCCTAATCTTTACAATAGAGATACTTTATGTATGATAGGATTAAGTTAATGCTAACAAATCGGTATCTAGATAAATCATCATCATACTCATGTTCTTATGACCATAATAATATTTTAATAATATTACCTTTCCAGCAAAGTTCTCAGCTGGCTATGGAAATATTTATGAGATAATTTCATATACGCATTGCTTACACTTAAACATTCGTAGGTTTTCTTTAACCCTTAATTTAACATTAACTTTATTACTCTTGGCTCAAATTGATAAATTAAACTAGATCAATAAAACAATATTCAAGTACACTAATCGCACATACATTATCTGCATTCATCCTGTCATCAAATTGAGTTTGTGACCCTGTATTGACATTTATAAGTACTGCTTATAATAGCTATCTTTCATACACTCGTAAGGAATATCAAACATTAACGTGAGGCAGGCAGTGACCCGAATATGAGAAAACCTTTTCACTAAGGTTGAGATATGCTAGGATTTTTATCGCTAATCATACAAAGAGACTTGGGTGTACCTATTACCTCTGGCCATCAATAAAGAAATCTTCTTACAGTGTAGAAAATAATCAAGTGGGAAAAACTCTTCCACTGTGTTTAAATACTTTATAAATATAGCATAATATCTTAGTGAGATACGACTTCACTGGCTTAATGGAGACTATTGGTCCATCCACATTATATACAGGTCGAAACATCAACTTCTACAAGTAAAACTTTCATATCTACAATATTCTGGTGTTAGTACACTGGAATATGAGCCAACAATTTTTCCAAGCATTAATCAGCTTGTCTCTGGCGTTAAATTTATGATGATAATAATAATAATAAATAATAAGAAATGCGTATTAAATTTTTAAAACTATTTCCCTGCACTTTTATAAGATAATGTTGATGTTTTAGCCCAACAGCCACACAATTTTATAAACATAGCAATAAGTCTAAGCATTTGATAATAACCTCTGATACGATTCATTCAAAACATTCCCCTTAATAATAATATTTCTCTTTTTTTTTTTAAATGTTTGTAAAGCATTTAAAATAAGGCACATACAGAATGACATGATATTCTTCACCTACCCCCCCCCCCCCAAATGATAATAATAGCAAAAGCATTTAAAATAAACACAAACAAAATGATCTGTCATCAATATCTCTACCCCCAAAATAGCAACAATTATAATTCTGACATGAATTAAATTTAAATGGATGTATATGAGAAAACATAAAGAAATTATTTTTCTTTTTCTTTTTTTAGATTAAATGTTCTACATGAATAGTGAATAATAAAATAAAATAAAATATACTTAAAGAGTTCATTGGAAGTGTCCTTCATGTTTCTGATTTCCATTTTTCCTTTTCCTTTTCTTCCTTGATTTGTTTATATGAGCACATGAGTTTATGTAGACAATGTTCTTGTGATAAAGTTCTCCTATGCCATTATATATACGAATTTTATACCGCTGAAATGATTTCCTCATTTTTGATTTTATGTAGATTACAACTGAACAGCACTTGTTTAAATTTCTTAAGATATAAGTCCATTTCTTGTTGTCTTTTCTTTCTTTAAATTCATTCAATATTCAAATTGAATGCTTTATATACAAAATCAAATTTAGAGTTTATTTTCTGTGGTTTAAATTTTATCACTTACTGATTTGTCATCAATTAGTGCTAGACAATCGTGACCATTGATTAACTTCAGGAGATTAAATGTGTACCCACTTAAAACTTACTCGAGAGACTTTTTTTTTTATAATATTAAATTTGGCAAAGTTATTTTAAGAGACAAACGAATAATTTACAATAAACGATTTTTTTTTCTAAAAGAAAAAATATTTCTTTTTAACTTTATAGCAAAGTTTCTCTATAAAATCAAATGATAGATAACTTGCAAACAGAGATTCAAATAGACTATCCTGCTCCTTTTACAACACAGCAGAGTGGTTTATAGAGTCTGCTTTCTTGCTCTCCCCCAATGACCTTTTTATTGACTCCTGGAATCTGGTTAGTCAGTTTTCTTAATTAATTGACTCTTGTTTCTTTATCGTTCTGGTTATTTTAACCTTTTGCTTTTTTGAAAAACCATGCCAAATTCACTTCTGCATTCTAACAGATAATCACCAATTAATTTTACATTTAACAGATATAATCACTAATTAATTTCACACTCAAATTCCTTGGTCATATATATCATTTAAATCACTCTGATAATTTACTTGGTAATACAACACGCATGGTAAAACAAAAGACAGAAAGCTCTCTCTTCAGAACAAATAACAGAAAGCTCTCTCTCCCCTCTTTTTACTTTTTCCATAAAAAATATATAACAGCCCAGCTGCAAACCGAGAATTTTGAATTAATTTTTGGCTGCTAATAATAAACTATTTAAAAATGACAATTTCTTTTTTAAAGATTTCCTTACAAAATGACAAGGAATGATTATTAATTGTGAGCTTTACAATTAAAATCCACAATTAGATTAAATACACACACACTGTTGCACATATATAATTCTTATATGAAACCGATTTAATATTTTAATCCTTAATTATTATAACTATTATTTTTTTTATCATTTAATCTCATGAACTATTTATTTCTAACTTATTAGTATAAAATTATGACCATCCATTATCGCTATCTAATGTACTTTCAAGAGCCACACATCCCCTCCTTCTTCTCACTCAACTTATTAAATAATGTATAAATCTTGCTTTTCTAAAAATATCCCTAATACCAAATTGACCCATAAATTATTGCTAAATAAAACGATCTTTTGGTTAGAAATATTTTAATAACAACTGTTCAGATTGCCTACCAAATAAAATGTATGCAATCCCTATGAATATGGGTTCAAACCTAGTCTTGGCCAAAAATTTTGTTTATTAACAAAAAATATATATACAAAATATGAGGAAAGTTTTATATTAAACCTTATCTTGCATAGTTAACTCAAAAATGGAGTCTTGGGCAAATCCAAGGGCTACAGTATATATATATAATAATATTATGATTCGATGTCTGTATTTTTTAAAGCAATATACCTAATTATATAACTGAATATTTGTAAATACAGTAACTAAATAATTAAAAAATTAGCATTTCAAAGCTTTAGTTGACACAGATTACTGGGATAATTGAAAGCGCTCCTAAGTGGATAAAATTTTTTAATTATTTAGTTACTGTATTTACAAATATTCAGTTATATAATTACCTATATGTATATTCTAACCTATTTGTGTCATATGTCATTCTCCTAAATTGAGACACTTATTTCTAAACTATAGAAATATCTCAAATAAGAATATAACCTAATTTAACTTAGTGGAAATAATTCATTTCTACCTAATAAATAAATAACTATTATTTTGAGACTCTGGTTAAATGAATATAGATTTACAAATGAAAATGCAGACTATGCTCAGTGGTCGGTTAGTTATAAAAAATTCAGCTGCAAAGATATGCAGTTAAGATAAAGAAAGAAATTAAAATAATAAAATAAATTATCATCAGTAAAATAAATATCTTGGGAAGAAAGAGAAACTGCAATCATTCCCTAATTAATAATTTAGAATAAAAATAACATTTTCTCTTTATCAAAAACATATTCTCTGAGCTATAAGCACCTTTAAACAATAATGATAACTTCTCATGTTTTTGTTAATGTTTTTAAAATATATATATTACATAAATTATTTGCCAATATGATTTGAAAATACCTTTCTTGTAGCACAATTGAAAATTAAACTCTTTTATGCCACAACACAACTGTAATATCCATAATAATCAATCACTTAAGTAAGGAATAATGATAATGATAATAATAATCTCAGGGTTCCTTTGTTTACTTTAAGAAAATACTCTACAATACTATGCTGTCACACATGACTAGCATTCTGGTAGGCTATAGGAAACATACACTTTACTTAAAAGCCAATGTGTCCTCATATATCATAACAACTATTATATTATTTATAAAGAGGTGATAAATATGATCAATAATAAACTAAATAATAACATAAAATTTGAAATAATACAGCCTTTTTATCCAGAATCTCAGCCAGAATAATAGAAAGACAAGGGTACCTTTTGTATCCTTCTATCATCCATGACAACACAATAAATTAACTAAAACTAATTAATTCAATAACTTAACTAAAATGTAACTGGAATAATGTGCAGTCAGGGTTAATAACTTGGAAATAAATTCATTTTTACAATTACATAATGTTTAGACTGAAGTTTGCAATTCCCATAAAATAACTACAATCAAAATGAAATGTTCAGATCTGCATAAATTTGTCTATCTGGTATATTAAGATTTCTAAAGTTTGAAATGATTTAGGAGTCAAGAAAATGTTTGCAAATATTTTGCCAACACACTTATACTTGGCATATAAAAAAAAATAAAAAAAATTGACAACAAATTTTAAATAAGACTACAATTTATCATCAACACAGAACAAACCAAAATACACAAATTTATTAAATAATATAGCATTGATACTACACATAAATTATTACATTAAACTGTTCTCTATCAGGGTATAAATTAAAATAATAAATTCATAAATGTTTGAAATCCTGCTATTACACTGGATTAACTAGCTGAAATGTGCAGCTTATTTACTACTACACTAATTTATAGTTTTAGTAAACTTTCTATAAGTCTCTTACCTTGAGTTATTGACTAACTATTTTTTTAATCTTATTTATTTACCAGAAGTTACATACCAACTCTTCCAAAGATGTCAGACCATGACTTCTACTTCCAAACATCCATTCCCTTACTAAAAACTTTATTAAAACCTTTTCTTCTTTCAAACTAAGTTTTTTCACATACCCACCCTTTCAACTAATAGATTAATTAACAATTCAAAAGATCGCATATCCTCTCATCAGATCCTCACACAGTGTACAAGATCCCATACCCCCAAACCAGCTGCAGTGTCATATACTATGGTGAATTCTATGTATCTCTCTCCACTCATGTCTTTCAGCACTGCTATTTATACAAAAGAGCTCTGAATAAATCCAAATATAATTCCATATTTTTAGAATACCAAAAGTCTATCGGCTATATATTTGAACTGTCTTCTGCTTCCATCACACGCATGACTCTAAACCTAAAATCAAAGATGCATGGCTTATAGCAAACAACATGTACACTATAAACAAGAAGAAAGCATGCTTCTCTCTCTCTCTCCAAAAAGTGGACTTTCTAATCCACTTTGCATATATTTAAATATTTGTCACATACATTTTCTACCATGCTCATACAATCCACTTGTTATGATTATGAAAAGATAAAACTTCTCGAAAGTGCTTGGGCAAGTAATATTACAATTTATACTTAGCTTCACCATTGCCTGTATTTTATCATATTTAGACATGTATAAATAATGCAAAAAGAATAAGTTTTATCACAAGAATCTCTTTGATTTTTATTCTGTCTGAAAAAAACACATGGCTATAAAATGGTGATTATTTTAACTTGGAAAATGTTAATAACACCATGACAATGGTAAACTTCTGGAGTGACTTGAAGCATCTACTATGAGACAATATTTATCATTACTAGCAGCCACTCACATGAATAGGCAATTGTAATTTGAGAAGAGAAAGAGACAAAAAAATAAAAATTAAAATGAGTTCTATAATTGCTAGCCTTGTGCTTACACAAATCACTAGAATACAAGTAATTTAGTAATCAAGGTAACATTATAATTAGGCAGTAAATAAAATTATCATTTATTGCCTGATTGTAGTGCTACCTTGTGCAACCATTGGAATATTTAATTAATACTTTTTTACTTAAGCCATGAAAAAAAAATCAAATAGCAGTAAAATGTTTTACAATAGAAATACAAGAACTCACCTAATATATCCAATTTGTAATTTTTACTAGTGCTGCCTGCAGAATTAGATGCAATACATGAATATCTTCCAGCATCTTTTATTTTAGCTTGGCTAAGTTTCAATTGTCTGCCACCAGCCAAAATTCTAATACTACCTTCTTCATCTTCACTTATTTCTTGGTCATCCTTCATCCAGATGATATCAGGATTTGGATTTCCAATAGCTGGACAATCCAAAATTATAGAATTATCTTGGAAAACTTGCTGATTGCTATCTCCAGACTGATCAGATATGCTTGGAGGAACTAAAATCATTATTAAAAACACTGTATTAATGTAACATTGCTAAGAATGGGGCATTTTAAGAATCTTCTATTACTTCATTATTTAATTATCAAGTAAGATATATAAATAATCAAAATTCACAAGCAGTTTCAGGTTAACATATCTTCTGGTTAAATAGTGAGCTACTAGAAAGCACCTAAACTGCATTCATTCACAGTATTATATGATATAGCTCTACAATGTATTAATTACATAACTGGTTAAAATTACATTAAATAATATCTTAAAATGGTTATTTATTTATGATTAAAAGTAAAATAAATTTTATGTAAAAAGGAAGATTAAATTGTTAAAAATTATTACACTACCATTTTACTTAATCAGGCTTACTGTGTATTTTTTTTAAAAAATATATAAATTAATTATTTTCTGTGGCAGTAAAAATTATATTAGTTTTAAATTTTTATACTGCAATAAAAAATAAACATTAAGAATGAAATATTATATTACAGTGAAATATTATATTAAAATGAAAGAAAACAAACATAGTATGTGATAAATATAAAAAAATTACAATACCAAGGACATCTAAGTCAAAATCTTTATTTGCTTCTCCAGCTGAATTAGTAGCAACACAGGAATATGTTCCAGCATCAGACACTTTGGATCTAGAAACTTGAAGTTGGCGACCATTATTGAGAATCCTTATGTTTGGATCACTGTAAAGATCTATTTCAATACCATTTTTGTGCCAAGTGATAAGAGGTGCTGGAATTCCTGAAGTAGCACAATCAATGGTAATTGGGCGATTGAGCAGAACTTGAAGACTGTCATCATCAGACTCAATTTTTGGAGGAACTTTAAAAAAGTTTGTACAGATTATTAAAATTGTAAATAAGTATTATTTTTTAAAAAAATGAAGAATTATATTTGATTTCAATGAGCATGTAAATAATTTTACAGCTATTCAAATATGTAATGTTAAGTTTTTTCAAGCATTGGTGGCCTAGCGGCTAGTGTAGCTGCCTTCCAAGCAGCCAGCCCAGGTTCGCTTCCCAGTCAACGCTGACATATGAAAAAAAAAAAGATTGGCATTGATACAACAAATGTGAGCATTATTAAGAGGTTAATTTAAATGATTCTTTAGAAATCTAACTTGTTGATTATCTTAATAATATATTCTGATTTAATATTGTTCTGTGAATAGATTTATATTTTGTGTTACATATTTAATAAGCTGAAAAATTACGTATGTACTCATTATAATTATGAGAATATATATATAATCTATACAAAAAAATATAAAAATATAGTAGTCCCAGTGATGTTATTAAATTTAATCTTGCTGGTGTACATTGCTTTATTAGAAGACAAAAACTACATATAATTTAAGTATGTTGTTGTAAAATGAAACGTTATTAATGGCAGTGACAGTTTTAAAACTAATTTCTGTTACAATACAAAAATTTGATCTCATTATTAATATTTTAGAATAACATTTAAAAAAAGATGTGATTTTTAATTATTTAGTTTTCTGTATAATATTTCAAGCAATTTTTTTATATTGGGTATGATGAATATCACTGAGAAGGCTGTCTAGTTATGATTAATATGATGACTCACTTAAACTGCTTCACTTTAGAACATTTTTACAGGAAGTATGAATGAATGGCTATGCAGTAATATTGGACATTATTCATCAATTGAACATTCTGTATTTTATAATAAAATTTACACAAAGTAGGAAAAGCTATGAAGAAAATATGTTAGGTACATAGAAATAGTGTGATGGTATTGTGTGCTTATATTAATATTAATTAAGTTTTTACTGTCAAATCTCCTGCAGATGAATAATAACATCTACCAAATTAAGTTTGTTCTAAATATGATGCTAGAGGTGATGGTGAACTTTGAGAAAATCCTTTAGCAATTTGGAATAATATTGAAGATTTTTTAAATATTTTTTTTATCATAAATAATAAATTGAATTGATCATCAAAAATAATTGAGCAAGTTTTGGTAATTTAGATAATAAAAGGCTGCTGAAAATCTATTTTGGCATGGTAGTTTTAATATATTATTGTTACTACTATGTTTGCACCTTCTTGCATTTCTTATTAAAAACACTGAAATTTTTCACTTTGTAAAGCTTTTATTCCTATGGTTTTAATGTTTTTATTATTTTAAGTTGTTTATTTAATAATAAGTTGTATGTTCAATATTTCAGAAGATGAATCACATATCTGGGGTCAAAACTTAGGAATAAATACTATGTAAATTTCAGTGTTTTGATAACAAATGTGGGAAAGTGAAAACACAGAAATAATGCAATACTGAAAATTCATTTGTATGTCAACTAGTTTATAAAAATCATAATTACTTAGCATGCTAAACATCCCATGCAGCTAAAAGTGACATATCCTAAGAACTAACTTGAAAAGCAGGTTTAAAGAAATGGGGGTTTTTTTGGTTAAAATTTGTGGTCATTTTGGGATATAAACAAACATGTTCTTGTGATATTTTCTAGCTCTGACAGCAATAAAGTTTGATTGTTATTATATTTGCTATTCTATGTGATCTGATGCAATAGTAAAATGGCAGAATCTGGCATTAAAGATCCAGAGATTGTGGCTTCAGGCATCATTTGAATTTATGAATTCCTGAATAATGAAACATTTTATTATTATTATTTTTTCTTGTATTGGCTTATTATGAAGATTATTTGTTGTTTAAATTTATCTTACTGTAAAAGTATTTTATTAGATTATTATAAATATTTATCAAATAAAATGTGGCATTGTGACTAAAAAATTGTTTGCATATATGAAAGTGGTGGGTAGATTCTGTTTCTTGATTGGTAAATTCAATATCAGAACCATAAATCATGGAATAGTAGACTCTTTAGAATTGTATGATTGTACAAATGTCTTCAAAATAAGACAATTGCTACTTGCCAGTTACTATAAATAAATCCTTTGCTGATAAACTGTTTATCTTTAAGGAGTATGTACTAATTATTTCTGAGACATTGTGCACAAATATCTTTCTCTACATGTTGAAAGTTAATCATACAAGAAAGTGATTGATTTGCTTGAGTAACATTACCTAGTCTATGTTATATTCGTTTGTTGAAAAATAAACAGCGAGTTTACTAGAGACAATTTACTCCAGAAGTTTTCGCTTATTTTAGTTAAAAATAAAAATAATTATAATGGAAAATAATTATAATTGAAAACAAGCTGTGGGGATTTATTTTTAATTGAAAATAAAAATAACTAATTATAATGTAAATAATTATAATTAAAAACAAGTTGTGGGGATTATTTTTATCTCTGATAAAAATAACTAATTAAAGTTAAGAACAATCAAAATGAGTTGGAAAACACGCGATTAAGATTTCGGAATGTAGCAGATAAAACTTAACAAAAGAACTCAGAGGGATATATAAACTGCTAGAGGAAAACATCGTGCACTTGTTACAGTTTTGTTAACTGAAGAAGTTGGATACATAAAGCTGTTAAGAGCTATTTGTGGCACAACAGTTAAGAGTTGTTGCAGCCGAGTTTTCATATATTTTAGCTATAATTCTTTGTACTTGTTTATGTTATCGATCGGATTGTAAGTATTTTTCTACCCCTCTGAAATACTTAGGGGCGAAGACATTACAGTCTATCAAGCTGATCTGATACATTTTGCCATTATCTCTTTGGCATGTATGTATAAACATACATAAAAAATTCTATGTTGTTTATAAAGCTTATCATAGATATTCTATTCTGGATGAAGTAGAACTTTTGTGAATGTCCCTTCACTATATTGGCAATTAATATTCTGAATGCAGTATATTAGAAATTTGTAAACCCATAGAAATATGCTTTCTCACTTCATAGACAGTTTCATCATAGTTAAATAACTTCATGCTCAAGTCAATTTAAATTCTACTATGGTTTGAGAAGTGAATAGAAAATATTGATACTTTGAATAAGAAACAGCTAAGTGGAAAAATAGAACATAATCTTTTAATGAGTTAAATATACTGTGAGCAAATGATAACACATTTTACAATATTATTTAGATTTAGATGAGGATTGCAAATTCTGTTTTATATAAAATCTAAATGGACAATCAAAAGTTTTCTAATGCAAAGTTGTGAGCTCTCAATGAGAATTATAAAATCCATGCCCTTATCAGATGAATAAGTAAAAATAACATAACTTGAACAATAAAGAGAATATAAAATGATGCAGAATAAAAATGAAAAATATACAACTCATGTTCCAATGATGATAAATGCATGTTTAAACCCATGTCATTGGTGCATTATTTAAAAAGATAGACACATTTATTTTAATAGTTATTTTAATATGGAATTTATGACATTGTGTAATTTTGTTTCGGTGAGTACAAATACTGGTAGTTCTTTTGAGAAAATGATTAGTTTGTGCACTTTCCTTTAGGTATCATTGCTTTTAAGATTTATAGTTACTGCTGTTACCAATTTGTTATCTATTTAAATCTATTATTTTCTTTCAAATCTTTTTTTGGCCTATTAGTTTCCTTTTTATCATTTTCACAAATACTATTTTTTTTTTCCAAGCCAATTATTTAAAATATGGGACTTGGTTTGTTAAGGGATTTATAAAAATGATAGTTCTGCTTTCAGTTAAGATTGAATCTGTTTTACCTTTATTATGGATTGAAAATTGGAATTATTTTTCATATGTTTAAAATGCTTGGAAGTTTGGGTATGGGGGAGTGGATGTACCTTCATCAGTAGAAATTTAATTATATTTCAGATGTATATTTATTCTAATGTTGAGATTAGTTATTCTAGCTTCGCCATATATATTTGAGTACAGCAGTAATATAGCAAGCTCTGATACTTAGAGTCCACAGATCACATGCAGTTTTTGAACCCAAACTTCTTATGAACTCTTGAACAATAAAGCTACTCAGTCATTTTATTATTTAAACAGGCAAAACTCTCTATATGTTGAAACGGAAACGTTCCAATCCCTTTTCGTTTCACAAACAACCTAATGACCTACTCTTCTGATCTAGTTTCAAACCTATTTTAAAAGTCAAAATATTATAAATTCAAGAGCGGTTAAATCTGCTATCATGACTGCCTGAATAGCATTAATTTGTTTACATACGAAGGTATGCTATAGTTAAACAAGATTGATAAAATTATAGTGTAGAAATGCTCATAATTTGTTATAAAATGTTTTATTAATTTATAAGTCAATTCTGAATTTTATATTTGTATTATATTTGTATGTGGATGATAATCTAATCTATATAGAGGTGGCATGAAGATAAAATATATTTTAAGATTTATTTATAAAAAAAAAAGTACAGTATATCAAATGTTTTTTTATATTTAAAAAGGGTTTTCTGATATTTAATATAAATAACAAAGTAAAGGTTTGTTTAAAATCAGTCAAAATTATTTTCTAAAAAAAAAAAAAAAGTATTTTAAAAGAAACGTTTTTTTTTTTTTTTAGGCAAGAAAGTAAATGGTGACCACACCTGCATTGGGCAAAAGTAAAAAGCTATTTTTACTAATTAAAGTTGTTTACAGAAAAAAAAGACCTTACCATAAATCAGGAAACCATTACTATCTGCTAAGCCATATAAATTAATAACACCTAAAAATTTAATTGAAAAATTGGAATTAAAGCATATAATTTATATATACTTAATTAAATTTTTAAAGCTAATGAAATTTTAACACCTCAGAGACATTATCTATAGATCAAATGGTTTATTTAATTAAAAGCCATTTGGTCCTGAGGCAAATGGAATTCCTGAAGGTGTCATGGCTTAGGAGGTGGAAAATATAAATAGGCTATAAATTTAAGCTTGAAGGTGACCCCATTTTGAAGAACTATTGCATTAGAAGTTATGTCAGCTATTAATTGTGCAATGCCCTGCTAAGAAAGGCAAATTTTGCATTTTTTTCCATCATGGCAATGTCTGAGATTGGTCCATCCAAGGTGACCGCAAGAACCAACATGCAGCCAGAATAATCCTAGCCGAATAAATTCAAAAGAAAGATGTCATAAGCCGCTAAAGAAACTCACCTTCACTCCAGCCATTCAAGCCATGTAAATACCGGTAAAAATTTAAATTAAAACCGCAAAATTCTGTGTTAATGTATATATCTCAATGTAACTATTTTAAATGTAATTTGTTCATGTTGAACAGATGTCTACAATTTCTACTTGAAAATAATATTTAAAGAAGGCTAAATGACCTAATTTTGTTAATGTTCAAAGATTTTAAATTCTATCTTAATAGTAATATTTTAAAAAGGGGATATTTCTATTATTAAACTTAATATTTTACTGTGTTAAATTAATCAATGCTGTTATATTTATTTTTTTATTTTGCTTATTCTAATTAATAATTATACCTTTACTTTGAAATAGCGAGCATTTAATTTTCCAAATATTTTCAAGAAGATATTTATTTCAAATCTTCATATTATTCTATATTATAGTGTCTTTTGTTGTGTGCTGTTTCAAAATCCTATTTTAAGTAATAGCGACCCTCTTGTGCTCATTATTTTATAAATTATTAATAATGTAAATTTTAAATATGGCTCGTAAATTCAAAATTTGCAATGTTTAATTATTCTTAAATTGGAGTAGCCTCGAGTATATTTATAAGTATATTTGCCTATAAATTTACTTTGTAAATCCCTTAAATATACTTTCCCTCCTTTAGAGTATTATTAGCAATAAATAACCTAATAGACTGAACGGGATAAAGTAAAGTTTATATATATATATATTTCCCGTCAATAGCATATGTTTCTTTCATGCTACCTAAGAGTTGGTTTGTGGATCAAGCTGATAAGCTATTGTTCACATATATTATAGTCTTAAATTCATATACTATATCCTTTGGCTTGGGGGATGTGATCTCTTATCCATAAATAATTCTTGTTTTGCTGTTTTATTATATACGTATCTAAGATTGAGCCACAGTGAATCCAGCACATCATCTTTCTTCGGGTCGTGCAGTCGCTAAGCCTGAGCTAAAGGCCGGGTGAGCACTAAGTCCCCCATCTCTTATGAACCAAATAAAGGTTCCTTACCTGTAGCATAATGATAGGTTCCAAGGTACCAGCACTCAGCACAAGAACCCTTGATATCTTCATCCATCCACAGAGCAATTTTTATTATTATATTTATCTGTGCATAGCGCATTTGGTAAAATCTTATAACCAACTCTATCTCTTTAATATTTATTCTTCAGCAGTTTCTGAAGTATTTTTGAATACCCATTCGATCTAAAGTTATTTGGGATGATCTATATGCCCACTATTAAAATATGTGTAATAAATAAAATGCATAGTTAAATTACTCCAGGTTTGGTCTAATTATCTAATAGCCACCGAACTTTGAATAGAAAATGGCATAATTATTGGATATAATGCCGTGATTATTCTGAAATATATGCTATCAAATTTATTCATGATAGCCAAAACTTGTTTTATTAAAGCATAAATGATTGTTATGCCAATACGCTTATTATTCGTATGTAAGAAAATTCTGTTAGTTTTAAAATCAATCAAATGCCTGCATGCAATCCCATTTAATATGCTAAATAGTTATATATATTTTTCATTATGCTAGATTATTTATAATGGTCAATAAATGTCATTTTAAATTAACCTATACTCATTTCTATCTCATTATTGATCCAATCCAATTCAACCATACTTAATTAATAAAGCCTGGTAAGACCCCTTTGTAATTTATCTATAGTTAGATTAATCATTTGAGCCATTTTGGGCCTGGAGTCTCATTGTTTCTACCTGACCTATGCCAGTCATGAATAAAGGAATATGCTACACGTGGCTTCAAGGTGGTCATCCGTAGGGTCTTGAGTTTTGGAGCATGGGTGAGTGGTCAGTTTCGAGGTCTTACTATCTCCTACTTGTCAGTTTTGGTCTCTTTGCCTGAATTCTAGACTCTGTTACATGAACGGAAAACTTAACCGTCACAACATATTGCCACTCAATGCAAGCCAGAGTAATCAATGGATGCCAGAAGACTTTGTGCATACAATCCCCATCTAGTGCCTACTTATCCAATATCTCCAGACTAGTTTCTGGCTTGTTGCCTTCGTCAATGAGGAGCCTTGGATTGAGTGGCAATATGTATAGAGAGTTTTACTTGTTTTAATAACAGTTATAAGCAAGCATAAGAAATGATAAGCATTTTATTATTCTGGATTTTTAGAGAGAGCTTATGCACAATTAAGTAGAATAAATATGAAATTTAGTTTATAAAATAATTGCAAATTGGAAAATTTATAAGGAATGCAATCAACTATAATGTGCCCTGGTTGGAAACATTTGTAACAGTAAATAATATTTCTCCCTGAATACCATTTGTGGAAAGTTATCAAAATGTAATTATGGATAAGATGATACTCAATGTTCTTTACTGTATCTAACTTAATTCCAAATTTAAAGTTATTGGTATTAGTTGCACAATAGTCACTATGTTGACAGTATCTTTTAAAGCACCAATGTATATCCATAAGTTTTACTATATATACTGGAATTAGGATAATTTGTTATTCAAAACCTTATTTAAAAATTAAAATCTTTTGCACTTGAATCCAATGCTTTTATTATCTTTTATTTGCATACAGTTTTGATTCATCTACACATTTTACAAAACTTGTAATATTTATATTAAAATTATATTTCTGGTTCTGAAAAAGATTGTAAATCAGTTGAAACTGTAGGCAAGTAAAAGATAATAAAAGCATTGAGATTTTGAATTCATATTAAAACAATATAATAGATTTTAAAAAAACAGGATATTAGATATTTTGTTATATTGAAGAATTCTTCTCTTTTAAAAATAAACTCCTATTTTAATTTAATACAATTTTTTAGACTATTAGTGTTATGTATACACATTGCATTGTAAATAAGAAATTTATAATATGTTAGTGGTATATATATAATCATCCATTATAGAAAGTTTTAAAAGTAAAATATCTAATGTTTTACTGCCATATGTGTAACTGGTATGAATCACCACCCAATTCTCTCTTAGCAATAATAAAAATAAAAAGAGATAACAGTTCCAGTTTTATCCCCCACCCCTCTGTGCTGTAGAGTCACAGACCTTGCAGTGAATAGCAGTTCCACTTAAACATGGACCTGAAGGAAAGACAAGGTTATCCCAGACTGCAGCGCATTTATGAGATCAGTATATAAGGCACAGTCAGAACAAGAGAATCCTCAAGAGATAACAGCATAACCAGAAGACAGCATGCCAGGCAAAAACAGAACTCATGACCTAGTGAACTCCACCACTGAAGGTGCCAAAGTGGACATAGGGATTTATACAGGCCATCCATGCCTTATTATTATTTATTGTAAGCCACGAGGCTGGTTTTATGTAAGCATCATTTAATTATATTAATGTTAGTTTATTGTAAACTATGTAATGTATTTATTGTAAATAAACAGTTGTTATTATTGCTAATCAGTAATAGTTGAAATTATTTATGGTATGTGCTTTCCCAGAGGGGGGGGGGACATTTTCATAATCATTGAAAGTTAAAATAGGATAGATGCAATGAAAGAATTGCCTTTGTCATGTTTTAAAAATCAAAATGTGTGAAAAGTCAAGAGTAATCAAAATTTTAAATAGTAATGATGATGGTAACCTCGTTTGGGAAAATACTGGGATCTTCAGTTAAAGTAAAATTGGAATAGTTTGGTAATACAAAACATGTTATACAATGGATCTGAGACAGCATTGTAAATAGCTTGTTAAGATTAGTAACCTTGATGATAGTGTAAAACAATCAGGTTAAGGAAAAATTCAAGCTAAATCATAAACAGTGCTGCAGATTTGAAAAAAGAAATCTCAATAGCCAGTAATGAATTTGTCAAAGTTTGTGGGTTGGAAAAAAAATCTACAAAGCTTCCAGCAAAAAGAGTGCTGGATAAGTAATGGCCAAATTGTGGGTTTGAAAAAAAAAATCTACAAAACTTGCAGCTTTAAAGAGTGCTAGTTCAGTAATGGCCAAGTTGTGGGTTTGAAAAAAGAAATCTACAAAGCTTGCTGCAAAAATAGTACTGGTTAAGTAATGAGCAAGAAGGTGGGTTTGAAAAAAGAAATCGACTAGGCTTGCAGTAAATAGAGCATTTAGGAAATAGTGCAGAATTAATAAATCAACATTGGTGCTACTGAAAGTATTTGTAAATGAAGAGATTAGTAACTGAGTAAATAAAAAGTAAGATTAGAAAGGGAAACAATGGAGTTTATTTTCCAGTAAGAAATCTATTGAACTTCAGAAAAGGTCATTTTCAAAGTAATGGGAAGTGTGTTATGTATACGTATTGTGTTGTAAATAAGAAATTTATAATACATTAATAATATATATTGTAGGAGTATATATATATATTGTAGCCCTGGATTTGGCCAAGGCTCCATCTTTTTAAGTTAAATATGCAAAGAAGGTTCCATCCAAATTTTCCTCATAATATATGTATTTTTTTTCTGTGTAATAAGAAAATTTTAGCCAAGACTGAGTTTGAACCCATATTTAAAGGGATTGTGTATGTTTGACTATTAAGCAATCAAAAAATTTATTGTTAATGTGTTTATAACCAGAGGATTATTCTATTTTAATTTATGGGTTAAATTGATATTAAGAAAATATTAGAAAAAGCAAGATTTACACATTTGTTGATAGGGAGATGTGTGACTATTAAAAAAAAAAACTACATTAGATAGTGATGAATAGTCCTTATTTTATGCTAGGTTAGAAATAAATAATTCATGAAAGTAAATAAAAAATAATAATGATAATAAAATAGGTAGAATAGTTGTAATAAATAAAGATTAAGGCATTAAAAATCTAAATTTAAAGAAAAGTATATACCTGTGATGTGTGTGTATATAATTTAATTGTAGATCTTGATGGTACAATTTACAATTAATAATCATTTCTTACATGTTGTAAAGCAATTTTAAATAAGAAATTAAAATCAATTTTAATAAGTTACTAGTAGCAGCCAAATTTAATGAAAAGTCTGAGTTTGAAACAGCTGTAATATATTTTGTTTCACTATTAAAGGGAAAGAGTAAGATTACTTCTAGTATAGGTTCAAGTGTTATATTACTCAGTTAATTATCATTCCTTAAAAAACACAGATCTCACTAAGGAATTTAAGTGGACCATTAATTTATACCATTAATGATGAATGGTCGGTCTGGTCTGTCAGAGTGTCAAAAATTAATTGGCAATTAATTGTTAGATTGTAAAATTAATCCTGTCTGTTTGAAATGGAATTTGTGCCTGATTTTCTGAGGGGGCAAAAAGTTAAATTTAATTGAGAAGGGGGAACATGTCAATTAATTATAGATAAAAAAAACAGATGGACATCTCTATAAAAGCTGTGTTAATAGAAAAGGCTTTTAATTTTTAAACTGGCTTGTATTTTTAAAACTTATCTGTAGCAGTTTTCCTTCATTGACTTAAAGAAAACTGTCTTATAAAATTTAAAATCATTTTTATTGTACTTTTGTCTCTTCAGAATAATTTTGCTAAATATAACAATGTATAGTGAGTAAATTTTAAGTGGGCACACACATCTTCAACCTCCAGAAGTCTACTGGTCAACAGATGGTAATAAAAATTTAAACCACAGAAGTTAAAATTTGAGGTTAATATCGTTTATATATATATGCAAATAGTAAAATTTAAAACTCAAAAGTTTTAATGCATACGTAAGTCAATTTAAATCTACAAAATGAAATTAAAATTGGAAAAGGACAATCAAAAACAGACTGATATTGTGAGAAAGGTAAATGAAGGATGTTTAACTGAAACCTGCAGAAAATTACAAAGTTTAAAGATAATCTACCTAGAGTTGGAAATGAGGAATGCATTCAGCAAAATAAAAACTCTATATATGAGAAAAGGAACCAAACTCTACCAAAAGAACTTTTTACAACAAGGACTTATATGCTCTCATAAACCGGTCAAGGAAAAAAAAGAAGTAGAAATCAGGAGCCTGAAAGGACCGCTAAAGGACTTGTATAAGTATATTTTTTTATTATTATTTGCTCTTTATATGTGTAGGACATTTAATGTAGATATAAAAAAATGTATGTGTAGGACATTTAATATATATATATAAAAGAATTTCTTTCTTTGAAGTGTATTATGTATATCATCTACTTTAAAATTATCATTGTATTATTTTGGGGTAGAAATTGATTTCAGATGATTTTATATATGTTTATTTAAATGCTTTTGCTATTATGGTCATTTTGGGGGTAAAACTGATATGCCTTATTTAAAATGCTTTACAAACATTTTTTTTTCTCAATTTAAAAAAAAAACAATTAAGAGATATTATTATTAGCATCAGAAATTATTATCAAATGCTTAGACTTATAAATGAATTGCTTGTCTATTGAGTATCATCATCATTTTTATTTTTATTGTTTTATAAAAATGTATGGAAATAGTTTTGAGAATTTTGTGCGCATTTCTTATTGCTTATTATTATTGTTATCATAAAGTTAAGGCCAAAAACAAGCTGATTTATGCTTGGAAAATTATGGGCTCATATTCCGGCACACTAATTCACAAGAATATTAAGGTTATGAAAGTTTTACTTGTATAATTTGATGTTTCGACCTGTATGTGTGTGGATAGACAAAGATCTCCACGAAACTCAGTGAAGTCTAGCTCACTAAGATTTATGCAATATTCATAAAGTATTTGAACCCAGTGGAAGTTTTCCCACTTGAGTATTCTCTACACTGTAAGGTTTCTTATTTTGATGGCCAGAGGTATTTGGTATACTTATGTTTTTGTATGGCTAGCGATAAAAATCCTAGCATATCTCAACCTTAGTGAAAAGGTTCTCTCTTATTCGGGTCACTGCCTACCTCATATTAATATTTGATATTCCTTACGTGTGTATGAAAGGATAGCCATGATAAGCATTATTATAAGTATTGGATACCAGGTCACAAACTCAATTTAATGTCTGAATGAATGCAGATAATGTATGGACAATTGGTGTATTTGAATATTGTTTTTTGTAGATTTGATTTAGCATACGAGCCAAAAATAATTAAGTTAATAACTGTTAAGGGTTAAATAAAACTTACGAATGATTGGGGCATGAGCAATGTGTATAGAAATTTATTTAATAAATATTTACATGGCCAGCTGAGAACTTCGCTGGAAAGGTAGTATTGTTAAAATATTATTGTGTCATAAGAACATGAGCATAGAGAGTGCATTATGATGATGTTTGATCTTAATGCCAATTTATATGCAATAACTTAGTCTCACTATTATTAAGATATCTCTGTTGTAAAGATTAGGGCCAAAGAATATTTAATCAGGATGATCGGATAAGATCAAGAAATTTGCAAGGGAATATCAACTTTAGATTTATTAAATAAAATTATTAAATTTAATTAGGGGGAAAATCGATTATGTATTTTCTAAAATATATCTGTAATAGAAAAAGAAAGCATTGAAAACAGGAAGAAATTGGTATTTACTATATTTAAGGTAAAAAGAAAGTGTAGATATAATGTACTGTATATGTTTTTGTATTGAATTATAGCTTGTCAAATAAAATTTGTTATTTGTTTTAAATAAAATTTGTGTGTGTCTCCATGTTTTTGTGGGTTATTATTATCTGAATATTTCCAATCCAATCATATATCAATATAATATTATTAATATTTGAATTATCATGTACGTAACTAATGTTTAGTAAAACTAGTTAAAAGGTTAATTTCAAATACTTAAAATTACCAAATAATTTAATATTGTTGAAGTATAAATCACGAATAGAGATAGTATTGAGTGATAGCGAGTGCAGAGGGTGGGCATAAAATCCTTTCCCCATCCGTTGTATTCAAACTCCTCTAGATGCATTTTATTTTTATATAATTTTGTTATAATTGTGATTATGTTTTATGATGTGTTTATAAAGATTTAATAAGCTTAAAATATTCCAGCTTTAATGTAAATTGATCATAGACTTCATTAAAGACAACCGAGATCACCTTGGAGGTGATCAAGAGAGGAGTGTTTATTACCAATGACCTATCGCAGCTTATTCGATTTCCACACCTAATTATTCGAAAAACCCTGAGAAGAGATTATAATGAGAGAAATGAGCGAGCAAAGATGTAAGATTTAATGATAAAATAAATGATAGTGTAATGGACATATGGATGTGAAATTGATGGAAGAGTGGATCCGGAAGGTGGAGATGAATATAGAACTTTATAATTAGAATAAAATTTAATTGTAGCTTTAATCATAGTAAATGGGGAATGTGCTGAGAATAATCTGGAATTCTTAAAGATATTAATATTGTCAATTTTAATGCGTTCTCAGTTTTCTCTAAATCGATTATGTATTAACCCATTCATGAAATATTATTACTAAGAGTATTGAATTGAGATTTAACCTCTATATTTTATAAGAGCTGCAATTTGGTACCCTGGAAATTAAGCTTATAGATGTTCTGTATCATCATCATCATCTCAGAAATAGTGTCAGCTGGGAATGATGAAGTATCCATCGATCCATTCTTAAAATGTTGTAATTGGCATGCAATTTATCTGCAAGTGTGTAAATGCTCAATAGATTGAATATAGTATAATTAATCCATAACGTGGATGTGCGATCATTTGAAGAAAATTCTCATTGGTTAGAATAAAGTTATAATTAGCTTATACTGTCCAATAATAGATATGATATTTGGAAGCTCCCCCAATCGTTTTAGTTATATTTAAAAGACAATGTAAATGACCGATCGAGAGATTGCATTTGAGATTGCAAAATGCGTTTCATGTTAATTTAATAAGTTTTTATAAAGTTAACCAAATAAAGAATAACTTTTCATTTGTTTGAATTGATTTTATATAGTTACAATTGGCTTGTAATGCTGTCGCATGAAGGAGGTTATATTTAATTTATACATATGAAATATATTAGTCTATGCATTATATTTGAGAAATTATTAGATTAAATCTATACTTAGAAATTATTTGATCTATATTTAGTATACCAGAATATATACAATTGATGCATTGCATATTTAATTGATACTTAAGAAATGCATCTGTCATTAATTTATATATTTAAGAAATGTTCATCATCTTTCAAAAACCAATAATACACTTAAATATATTTGGTTAGAAAATCTTCACCATAAATTTTGTTAGTTAGAATATATATATATATATATATTATATTTGTATTCCTATTATATTTATAAAAATAAATATGTAATTTGTTAAGTTAGTATTTATCATTCTTTAAAATGAAAATCATTCATTCCTCGCATCAAAAAATCCTTCAAGTTATTTGCATATATGGATGATGTCCTCATAATACTACCATCTCAAAAACATCTCCCAGCACTCTACAAAATTTTGGATAAATTTTCCCTTAATTCACAACTCAAACTTAACTCCAACAAATCTTCATCTTGAAAAATTCTATCGGGAAAGAAAGTCTCATCTAGATTTCTAGCTGAGCCCCAGGATTTTCTTGGCTTCCCTATCTCCATGTCTCAAACAGCCATGTCAAAAACTACAGAACTCCTTAATCAATTCCACATCTCAGATTATATAGTCCCTTTCCAGGGTGCATCTCACCATTCAGGAAAAAGTAGCACTACTGAACATGAAAGTCATGTCTAAGATAGCATACTTCCTCTCCATCATGACAGCAACAAAAGTCTTTACCAAAAAAATCAATAGTCTATGTGCTAAACTCTTTTGGAAAAACAGTACATCTATAAGCATGACAAGGATGCAATACCATTGCAAATCTAACGGGATGTCCTTTCACTCCATCCCCTCAATTATCTTTCAAAAATCTCACACATTGATTCATAACCTCTTACAAAAACACGATTCCTTTAATATATCAGAGACTGTTCAACTGACAGACAGACCTCATCCTCAAAAATGCTGGTTAGACCAGGTTCTCCAGCTTCTCAATCAACTTACATTTACTTTACAAAATCCATATAATACAAAAATCACCATCTGGGAAGCCCACCATAGAATCAATCCTGAAATGAACTCAATTGTGCCAATGCTTGGCATCACTAATCATAGAATTACTTCAATTTTCAAGTTCTTAGCCTTAGAGCCTAAATTTTTAAACTACCTAGTAAAAGTAAATCTGGGAGCCATGCATACCAACTGGTTCCTCCACCACAAGAGATTTCTTAAGAACATTGACCCTACCTGCCCAATCTGCAAGAAGCATGATGATACATTTGACCACATAATTCGCTCATGTACCGGACTTGGAAGTATCAAACTTTTAATTTTCGAAAATACAAAAATTGATATTTACAGAATCCTCTCGCTAAAAGAATCTCTACAAAGTAAGCAGTTTCCAATTATAAGAATGTCAGTATTTCTCATCCACTCTATCTAGAATGTAAGATGCAAACTAGTCTTCACAACTTCTCCATCAGACCCAGACAATCTATTCATTTAATCAAGCATAAAGACATGACCTTTTCCTCCAAATTTCTATTTGAAGAAACCTGGAATCTATTCCAAATCCCAATACATTTCCAGATAGCTGATGACAACAATCTATAAACCACAGTATTTATTCCATACCCAGGATTAATATCTCCATAAATCATCCACTATCAACCCAGTAGTGACATTATAGACTCCTGTTTAGTCAATGTCCTGTAAGAAGTTAATGTATTAAAAAACCAATATACTCCCTGAATAAAATTCTTTTAAAACTAAAATGAAAAATCATTGTTGAGAAACAGTGGTAGTGTTTGGTTAGCTGTACTCCAGCTGCTAGAGGTGCTGTTTCTGTGTAAACACACAGAAATATCCAGAGTTGGGGCCAAAAAGCAGAAATGCCTGTTCCAGCCATTAGGTGGCACTGTTCACCATGTGGATGCAGAGGAAGCTTCCGCAAGCCAGCTGGCAGCAAGACTGCCCGCCTGGTGGCGCTGGCTGCAATGTGTAAGCCATGTAGTTTACATCATCTGCTACCTATCACTACCAAGAACCTATACACAGAAAAACTATGCACAGAAAAACTATGC